>CM052901.1:30444221-30516664 GCA_028534135.1 Potos flavus | reverse complement strand
CAAGGTAAGCCCGAGCTGGTAGCTCACTGTTCGGCTCTGTCTCTGCCGTTGGCTTCCCCGTTCTGATATCCGGGAGCTCTGCCACCCTCAGACACCCCCGGTCTTTCTGTGACCCCGCGGGTCCTCAAACCACGCTGTCCCCGCGAGGGTTCCACCCCCCGCTTAGCCTCTGGAGCGATGTCCCTCAGTGGAGCAGATTTCTAAAAGTTCCGATTTTGTGCTCCGCTGCTCTGTGGCTTGCCGGGAGCCGGCCCCTCACCCCACGGCCTATCTTCCCGTCACTTTGGATTCACTTTTCTGCACGTCCTACCTTCCGGAAAGTGGTCGATTTTCTGTCCCTAGAGGTGCTGTTTTTCTTCTCTTCTATGTCCTGCTAAGTTTGTAGGTGTTTAGAATGGTTTGATAACTATCTAGCTGAACTTCTGGGATCAGACACTATCTCCGCCTCCTACTTCTCCGCCATCTTGCTCCTCTTTCTCTCTTTCTTTTTTTGAACTCCAATAGTATATAAACTTATTCTGTGATCATTCATACAGCATTTCTAGATCTCTAAAAGGAAGTTCTTATTAGTACAGTGTGTAGTTTGCCCCCTACTCTTTCTTTGACCTATTGTAATTAGGTTTCTACTGCCACCACTCGACTGAAATTATTTCCCAATTCTTAATTTTGGGGACTTCATTACTATCATCTCTGTTATTTGACATTTTTGACCCTTAGATCTGAAATTTTCTTTTTTTTGTTTCTTTTTTTTTTTTGATTCTGTAAGACCTCTCTCTCGTATTTATCTGACTACCTTTTGGAACTCTGTCAGTCTCTTTTACCTGTTCCTTTTCCTTTTTTAAAAATAAATTTTCAAAAAATATTTGAAAATATTTGACTTGTTAGTATTAACAAAGTGTTTTAATTTTTAATCCCTGACTTTATATCTTTATCTGGAATGACTCCCTAACTCCTGCTCTCTTCCCTCCGCCCTAGTCTCTGAATGTTTTAGATTGACTTTAGTAATAGCTGTTCTCTAAAGATACTCTGATATGATTTTGGAATATAGGTGGGGTTTGGTGGGGTGAGATCTGGAGCTAGCACAAGGGTGTCACCTTGTGCTTTGTCCTTAGCTAGACTTGTGCTTCCTCATCATGCTCTATTCCTTTATGGATTTCTTTTTAATCCAGCTTTTCATGTTCTGCCAGGTATAAATACTTATTTCTTTCAAGACTCCATTCAAATTCTTTTTTTTTTCTGAAGGCTTTGACTTACTTAGAGTTAAGTGCTATACTAGTTAATATTACTGTTTTCACATTGCAAGCACTTAATGAAGGGCATATAATGTCTTTGTTCCCTTTTTGCTCCTACTACTGCTTTGGAATTTATATATTTGTGTTTTATTTCTTTTTACTTATTACCATTAAATGTTTTACATGCATACTTCAATTAACACGATGTAATATTAACCAGTACTTCTACTCTCTTGAACAATACAAGGTCCTTAGGCTGATTTAACTTAGACCACTTGTCTCATTTCTTTCATGTTACATCCAATATTTTAGTTCCACATTGTTTTTATATCCTCTCAAGTTTATCATTATGATATTTGCTCTTGTCTTAGGCAACCATTATTTCTTCAGATTTATCTACATTTACTTTTTTTTCCTCATTGGTCATTCTTCTTGTTCGTTTCAATATGTCTTTTTTGCCCTCATTTTTTGTTATTGGATTGTCTTAATATAAAATTATAGATTAGTATCTATCTTCCTTAGCACATAGGGTTATTGTCCCTCTGTGTTCTGGATTCCATCCTTGCTGTTCAGAAGTCTACTATCAGTTCAAGGAACAAACCTTTGAATTTAATATGACTTTTCTTATTAGTTGCTTTCAGATCTTTGCCTTTGAGTTTCTTTAGCTTCACTATAATTCTTCCTGCCTTAATTCTGAAGTTTGATCAAAACTTCACATTTATCTTGAATCTAAAGATAAACTTCTTAGCAAATTCTGGAAAGTTCTACTTTATCCAACACTTCCAGTTGTTTTGTAAAAAGAGAGATTTAAAGTTGTATAATCTACTTTATTACCAGAAACTGAACTGCTCTATATAACTTTCATAGCAAATTTTGTTTAAACATTTCTCTTCTGCTAGACTATGAGTTAAGTCAGGGAGAGATGTTTATACCTTTTTGTATTCTTAGCATGTGTCATACTACCATGGGCATAATAAGGTTCAATTATTGTTAATTTAAGTACCATTTATTGGGGGAGATTTAAAGCAAAATAGTGCTTTTTTTTGAATTATCTGAATGTTTATAACAAAGTAGGCTTGGTCTCGTTGTCTATTACATGGGCCATTTCACTAATCATACATTTTATTTTGGCTATAAAGACTTTGATTGAATTCCTTTTCTCTCCTATTTTCATCTAAATGTAACAAAGTTGTTACATGATTATAAGTAGATAGTTCCATCTCTACTTGATATATTTCAGCCTCATAGAGCAACTGAAACTTGTTATAAAACTTTATTGGCAAATAACATCTTCATTTATTTCAGGGAGCAAAAAGAACACAAAATTTGTCTTTAAAATAAACAAAAGAAGATAGATTTTAAAAGCATTTTCTCATACCATTTGGAAGTTATTATCATGCACTAGCCTGTTCTTTAAAGCTGTGGTGTTCTATGCATATACACAGATATTTTTGATAACTAGAAAAAAACTCATATTAGTATTTATTTGAAACAATATTTCTCTCTGCCAATGTGTTCAGAAGTCTGTTACATCAAATGCCATTTGTTAAACTAATGTCTAATGACCTCTCTTTATGATTCCATTAGTTACTACTCAGTGGAAATTATTCATTGAAATGAAAATAAGGAAATAAAATTCATGCATGGCAGCTGCTGATTCAGTACTGCATCAAAGCTTTAGCACATTTGCAAAATCAATAAAACTCTTCTAAATGGTTATGTTTTCCAGAGCTCTAATAGCACATTAAATGATATACATCACTCTTTCATCATGCCAGCTAAGGATACATTATTTTCCAGGTGCTTTTCTCTATTTCATCAAAATATGATATTCAATTTGAACTTCCATATGTGTGAACAATTAAGAAATTGACACTTAAGTAGGCCTAGTTTTTGTACCACAAGGTTTCTCAATTTTCTTCAGAGGAAGAGCAAGAGAGTGTGTGAGAACAGACTTAGTTTGTGAATTAACAAAATGTGACTGGGCATCTACCCTTGGCAGCAGAACCAATATAGAAGAGACCTTGCAACTGTAACTTTGGTCAAAATAAACACCTGCAATCTGATTACAGAAAGGCAAGAATGTCACTGGCATAGCTATAGAAAATTTATATAATGGCAGTAGAATACTAGGTCAATCCAGTGGGTATTTACTAAGTTCTTTCTATATGTCCGACATATTGTTAGCAGCATGGGAGGGCATGAAGTGTTTTTTTCTCTCAAAAAGATTAAAGTATTATTAGAAGGAGAAAAAATGTTAAAGCATGCCATATATGTACCAACTTAACATATATGCGTGGTATTACCTAGAAAGTTCAGTGGACGACCATATCAAAGTGAGGTGGTGCAGTTGGGAAAGGCTTCTTAGAAGAGGTAGTAATGTTAGGATGGAGTGAGATATCAGGAGTAGGAAAGAGCTTAGTGCATTGAGTGTACAATGTGTGGAACAGTTTGGTTGAAGCAGAAACCAGTATGAAATTGGAGATGAACAATTCCTACTTAAGGGTCAGTTGGGGCAGACTATAAATGAAAATGACTAAATTACAAAATAGTCGGAACATGGCTAGACAGTCAATAGTAAGCCATTGAGGGTTTCTTTGAGGTTTACTATGTTAATGTCAGGATTCTTTTCTTAAGAACTGGTCCCATCTTGATTATCTGTGTGTGTGTGTGTGTGTGTGTGTGTGTGTGTGCATGTGCACACACACACAATTTTTCCTTCTCAATCCTTCCTCCTTCACTTAGGGAGGCTTAGGGAAGAAGGAAGTTGGAGTCAGGGCACTGGTAAGAGGGGGCAGGACCAGATAAGGCAAACCAGACCAGTTAAGATCTTGGGGAACTAGTAATTTGCATGAGACAGGGAAGGGAAGAATATTGTACCACCTACTTACTGCCCATCCAGGGAAGATAATTTAAAATTTTTAGTATGAATCCAGAGAATAACACTGCTTTCTTTATCTCAAAGAAAAGATAATTTATCCTGTGAAACTTTGCCTCTCAGCTCCTTTATAGATAATTTACTCGTTACTCTCTTCCTTATGGTGATTGTACCACCTACTTACTGCCCATCCAGGGAAGATAATTTAAAATTTTTAGTATGAATCCAGAGAATGACACTGCTTTCTTTATCTCAAAGAAAAGATAATTTATCCTGTGAAACTTTGCCTCTCAGCTCCTTTATAGATAATTTACTTGTTACTCTCTTCCTTATGGTGATTGTACCACCTACTTACTGCCCATCCAGGGAAGATAATTTAAAATTTTTAGTATGAATCCAGAGAATGACACTGCTTTCTTTATCTCAAAGAAAAGATCATTTATCCTGTGAAACTTTGCCTCTCAGCTCCTTTACAGATAATTTACTTGAGTTACTCTCTTCCTTATGATGGTAAAAACTCTTAACGTGAGATCTCTCCCCTTCATTTTTACATGTACAATGCAGTATTATTAACTATAGTCACTATATTGTGCAGATCTCTAGAACTTGTTCATCTTGTGCAACTGAAATGTTATACCCATTGAATAACAATTCCCCATCGATTCCTTCCCCCAGCTCCTGGCCACCACCATTCTGTTTTCTGTTTCTATGACTTTGACTATTTTAGATACCTCATGTAAGTGGAATCATACAATGTTTGTCCTGTGAGTGGTTTATTTAATTTGGCACAATTCCTTTAAATTTCATCCATGTTGTCACTTATGGCAGAATTTCCTTCTTTTTTAAGGCTGAATAATATTCCATTGTATGTATATACTATATTTTATTTATTTATTCATCTGTCAGTGGATGTTTAAGTTGTTTCCATGTCTTGACTATTGTAAATTATGTTGCAATGAACATGGGAGCACAGATATCTCTTCCAGATACTGATGTCATTTTCTTCAGATATATACTTAGAAGTAGGATTGCTGGATCATATGGTAATTCTATTTTTGATATTTTGAGGCTCCTTCATACTATTTCCCATAACGCCTGTATTAATTCACATTACCATCAATAGTGTATAAGGTTTCCCTTTTCTTTATACTCTCACCAGAACTTGTTTTTATTGATGATAACCATCTTAACAGGTGTGAGGTGATATCCCATTGTGCTTATGATTTGCATTTCTCCGATGATAAGTGATCCTGAGCACCTTTTCATATACTGGCCATTTGTATTTTCTCTTTGGAGAAATGTCTATTCAAGACCTTTGCCTCTTATTGGGTATTTGTTTGTTTACTTGTTTTTGCTATTGAGTAGGGGTTCCTTATGCATTTTGAATATTTACCCTTTATCAAATATAAGGTTTGTAAATATTTTTCCCAAAGCATAGGTTGCATTTTCATTTTATTGATTGTTTTCTATGCTGGGCAATATGATAAATCCTCACATAAAATTTGTTTCTCTCACATCCTGGGAAACACTGAGCACAACCTCTGACATTAGCATGTTAGGAGGCTTTAGCTACTTTACCTCCACTTTATAGAAAGTTAATGAAATTTAGAATGCAGATAGGTGATAAATCAATTCTTAAGTATATATGAGATAAATTATGAAATTGATCAAATGGTTCAGAAATATACCCCTTTAGAATTTGGCATCATAATATTACAGTATATTGCTGTAGTATAACTTTGGGACTGGGTAACCGGTATAATACATTTTAGCAACAACAATCTCTGCATAATCATTAACTGTATGATTTTGCATTAGGTATATGGTAGGCTATGAGATTGATTTCCATAGCCTAGTGTGAAAAGTTGAGGAAAGGGAGTTAAGGATAGCTAACAGAGTCAGAATAAAGGAAAGGGTTTTTTTTTTTTTTTAAGGATTTTGCTGTTGTTTGTTTGCTTGTTTGCAAACTTTACTGTCAAACAAATAACCAAAAAAGCAATCTGATATCAGAATAGGAAGTTCACCATAAAACTTGTCACTTCAGCATAGGGTCTGGAAAAAAAATAGTTTCTGGTTATTTTGTCCTTCCCTTATTTTACCTTCTCTTCTTAGTTTTTTTTTAAACTTTCTTCCTTCCTCCTTCTTTTACTCCCTACTCTCTTTATTTTCTCCTACTTCTTCCTATGCACTTTGGTAGTAATTTGGATATTTATCTTAACCCTCATGAAGGTAAAGTTGACTAAGCACAATTAAAATAAACCACAGGAGTCAAAGCATTGTTTTTAAGCAAAAGAGCACTGTTGTGACTTCCTTGTGGATGGTGTGTTTACCCCTGATCCCTAAAGTCCTGAGATATAAAGAAAAGTTAATATTCAGTGTGGAAAAATCAGGTTGCTCAAACTTAGCTTTATTTTGCTTTTTCAAATGACTAAAACATCCACTAGCTCCTCCCTTGCCTCTTCCTCTTTGCTAAATCTTATATCCTCTTTGTTCTAACCAGATAAGCCACAGACACCAAGACACTGCAATGAATCTTGGAACACTGAAAAAATAAAAGTAATTGGGGAAAAAAAAAGACACTGACTTAATTCTATTCTTCCAGGTTCTAAGAATACTTTGACTTCATAAAACACTTCAAAAAGATAAAAATTAGTACCTGCAAAATAATATCAGAAGCTATGTTCTTGGAAAATATACTTTTATGAGGAAAGGAATAAAGTAGGTGCCAAACTTTCCAGGTATGGTCACCACAGTAAAATGTTACAACCACATTTATGGAAATCCAGAAGTTAGTAGATAAATACTGCAGCTGTAATAAAAATTTATTTTTTACACAGGAAAAGAATGGCAATGACAGTAATATTTTCCCTCAAAGCACTTTATGATATGTTCTTTATCTGTATTAGAACCCAGTGAAGGCGATTGTTATAAATGCTTAAAATTGCTTTTTCAAGTGGAAAGCAGAAAAAGCCCTTCTTATGTCCTAAAACCTGAAGGGGAAACTCAAGGGCTTTTATCAGAGTTATGTGAAACTGAGTTAATACGAATGGGAGGTGAGCAATGTTTTTTTCTCAAATCTCAGAAATCTTCAGTTTGCATATTTAAAAATACGCTCCAGAAAAAAACATTCCAATTTTTCAGATCAAAAAAGAAGTGGGCTATTGAGCCGTTTTCTAACATGGATGTTTTAAGGAAAGTATTTACTCCCACGTGGGGAGATAAAGGTGGCAACTTACAGGGCCTGCTTGTCTTTCTCTGACTTCGGCTTGGCTCATTGCCTTTAGAGACCCATCAGGAATTAGCCTTCAAGTTACCTCCTGAAGTTTTGGAGCATTTACCTGGAGTGATTATTCTGCATGCTATGTGTGGTACTTTAGGGAAATTTAGATGTTAAATGGGTTTGATTTTCAATTTGTGAACTTCTCTCTTGAGCTCTTATCTTTGGGTTCCAAGGCACTGAACAAACTCCTTAGGGGAAACAAACACCTACACTACAACTAATCATATGCAACAATGTTGCCTAATTAAAAAACCTGACTCTGAGCTATCAACTAGTGATTAGGTGTACAAAGTTATTGTTCATCAGAAATTCTTTCTGAGAGCATGAAGAGTAATGCTGACACAGGACTGTTCTGGAGGCTTATATGACTCTACCATCCATTTATTTGTTTACTCGACACCTACCACGTGCCAGGCATGGTGTTAGAAATTGGGTATAAATCAGTGAACCAGAAATTTTTAGTGTCTGACCTCATGGTGCTTGTAGTTTATTGGCAGACAGGCAATAAATATGTGATTACAATAATGTATGATGTGTGTAATACTAGGGAAATGACACAGTGTTACGGGAGCACACAGGCAGGGAGCTTAACCTAGTATGGAGTACATAAGTATATCCAAAAGGAAGGAATCTTTAAGAGAAACTTAAAGAATAAAAAGATGCTAGCTAGATAAAGAAGGGTCAGGGAGAGTATTTCAGGTAGCAAGAAGAATAGGTGTAAAAACCTCTAGGGAAGAGAGAACGTGACATGTTCTAGTGACTTGTGGTGTATAAAATGGCAAGAGGTAGAGACTAGATTATGCAGGAAATTGCCAGCCACGTAGGAAAGTTTTGACTTTTTCCTACTACTGGCTGTTTTTGTGGTTGTCATCTCTCTGACAAGGGTATGCATGCTTAATGACTTTAGAGCCACTTTTTTTATGAGGGCTACACAGGGGCTGTCAGAGGTTGATCTACTCTAATCATCTTGGGTAATATTGCGCTAACTTCATTTTTTAAAAGAATTAATTGCCCTTTTTATTTTTTTTTAGATTTTATTTATTTATTTGAGAGAGAGACAGAGAGTGCATGTGCAAAGGGGAGGGGAAAAGGGAGAGGGAGAGAGAATCTCAAGTAGACTTTGAGCTGAGCACAGAGCCTGATGTGGGGTTTGATCTCAGGACCCTGAGATTATGACTTGAGCCGAGCTCAAGAGTCAGCCATTCAACTGACTGAGCCACCCAGGTGCCCCTGGGCTGGAAATGTTTTTAGGTGATTGATAGATAAAGCTTAGATGGCCTCAAGAAGATTATTGGTAGAAATATGGACATTAAAATAGATTCTGCTGAGGGCTCAGAAAGACAGGAGAGCAGTGGAGAAAATGTTTTTCATCTGAGAAAATCTGTATCTATTTCAGGATCATGATCATAATCATGAGCAGAATGTTGCTAAATATGAATGTTAGAGGTGCTTCTGGTGAGGTCTTAGATGGAAATAAGAAACATATTATTGGAAACTGGAAGAAAGGCAATCCTTATTATAAAGTGACAGAATTCTCGGCTGAAGTGCATTTTGTTGGATTGAAACTATCACTTGTAAGCAGTACACTTGGATATTTAGTGGAGGAGATTTCTAAGCCAAGTGGTAAAGGTGCAGCCTGGGTTCTCCTAGCTGCTTACAATAAAATTTGAGAGGATATAGGTAAATTGAAGAGAGAATTGTTAAGCAAAAAGGAAACAGAACTTGAGGAAGTTCCAAAATTCTTAGCCTAGTCACATCACAAAAAATGAAAAAGCATGTTTTCCAGAGAACTCCAGTTCAAAGACCAGTGTGGCTGCCCATGCCACCAAGGGCCCAGAGTGTACATTTGGGGGATAGGACCTTCTCCACCTCAGTTCTAGATGGCAGGCCCACCTCTTTGGTATGGTGGGCCCAGAGGACAGAGCATCAACCCAATGAGGATTACTCTTGATCCTTAGAATCTAATGGAATTTGCCTTGCTAGTTTTCAGACTTGCTTGAGACCAATTACCCCTTTTTTCCTTCTGATTTGTCCATATTGAAGTGGGAATGTCTGGCCTATGCCTGTCTCACCACTGTATTTTGGAAGCAGACTTGTCTGCCTTCACAGTTCACAGATGGAGAGATCTTTTGCCCTAGGATGAATCACACCCCAAGTATCACCCATATGTTATTTAATAATACTAAATTTGGACTTAGATTTAAAGATGGAATGGGTTAAGTCTTTGGGGGGGAATGTTGCCATTAGGTAAATATGTTCTGAATGTGAGAAGGACATGAAATTTGAGGGGGCCAGAGGGCAGACTGTTGTGGGTTGAATTATGTCCCCCAAATGTATATGTCAAAGTCCTAACCCCATGCCTAAATGCTGGCTTTATTTAGAAATAGTATCATTGCAGACATAATTAATTAAGATTAGGTCATACTGGAGTAAGGTGGGCCCCTAATCCAATACAAAGGTGTCCTTATAAAAATGCCAGATGAAGAGCAGATGATGTGAAAACATAGGGAGAACAAAAATATAAAAACCAAGAGACACCTGAGGCTACCAAAGGCTAAGAGAGAGGCATGGAACAGATTCTCCCTCATAGCCCTGAGAAGGAACCAACCCTGCCAACACTTTGATTTTGGACTTCTAGTCCTTAGAACTTTGAGACAATAAATTTGTCCTTATAAACTACCCTGTTTGTGGTACATTATTATATACCACTAAGAAATTAATACAGGTGCCGTTTGGCCACAGATCCCAAGAATGTTTGATTCATACCCTGCCAATTGCATCTTTTCCTACACCCCCATTCCTATAAGGTTCCTAAAGAAGAGCTATGTATACACAGTAGTACCCCTTAAAGTTATACCAGGGATACATACCCCAATTTTGAGATTTCTGCTAAAGATGGGCTGAAGTGTTTAACTTAGCAAGAGGTTAAACAGAATTTTCACATATACCTAAAGGCAGAATCCACATTGTTTCATCTTGCCATCTTTTGGCTAGCGGCATGGATAAAGGAGTTAAAAGAGCTGACAGGACCTGATAAGGGTAAGCTTCATTTCCATTTATCGAGTCAGGTCCAAAGACGATGAGACATGAAATTCTGTGAGCTAAGAATGGAGTTCTTGCCTTTCAACATTGTGATCAGTGCTAGTAAGTATAAGTCTCAGCAAGACCCTCAGTCTCAGGAGCAGAGAAAGCTGGAAGGGAGGTATGTAGAGAAACACCTCATATGGTCAAGATGGTGTTGTTGAGAGTTCCTTTTTTTCTATATTCCATTAATATTTTTCTCTTAATCTGTTGGGATTAGTAGTCAGTCCTATGGGAAAACAAAGATTTGACTCTTCCCCTCAAAGAATGAGGCCAGCAGATAAACTTCCTCAGTCCTACTGAGTCGGCTTCCAGAGGACTCTAAAATGGAACAAAACAGGACTTATGTTTAAGGCCATGCCTTAAAAACCAAAACCCATCACCGATTCTATTTCCCTACTCACATTTTGCCAACCTATATTGTCCAATTTACTTTACCATAGATTTTACAATGAGAACCACATGATAACGTAGCCCTAACCATGCACTGACAGCGATGTGGAGAGGCCCACAATTTGTGCACATTTTGAATATGAGCCACCTTGAATTATTAAAATGCTACAGAAATTATGGTGAAAAATAAAATGTCTTTTCCCCAGAGAGAAATTAATACGCGAATGAAATTAAAATAGAAAATTCTCTCATCCCAATTTACGATTCTGTTCAGATTTAGCCAGGGGAGTCTTTTCACAGATATTTGAGTGGAGTCTAGGTTTTCCTTTTCAGCAGTCCCATACAGGCTGTCACCACTATTATTGAAATGGTAGCTCCTTTAGTACCTCCAAAGCTGAATTCATTTAGCTCTAAGTTTCTCATTATGTTGTACTCTTCCACAATTCCAAAGAGATGTTAGGACAAAGTAACATCACAGCCAGGATGTGTGAAACCCCCGACTTGATTCTTCCTTTCATGATTGTGTTGACTATTCAGGGTCCCTTGAATTTCCATATGAATTATAAATTCAGCCTGTTAATTGCTGAAAAAAAAAAAAGCAGCTGGGATTTTTATAGGGATTATCTCGAAACTGTAGATCAAATTGGGGTGTATTGAAACCTTAACCATAAGTAACTTTTCCAATTCATGAATACAGGATGTATTTCTACTTATTTAGTTCTTTATTTTCTACCAGTGATGTTTCATAGTTTTTAGTGTACAAGTCTAGCCCTTATTTTGTTAAATTTACCCTTATGTATTTCATTCTTTTTGATGCTCTTATAAATAAAATTGCTTCTTGCTTTCCTTTTCAGATTGTATCTTTCTAGATTATAAAAATATCAATAGATTTTAAAAATACTGATATGTATTTTGCAATCTTGCTGGACTCATTTATTAGTTCGAAGTAGTTTTGTTTGTGTGTGTATGTGGAATTCCATAAGATTTTCTATATACAAGATAATGTCGTCTGTGAATAAAGATAGTATTATTTCTTCCTTTGAAATCTGGGTGCCTTTTAATTCTTTTTCTTGTCTAGTTGCCCTGACAAGAGCCTCTAATACGGAATAGAAGTGATGAAAGCAGACATCCTTGTCCTTTTCCTGATCTTAGGTAGAAAGTGTTCAGTCTTTCATCCATTAAGTGTGTTTTTCATAGGTGCCCTTTATCAGGTTAAAGTTCATTCTATTCTTCATTTTCTTTTTTTCTTCTTTTTTTTCTTACTGTTTTTATCATGAAAGGTGTCAGAATTTGTAAAATGCTATTTCTGTATCTATTGAGATATTCTTGTGTTTTTTAATGAGATAGAATTCACATAAATAAAATTTACCATTTTAACCAAATTAAAGTATATAATCCAGTGGCTTTTATTATATTCACAATGTTGTACAACCATCACCACTGTCTAAGTCTAGAACATTTTCAACACTTCAAAAAGAAATCTTATGCTTGCCAACCACCTCTTTTCCTTAATCCTTGAAAACCAATAACCTACATTCTTCCTCTCATGGATTTATCTAATGTGGGAAATTTCATATAAATGGAATCACAAAATAAGTGGCGTTTTGTGTCTGAGTTCTTTCACTTGGGATATTTTCAAGGTTCATTTATGTCTTAGAATGCCTCAGTACTTAATTCCTTTTTTTTTTTATACTTAATTCCTTTGTGGCTGAATAACATTCAGTTGTATAGATATACCATATTCGTTTTTCCCTTCATCTGTTCATGGACATTTGGGTCATTCCACATTGTTATGAATAATGTTGCTAGAAACATTTATATGCAAGTTTTTGTGTGAACATGTTTCCAGTTCTCTTGGGTATATACAAAGAAGTAGAATTGCCATGTTATGTGGTAAACCTACTCTAAATTTTTGAGAAACTACCAAACTGTTTTTCACAGTTGCTTCACCTTTTTTGCATTCCCACAGCAATTTATGAGGGTACCAATTTCATCACATCTTTGCCAACATTGATTATTTTCCATTTTTAAAAAAATTATAGCCATTCTAGTGATGCCTGGGTGGCTCAGTCAGTTGGGTGTCTGCCTTTGGCTCAGGTCATGATCCCAGGGTCCTGGGATTGAGTCCCGCCTCAGGCTCCCTGCTCAGCTGGGGGCCTGCTTCTCCCTCCGCCTCCCACTCTCCCTGCTTGTGCTTGCTTGCTTGCTTGCTTTCTCTCTCTCTCTCAAATAAATAAATAGTCTTTAAAATATTATAGTCATTCTTGTGGGTGTGAAATCTCATGTAACTTTGAGTTACATTTCCATAATGACTAATGATGAGTGTCTTTGCGTGCGTTATAGGACATTTGTGTATTTTCCTTGGAAAATACACAAAATATTTTCCTTATCTATTTGAGCCATTCTTTGCTCATATTAAAGATTGAGTCATTTATATTTCATTGTTGGGTTGTAAGAATTTTTTTTTTTTAAAGGTTTTATTTATTTATTATTTGAGAGAGAGACTGAGAGAATGAGTGGGAGGAGGGGCAGAGGGAGAAGCAGACTCCCTGCAGAGCAGGGAGCTTGACGTGGGACTCGATCCCAGAACCCTGGGATTGTGACCTGAGCTGAAGACAGACGCTTAACCGACTGAGCCACCCAGACACCCGGGTTGTAAGAATTCTTATTAAACCCTTATCGCATATATGATTTGCCAATATTCTCTCAGTTCTTTCAGTTATTGTTATTTACTTTCTTGGCAGTGTCCTCCGACATGCAAAAACTTAATTTTTTAAAAATTGTATTTATTATGTGTGTATGTATGTATGTATTTATTTTAATTGTTTTTTTTCTTTTTCAAGTTTTTATTTAAATTCCAATTAGCTAACATATGGTGTAACATTAGTTCTGGGTGTAGAATCTAGTGATTCTTCACTTACATACAACACCCAGTGCTCATCACAAGTGACCCCCTTAATACCCATCGCCCATTTGACTCATCCCCATGTTCACCTCCCGTCCATTAACCCTCAGTTTATTCTCTATAGTTAAGAGTCTGTTTTCTAGTTTGCCTCTTTTTTCCCCCTATGTTTATCTGTTTTATTTCTTAAATTCCATATATGAGTGAAATCATATGGTGTCTGTCTTTCTCTGACTTACTCTCTGGATGCATCCATGTTATTGCAAATGGCAAGATTTCATTCTTTTTTTATAGCTGAGTAATATTCCATATATTATTCCATGCATAGATATACCACTTCTTCTTTATGCATTCATCAATTGATGGACATTTGGGCTCTTTCCATAATTTGGCTATTGTTGATAATGCTTCTATAAACATTGGGGTACATGTATCCCTTTGAATCAGTAGTTTTATATCCTTTGGGTAAATACCTACTAGTGCAATGCTGGATCCTAGCGTAGTTCTATTTGTAACTTTTTGAGGAACCTCCATATTGTTTGCATATTGAGTGGCTGCAACAGTTTACATTCCTACCAACAGTGTAAGAGGCGTTCCTCTTTCTCTGCATCCTTGCCAACACCTGTTGTTTCCTGTGTTAATTTTAACTATTCTGACAGGTGTGAAGTAGTATCTCATTGCAGTGCAAAAACTTAATTTTGATTAAATTAACTTACCTATATTTTCTTTTGTTGCTTGTGCTTTTGGTGTTATATTTAAAAAATCATTGACTATCCAAGGTCATGGATATTTATACCTATGTTTACTTCTAAGAATTTTGTGGATTTAGTTCTCACATTAAATCCTTGATCCAATTTGAGTTAATGTTTATAAACAGTGTGAGGTAGGGGTCCAAATTAATTATTTTACCTGTGGATTTTCTTGTTGAAAAATCAATTGACCATTAATATGAGAGTTTAGTTCTCAACTCTTAATTCTATTCCACTTATGTATCATCATCTTACATATGTCATATATAAATATATGTATATATATGATATATATGGGATATACAAGATGATGTATGTAACATATCTAGATCTAGATATAGATGTGTATGTATGTGTATCCTTTACTAGATCCATATTATTTCAATTATATTGTCTTCATAATAAGTTTTGAAATTGGAAAGTGTGAATCTTCCAACTTTCTTTTTCTTTTTCATGATTGTTTTGGCTATTTGGGGTCCCTCACAATTCCATGTGAATTTTATTATCAGCTTTTCTATTTATGCAGAAAGGACAGCTGGATTTTGGTAGAGATTGTATTGAATGTGTAGATCAATTTGGGACAATTGGTATCATAACATGATTAACCCTTTCAGTCTATGATTATGGAATATCTTTGCATTTATTTAATTCATCATTAATTTATTTCATAAACTTCATAATTTTCAGTGTAGAAATCTGTACTTGGTTATATTTATTCCAAAGTATTTTATTTTTATTGATTCTAATGTACATAGAATTGTTTTCTTAATTCATGTTTAGATTATTCATTTCTAGTATATAGAAATAAAACTGAATTTTGTGTGGTGACCAAAATCCTATACCCATGGTGAACTTGTTCATTATTACTTTATTTGTAGAATATTTAAAGCTTTTTATAGCGATCACACAATCAGCAAATAGAAATAGTTTTCTTCATCCTTTCTAATCTGCATACCTTTTATTTCTTTTTCTTGTTTCATTGCTCTGGCAAGAACTTCCGATGCAATTTTGAATAAAAATGGTGAGAGACGACATCTTGTACTGTTCCTGATCTCACGGGGAATGCTTTCAGTCTTTCACTATCAAGTATGATATTAGTTATGGGATTTTGATAGATGTCCTTTATTAAGAAGGGGAAATTCCTATTTATTTCTAGCTTGTTGAGTATTTTTATCATGAAATGGTGTTGAATTATTTGTGAAATGTTTTTTCTACATGTATTAAGATGATAATGAGTTTTTTTATTGTTTTATTAATATGGTGTATTATATTGATTGGTTTTCATATGTTGATCTATTATTGCATTCCTGGGACAAATTCCAATTAGTCATGATATATAATCCCTCTAATATGCTGTTGGAGTCGATGTTTTTGTTAATGATTTTTGCATGTATGTTTATAAATAATTTTAATCTATAATTTCTTTTCATGTGATATCTTTCTCTAGTTTGGGTATCAGGGTAATACTGGTCTCATAAGCTAGGAAGTATTTCTTTTCCATTTGTTCTCTTCAAATTTTTTGTAGAATTCATCGGTGAAGCCATCTGTTCCTATGCTTTTCTCTGTTGGAAATTTTTAATTACTGACTCAATCCCTTCACTTGTTATAGGTCTGTTCAGTTATCAGTATATTCTTGAATCAGCTTTGGTAGCTTGTGTATTTCTTGGAACTTATTTTATCTAGGTTACTGATTTACTATCATACAGCTGACCATTTTATTCTCATAATCCTTTCTATTTTTATAGGGTTGGTAGATATTCCTGCCTTCATTCCTGATTCTAGTAATTTTTTCTCTCTTTTTCTCTTTGTCTAATTAAACTTGTGTCAATTTTATTCATCTTTTCAAATAATTAAATTTTGGTTTTGTAGATTATCCCTGTTGTTTTTGTATTTTCCCATTCCATTTTTCTCTGGTCTAATTTTTACTATTAATTTCCTTCTTCTTGTTTGGGGTTTAGTGTGCTCTTTTCCAGTTTCTTAAGTTAGATATTAGGTTATATATAGACTTGAAATATTTCTTGTGTTTTAATGTAGACATTTATAGCTTTTAAATTTTTTCTTAGAACTCTTTTCAACCATTATTTCTCTAAATATTCTTTCTACCCTGTTCTATCTGGGTCTCCTACTATGTGTATATTGTTACGTTTGATGGTATCCCACTAGTCTCTGATGCTCTGTTCATTTCTGGGTCTCCTACTATGTGTATATTGTTACGTTTGATGGTATCCCACTAGTCTCTGATGCTCTGTTCATTTTTCTTATACTTTATAAGTTCAATTTACTATCTTCAGACTCATTGATTCTTTTTTCTGCCAACTTAGATCTTCTGTTGAGCCCTATTATGAACTGACTTGTGTCCCTCTGAAATTCATATATTAAAGTCCTAATCTCTATTACCTTAAAATGTGATTGTATTTGGAGATAGCATCTTTAGAGAGGTAATTAAGATTAAATGACATCATAAGGCAGTAACCTGATCCAAAATATCTGATGTTTTTATAAGAAGAGAGCATGTGAAAATGCAGTGAAAAGACCAACTTTGCTTACACTTAATCTTGGGCTTCTAGGTTCCAGAATTGTGAAAAAATAAATTTCCATTGTTTAACCCACCCAATCTGTGGTATTTTGTTATGGAAACCCTAGCAAAGTAATAGAAATCCCTCTAGTAGATTTTTCATTGTTGTAATTGTGTTTTCGATTCCAGAATTCCTGTGTCTTTAAAAAAATAATAATTTCTGTGTCTTCATTGATATTTTCCACTTGGTGAAACATTATTCTCACACAATCACTTTAAGTATTTAGGCATAATTTCCTTTAGCTCTTTGAATATGTATACTTCACTTAAAATCTTTGTCTAGGGGCACCTGGGTGGCTCATTCGGTTGAGTGACCGACTCCTGATTTTGGCTTCAGTCATGATCTCTGGGTGGTGAGATCAAGCCCTGTGTTGGGCTCCACACTGGGCGTACAGTCTGCTTAACATTCTCTCTCTCTCCCACTGCCCCCTCCCCTGCTCTTTCTCTCTAAAAAAAATAAATAAATGAAATTTTTGTCTAGTAAGTCCAACTTTTGGGTTTCCTCAGAAATAGTTTCTGTTGGCTGTTTTCCCAGCTATGTATGGACATAGTTCTTGTTTCTTTGCATATCACATAATCATTTTTTTGTTGTTGAAAATTATACATTTTAAATAATACGGAAACTCTGGATCTAGATCTTCTCTGTCTTGTTATCATTGCTCTTTGTTGTTATTTTGGCTGGTCTTTTATTGCTGTTGTTGTTTAGAACTTTTCTGAACTAATTCAGTAAGGTCTATATTCTTTTTCAAGTGTGACTACTGAAATCCCTGCTTGGTGAGCTTAATGATCAATAATGATCGGAAAGCTATTTCCTTAAGTGTTTGCAATCAATAATTCTCCAAGTCTTTGCCAAGAAGCATTGTATATGGGTTGGGACACACTTTCAATGCTAAGGCAGGCAGTTTACAATCCCACCTTTGTCCTTCACTTTCTGATTATGTGTTAACTCAAGGTTTGCTGAATCTGAGAGTTTAGGGCCTTCTCAGGTCTTTCCTGAGCATATGCACAAACTTACGTATGTCCATTGCTTACTCTATTCTCAAGAGTTTGCTTAAACTTTTGTGTGTTTTTTTTTAAAGATTTGATTTATGTATTTGAGAGAGAGAGAGTGAGAGAGAGAGCATGAGCAGGGGGAGGGGCAGAGGGAGAAGCAGACTCCCCACTGAGCTGGGAGCCTGAACCGGGCGGGGCTCAATCCTAGGACCCTGAGATCCTGACATGAGCTGAACACAGACACTTAACTGAATGAGCCACCCAGGTGCCCCTGCTTAAGCTTTTTCAACATGTTTATGAACATCTGATTCCCCATCTTTTCTTAAGATTTTCTGTTACCTTATTGTTCGCTCCAACTGTTATCACCACCTCAGGCAGTGCTGTAGTTAAACAATCATCACTGCTTATCTTTCTTTGATAGACATTCTCAGGAAAAAGGCTGTTTCCACTAGGTGACCTCTGGGTCAGATCAAATAAAGAAAAGTCTTGTGAGTGAGATTAGTCAGGGAACTGCCAGACAGGTCCAATCATGTCAAGTAACTGGAAATTGGCCTTTGGAGGAGGTCGTACCCCATTCTGCCCCCTCCAGTGGCTATTAGACTGCTCATTTGCACTATGATTTTAGAGTATTGGTTTTTAAGGCTACCTCAGGACTGAGAGGAGGGAAATAGGACTTGGGCAGGGTAAAACACCACGGGGCTTGCTGTTCTTACTGAGATTCAGCTGCTTCTCTTGAATAAACACTCCTTGGGCTTTTGCAAACCTTTTGTTAATTTCCCCAACTTTTAAAAATGTTGATTTGACATTTTTTTGGCCAATGTCCTTGTTATTTTTATAAGGAGAGAGTTTCTAGGGGTTCTTACTTAGCCATTCCTGCTGACATCGCTCCTATTGATTTCTGATTTAATATGTTGTGGTCACAGAATTTATTCTTTATCCTGTCAATCATTCTCAAATTACTGAGAAATAGTTTATGGCTTCTCATATGATCTATATAATTGAACATACTATGGATAGTTGAAACAATTTGGAATTTTGCATCAGGTCTAATGCTCTTTTATGCCAAATTGATTGTTAACATTGTTACTAAAATATTCTATATTGTTACTAATTTTATCTAATTATCATACCAGTTTATGAAAAAAGAATGTCAAATTTCTTATAATTTTGAATTCATCTAGTTTTCCCTTTAGTTTCATATATTTTTTGCTTCACATATTTTAAAACACTGTTATTAGATGCATACATTTTTGTGTATTCTTGATCATTTGACTCTTTTTCATGAGCTGTTCCTTTTTATCTCTAGCAATGCTATTTCTCTTGAAGTGCATTTTGTCTGATACTCACATAAAACACTAGCTTTGTTTTGCTTAGTGTTTCTGTGCTGTAAATTTTTCTACTCTTTTACTTTCATCCTGTATGTGTCTTTATATTTCAAGAATGTTTCTGTAAGCACCATATAGTTAGTGTTTACTCCCTTAGTGAATCTCACTATCTCTTTTTAATTGCAGTGCTTTATTCATTCACACTTAATATAATCATCTGCTTGAGTTTCAGGCTACTACCTTGATATTGATTTTTTTTATTTAAGCCATCTGCTCTTTGTCTGTCCTTCATTACCTTCCTTCTTAAGCATTTCTCAACTGTTTAAATAATGTTTTATTTTATCTCCTCAATTAAATTCATTTTATTTTGTATCATTTTAGGGGTTTCTAGAGAGATTACAGTATCTATCTTTAATTTACTACAAGATACCTTCAAATACTTTTATGCCATTTCATGAAAAATGTAAGTACATTACAACAGGATAATGCCATTTAGACTTTCCTTTGTGTCCTCAAAATTTTACTAGATAATTTTTATATTTGTTATTTTATAAACCTTCCATGCATAGTAACATTTTCATCTTAATGAGTTAATCATCTTTTAAAGAAATATAATACACACATATAAAACGACAAAATAAACAACTAAAAAACATCTCTTAATTAACCACAATCTACCCTTTTTATTCTTTTTCATTCCTTCCTGCAGATCTGTATTTCCATCAGGTTTCCTTTCCACTTAGCCTAAAAAACTTCTTTTAGCATTTCTTTTATTGTATGTCTAGTAAAGATGGATTAGCTTAGCTTTTGTCTATCTAAAAGTGTATTTACTTAGCTGTCATATGTGAAGGACGTTTTTGCTGAATATAGAATTCATGGTTGACAGCTTTTCCCCCTTAAGACTTTACAAACATATTGCTCCATTTTGTTCTAAGCTTGGTCGTTTGTATCAAGAAGTCAGTCAACATTCTTGACATTGTTTCCCTTTATACAATGTGTCTTTTTTCCTATTGATGGGTAAGAACTTCTTTTTATCTTTGGTTTTAAGCAGTTTGGCTATGAAGTGCTTATGTGTAAGCTTTGTATTTATCCTTCATGAGCTTAGCTAAGATTCTTAGTTCTGTGGTTTGATACCATTTATTGTTTTTATTGTTTTAAAGATTTTATTTATTTGTCGAGGCGGGAGGGGGCGGGGAAAGCACAAGCTGGGGAAGCAGCAGGCAGAGGGAGAAGCAGGCCCCTGCTGAGCAAGAGCGCAATGCCAGACTGGATCCCAGGACCCTGGGATCATGACCTGAGCCAAAGGCAGATGCTTAACCGAATGAGCCACCCAGGCATCCACCATCTATTGTTTTTAAAAAACGCTTTAGCTGCTTCTCTTCATGTATGTCTTTTGCCTCATTCTCTCTCTACTCCCCTCTGAGACTAATTACACATATGTTATGTCCTTACGTCCTATAATAGCCTACATATCTCATTTGCTTGGTTTGTTTTTGTTTCACCTTTATCCAAATTCAATGCTATTTTCCTCTGCTGTGTCCAGCTTGCTATTAGGCCCATCAGATTTACTCTTCCTCTCTGATATTGTAGTTTTCACTATTAGTATTCTCATTTATTTTTATTATTTTGTTTTATTTTATGCTTACAGTTTCCATTTATCCAGCTCAATTCCCTCTCTGTTGTCTACCTTTTCCATTAGATCCTTTCATATAACCTTTATTTTAGAGGAACTTTTCGTTCATTTGAACACGTTGGCCGTCTTTTGATCTGTTTGTCTGAACTATTTTGACTTTGTTTCAATCTTATTTAGATTCAGTTTACCACTGGATTTCATTGCTTTTAGGATGAGGTGAGGTTTTTCTTCTCAGAATTGCTGGAAATATGAGCAGTGGTATGACTCTGGAGTTCCCTTAATGCTTCACAGCTTTGCCGACAGTCTTTTGGGTCTGTGTAAAATTCCCTTTGCTTTGCAGTTCCCCCTCCCCCCACCTCCCGCATTGCATTCACCACAATAGGGAATCTCAGTCTGGCTGATTTGCTGCCAGCCTTCAGAGAGCCACTGCAGTATGGTCAGTAAAGGCAAGTGTATCAGAAGGGTTGATCTCAGCTCTCCGGCCTTGCCTCTGCTTTTAGCATATTTCTTTGAGTGATCAGGGAAGGCCCATGGCAAAGAGTTGGTAGCTGACTAGGGCATGATTACAAATTTACTTAGTGTTTGTTGCTTTTTGCAAGACATGCTGATCTATCATGTGTGCCTATACTTTGTCATCACTGTTTTTTAGAAGTCTTGCTGGCTTCTTGTTATCAGTCTGCCTCCTCTGGCCTACTAAGGATAGATGTAGCTCTAGGTTTCTTCTCTACTTGTGAGTACTTGTCACTTTCTGGAGATTATTTAATTTAGCTTTATTTTTGTTCTCAGATCTTCAGTGAATTTTATTTTATTTATTTTTTTTAAAGATTTTTATTTATTTATTTGACACAGAGAGAGAGATCACAAGTAGGCAGAGAGGCAGGCAGAGAGACAGGGGGAAGCAGGCTCCCTGCCGAGCAGAGAGCCCGATGCGGGGCTCCATCCCAGGACCCTGGGATCATGACCTGAGCCGAAGGCAGAGGCCCACTGAGCCACCCAGGTGCCCCTTCAGTGAATTTTAAATGTTATAATTTTATGGCTTACTTGGATTGTTTATATTGTTAGGGCAGGAATAATGGCTTTTGGCAATTTTCTATATTGTAAGTGTAAATCCGTTAAATTATATTTTAATAAAGGATTTGCTAAACTTAAATTTAGAAATATATTAAATTTATTATTTATTGCTTCTCTAACTTGTGAAATCTGTGGCATCTGTAAGACTACAAATGCTATAAGCCCAGGGATCATACGAGGTAGACCTACTCTTTGACTCAAACCTGTATATTGTAATTTATTTCCTAGGTTGTGAATGAAGTGCAGTGTGCTAAGTGAATTATTCATAATATTTGCATAGCTCCAGAATTTTTATTAAATGCAATGAAAAGTTTGTGTTAAACTTCCAACTTTCTGATTTGATGTCAGAGCTTTGCTGTTACAAAGAATTTTGAATGAGATTCAGCTCATAATTACTCTCAAGAATTAAGTCACAAATTAGATCTTGAATCGTGTCAGGGCTTGCATTAGACACCCTTTAAAAGAGGAAAACAATAAAGACAATTACATTTTCTTTTTGCCTCAAAGGCACCTTATAGCTATTAGAAGTGTGTCTATGAAACAAATCTGTTATTCTTTTCCTTTTAATTTAACATTTGTAAATGGATACACACCTAATTTTCATTTAAGGTCCATTTGATTGTTTGCACAATTTAGGAAATCATTAGCTTAGAGACAGTAATGTCCACTGAACATATAGTATTCATTTCTGCCTTTCTGCTTGTCGAGATCTTATCTTTCCCTCAAGATTCAGTGGACCCTAGCCCATATGAATTTCTTCATCAATAATGTACTACTCAGTTAAACAAATAATATCTCCTTCATGTGGGCATATTTTCATACTCCAAAAATTATTCTTTGTTGAAAGTGGAGACATTATGATTTTCTTGATTTGGGCTGGCTGGCCCTCTTTGTACACATGTTCACACACACACACACAACATAAATGTTTGCTTACCTCACATGCCAGAGTCACATATTTAGGGTATAAGAATTTATGGGAGTCCATGAACTTATAATTCATTCATTATAGTTATAATAATAATATGAAATATAAAAATCTATCATTCACATTATCTAGGTATATCTGTAATAGTTAAATATCAAGCTTATGTTAGAAATTTCATGTTTTCCTTATAAACTACTCTAAACTACGACTGTTGTAGTTTAAATACCATCAGATAGATTCTCAGAATAAATATTTAAAATTGGTTTTTCTTTTATTAACTTGAACACTGAAATGGGTTTCTGTGTTGCATATTTTAGATTTTAAGCAAACAGATATAGACAAATAAAATGATAAAATATGGTTATAGTTTTCTTTTAATCATTTTCAGAATTAATATTTGCTTTCTCAAGTCCTTTATACATCTTTCCTTCTTATCTTGACATTATGATCTCCCATGGCTTGTGTTTTACTTGGTTGCTATAGAAATAGAGTGTATTCAAAATCTTGTGTTTATTTTTGCATTTGGTTTGATTGGAAAGGACAGAAAGCCTATCTCTCTGGATGCATTAGGACACGATGTTAGTTTTGTTCACCACTCTAACATGCTCACCCCCAGACATTGGTTGTGCTTCCATAAATGAGAAGTGTTCATGGTGACTGTTGTCAATAATGGAACTCTGGCAGCTCTGGGCAGAGAAAAATGGGTAGGTAGTTGAATAACAACTCAGACTGATATCAAGAGACCTTTCTTTTCCCTGAAGAGCAGTAACTCATTTGCAGAAGCTGGTTTGGAGAGTATAGGAAAGGCGAATTGTATCAAACTGGGCAATATGGCAGTAGGTCTTTGAATTGATTCTGGTACTCAGTTAGTAGTAGGTTGTTTTCAAAATGGTCAGTTGTTGGATCGAATTTATCTAGTTATAGATGAGCTCAGTCTCAAGATTCATTTGGCTCCTGATATCCACTACCTTTCTCTGGGGATGCTTTAGGTCAATACAGGCAAATTGTGTTCACTATTTCTTGAGGGCCTAAGTGTTTTCTGTAAGTGAGGAGTTACCAAGAGAAGTAGCTTTATGTTTTGTAAAGACAGGTAATTTGACAAGGCTGACCAACTCTATCACAAAGATAACTAGAACTAATTAGAAAAGATATCAGTCCTACCGAACTTCTTGATTTTGTTATGATAGGAGAACCAATTTAGGACTAATAGAATACTGAGAAAAGCCTTTTGAAACCCTCTCTTGATGTAAAGTAGATCAGTTAAAGTAGCACTGTTGAATATTCTTTATTTAAGTACCCCATTGGGTTTACTTTCATGTAGTCTTATAAAAAGGTATCGAACAATCTAGTGATTTTCTAGAATTAACACATGGAGGGATTACATTGTGGGGCAATTCCTAGTTTTGATTTCTACTCTATTATTTTTCGGCTCCTAATCAGGTGAGTGGTAACTTGGCTGAATTTTAAGTTATCAATATTAGAAACTATGGCTTTGAGCATACTTATTTTCTCTTACAAGATCCTAAAATTAAGTCACTTTGCTGACCTTATTGATTTCTGGAGCTAAAACTTGTAAGTTCTTGAAGTGGCAGGAAGCAGCGATTTTAGGTACAGAGGTTCTAGCCTTCCTAAGATGGATGCCTAAGGAAATAGAACCATGTGAAAGGATTGTGAAGAGCTCTGCAGAACATAAGCAATTTCTATGGCTGCTAAAAATGACCAAGACATGCCAGCAAATGTATCATTTATATGAAAGATATTTACCATAGAATAAAAAGAAATCATGAATTTTATGAAAATAGTGGCTTGGGTACCTACCTAATTAAGAATACATAGACTACTTCTTTTTTTTAAAAAAGATTTTATTTAATTTTTTGAGAGAGAGCAAGCACAAGCAGGGAGAGGGGCAAAGGGAGAAGCAGACTGGGAAGCATGGGGGGAGGCACAGAGGCAGAAGCAGACTCCCCGCTGAGCAGGGAGCCTGATGCAGGGCTCAATCCCAGGACCCTGGGATCAGGACCCGAGCCAAAGGCAGACACTTAACCAACTGAACCACCCAGGTGCCTTGAGCACTTCTTAATTCTTGCATCTGACTTGGTGGGCTTTGGACCTGACAAACCCAAACCAATTTGATGAAGATAGTGTCACACTAGTACCATTGTAAAATAAGAACACGTAAAATAAAGGCCAGGGAGGGTGGAAATTCCCTGAGGAAAAGTGCCCAGTGGATCTCAGTGAGTGTGCTACACATCTGGAAGGGCACACATAGATTAAACAAGTATAAAAAGTTATTGGTTAGAGAAACTTTTCCTTCTGAATCTTGGGAAAATGGGAAAATCTCACATGTAGTCTGTAATATACTGATGACATTATTTCATTTTTCTTTTGGTGGAGGAGGGGGCCAACTATTTTCATTTCTCATTTAAAATAATAAAAAGAAGATAAAAGCAAAGGTTTATTCTAAAGACTCAAATGAAATTTATAACAGGTAAAATAAATAAAAGAATATGTTTTTTTCCAGTGGCTGAAATATATTCCTAAAGACGCTTTAGCAAAGGTTTGCTAGGCAAATTAGAACATTTAAGAGAGCTTGCTAACCAGATGCAAAGCACATGTCTTTTTCTGTAATCAAGAAGAAACCTCTCAAAGGCCTGGTTTATGGGCTGAGGCAGTCCCACAGAGATCCATAGGCAGAGAGATTTTGTTCCTTAAGCCAGGGATTGAGAACCTTGATCTGTGAAAGTCCAGAGAGTAAATATTTTAGACTTTGCAGGTCCTATAGTCTCTATCCCAGCTATGTAACTCTCCCATTGTGGCATGAAAGCAGCCATAGACCATACATAAACAAATGGACACAGCTGTGTTCCAATAAAACTTTATTTACAAAACCAAACTGTGGTGAGGTTTGGCCCTGGCTGTAGCTAAGTGACTTCTGCCTTAAACCAAAGGCCTGGAGATAATTTGCTGTAAACATGCAGGGATATGTTCAGCATATAACCCAGTCACACCTTCTCACATGAGCAAATAAGCCTTTCCTTAGCTCTCTGTTCCTCTGTAGCCCCACTCTTGATTCACAGCCTAAAGGCAATTTTAGAAAGCTTCATGGACCATGCTGAACTGTAATCAGCACTCTGCAGCACTTAAAAAAGAAGGTGCCACTTTTGAGTTTTCCCTGGGTGTGTCAAATTACATGAAGGATAAAGGACATGCTAGTTGTCTTTGTGGGAAAAGCAATCCCGTTCCTTCATAAGTGACACAGAGTAGAATTTCACTCAACACCAGTTGAGCTTCAGTGGCTTTCATGAGCTTCTATAAAAAAAAATCTTTGGAGAGATCATATGATAATTGTCTTTCTCTGATTGACTTATTTCGCTTAGCATATTACCCTCTAGTTCCATCATTGCAAATGGCAAGATTTCAGGTTTTTTGATAGCTGCATAGTATTCCACTGTGTGTGTGTGTATGTGTGTGTGTGTGTGTGTGTATGTGTGTGTGTGTGTGTGTATACCACATCTTAGCTATTGTGGACATTGCTGCTATAAACATTGGGGTGCACATTCCCCCTTTGGATCACTACATTTGTATCTTTAGGATAAATACCCAGTAGTGCGATTGCTGGGTCGTAGGGTAGCTCTATTTTCAACTTTTTGAGGAAACTCCATACTGTTTTCCAGAGTGGCTGCACCAGCTTGCACTCCCACCAACAGTGTAGGAGGGTTCCCCTTCCTCCGCATCCTCGCCAACATCCGTTGTTTCCTGACTTGTTAATTTTAGCCATTCTGACTGGTGTGAGGTCGTATCTCACTGTGGTTTTGATTTGTATTTCCCTGATGCCGAGTGATGTTGAGCACTTTTTCATGTGTCTGTTGGCCATTAGACATTACCAATTTCAGTCTCTCTTTTGTACTTTTAGCTTCTCTGATCTTTCCATCATTAACCACAAAGCATGCTAAGTCTTTCCCACCCTAACTCCCCTAACCTTCCCTTAAGTCTGCTTTTGTCTTGGGGTATTGCTCTCCTCTTCTTCTTTTCATCAGTACATTTCTTGAAATAATCAACACTTTTTATCACTACTTCCTCTTGCATCATTTCCTCATCTACCATTTGCAATCCAAAGTGTGATACAAAAGTACAAAGAATTGACTTTGTTCTCCTATTTCTTTACTGACATAATGATTACCATGGATCTATACTATGTAGGCACAAGCTCAAGATGCTAAGGTCAAGCTCAAAGCTGTGCTCTACTTAGTCAGCTTTTTCCTGTGCTGCTGCCATAGCTGACACTCCAGACTCTAGCCACAGTGGTCTTGGAGACATCTGTGACTGTCCCAAAGGAGGCTGAGTGTAAGTGTACTGGCAGGCCATCACAGACAAACTGCAGAAGAGGTATACACATGCTCAAAGTATGAATAAGTGACCATCAACAGGATTTGTTGACCATTTGAGTCTCTGTCAACTCTTAGTAGTTCAGTTCTCTTGAACATTATGGATTGATTTGTACTGCCTTTGCTCAAGAACACTCTCTCCTTTTCCTTTCTTAATGTGATAGTTCCCCCTTCTGCCTAGGTAACAAAGTAATTCTAGAGAATGACATTACAATTGCATGCTGTTTGCAAACAGCCAGAATGTGTGTTTCATCAAATGTAAGGATAAGTTTAAGTAGAGATGTTCATCATGGTGCAAGAAATTTCATCAAGTGGGATGAACGAGGAAAGTCAGGTTTTTGAAAAGAAACTACGCAGTTAATTCAGGTCACTCAAATCATATAAAAGTTGTGGAAGTAATAAATTGCTGTATTAACATGTCCACTCTCAAATTTTTCTGATTCAAGTGGTTTTTACATGAGCTTTTTCTCTTACATCAAATTTGAATGTATCTTTCTTTCTCGGTGGCAATATCACAGCTCATGAAGTTTATCTGAGGCACAGTTATTGCTGATTGAAACTTTGAGAGTAATGATTTTTTTCCTCACATAATGTTAATTATTTCCATAATATAATTATGCATTCTGCTTTAGGAATTTTAATGAATATGGGAAGGAGAGATGCAACTTGGAATTCATTAGCTATCTAGTTTTCAAAACATGTTCAGAGGAAGCACAAACTAAACTTATAGTTGAAAGAAGACAGGCCTATGAGACTGGGCCCATGGGCTCTACCACCTTGGGTCTGTTTGCCCTAGGCTTCCTCTCCTCCATCTTTCTAGGCTTCCATTTTCTCATCTGAAAAATGGAGAAAACAATGCATGTCTTATATTTCTCATGAAGTTGGATTTTCAGAGACAGTTACAATTTCAAATATTCTACCTTCTTGACAGGACATTTGTCTTACTTTCTGGCTCACAAAGCGCAGTTTCATCCGATATATGTTGTATAACTAAGGTCGTAGGGAACTAGAGACTACAGTTCAGCCTGGCTTTTATGGCTCTCGTTTTATGTGCAATTATTGTTCTCTTTTGTCTTTATGGCTTTTAGGCTCAAGATAAAAGTTCTAAAGCATGAGAGGTGAAAAAGCAGACATTCACATCTCCTAGTAACCTTCAGTTTGTCATTCCTTTTGCAGTTTTCCAGAGAAATATAGCAGTTGTCAACTCTTATGAAGACTGAGAATATGGTTGAAGGAATCACAGACTTATGGATTTTAGAGTTGGAAAGACACTTTGCTTTCAGGTGAGTGAAAAGAAGCCCTGACACAATTCATTCATGGCTGCCCTTCCTATGTCCTTTGTAAAGGAAGAACAATCAGTAGAAGAAAATGGAGGAGGGCATTCTTGGCAGAGATTGCCAAAGGATAGAAAAAGCTGGCCAGTGTTAGGGTTTGCACAGGTATATTACACAGAAAAACAGAAAAGTTGTGTTTCCTGTGGATCCACAGAATCTGGAAGCAGGAACAATACAAGGGAACCTAGGGTTCACATGGAGAATTAAGGGGAGCAAGGTAAAGGCCTATTTGGAAAGACAATGATGCAACTACTACCTATTAATTTAAGAAAAAAAAAATCCCTTTGAACTATCACACAACAGGCTTTAATCTCTAGGAATGCGCTTCTGAAAAATAGCCTGACATCAAGATAATGATTAGTCCTACAAAATTTCATAAGTTTCAGTGGCTGTGAAACTTCATAGGCTTTGCGAGTTGCAGGATTACAATGGCCATGTTAGAATGAGGTGGAGAGGGGCAATCAAAAGTAGGAGACAAGTGGACTCAAGTGGGAGCCAAAATAAATGTATTAAGGTTCACTTAGGACTAATCTTAGAACATTGAAATTAACTGTGAATGCAGGGAGACTACATTGGTGATGTACAGCAATAAGTAGAAGTTGCTCATCTGAACAAAAGTATTCTGACTAGGAAAAGTTCTTGGTGGTGGTAACATTATCAAATAATGTTTTGATATCCACCAGGATGCCTAGGGTGATGAAGATAGGGTAGTTCATTAATAACTTGATTATGGTTTTATTTTTTTATCAGTTGGATGATCATTTATTCAACAAACATTATATTTAGTTATATATCTGATATAATATAAAAATAGAGCTGAATATGACATGGTCACTTGCTCTTGAACTTTTCAGCCATAAACACATGTAAAATTGTAATTCACTTGCAAGAAGTTTTATCTTTGAAAATAGACCAAAATTACCCAAAAATGACTAAGTTAAAAATAATTAGGAAGTTGTCTTTTGACACTTTGCTGGATACTTATCTTGGGGACTCTGTATTTTAAAACATCAAATTACTTTCCAATCTATGTGGAAGACAGAAATAGTGCTTCATATGGTTTTCCATAAAAATCCAAAGTTTACTCTGGCTTTTTGTTGGATGAATCTCTTGGGTACAAGTACTTTGTTCTTTGTAATAATGGTTGTTTACTTAGCTATAAGCAGAAGATCTGCTTGAATGTTTTTTTCATTGATTTTGTTTTCTATACACCTTCAATTTGTGATGAGAAATGAATTATAATGTGTATGCTTTACCAAAATGGACAGCAATGGCAATCTGATTTATACACACCAGACTATTTCCACTGACAAAACAAATAGAACAATAGAACCAAAATGCTAGAAGGAAATTTGTAACATTATCAATTCACTTTTGCCACAGTCCATACCTATTCAGAAGATGGATGAATTGCTAACCATTTTAAGGATGTTAAGTGAAAAATTTCTTACAATTTCATTTTGTTATCTGTGCCTAACATTTGTTGCTGACTTCATTAATTATATAGCTAAGGAAAATGTGCAAACTCAAACGTTTTTCTTTCATATTACAACCGTATGTGTTTAAGTAAATGGGATAAAATAAAGTGCTAACAGGCAGCAGTTCCTTAATGTTGAATATGATTTTAGAGTTTACAACCCTAAAGAGATTCCATCCTCTCCCCGAATAAGCTGGGGTGAATGTACTTTTTACTTAATAACCATCAGTTAGCATCAAGAGATCATGCTGATAGTGTGGACAGTAGTTATGGTTGTGGTAAGCATAGCATAACGTGTAGAGTTGTGGAATCATTATGTGGTAAACCTGACACAAATGTAATATTGTGTGTCAACTCTAATAAAAAAAAGTTTTAAGAATTTCAAAAAAAGGGATTTTGCTGAAACAACAGCTAATCAGAGTAAGAGTTTCCTGCCAGGCTACTATGGCAGAGTCATCATGACCATAATAACTAGTCCAGGGTAAAGAACACCAGTATCAAACCACAGAACAAAAATATAATCAGGAGTTGGGCCGAAGTACCAGGTTATAGAGAAGAGAAGTAAGAAATCAAGATACAGTAAGCAGGATAGAAAGATATTAGAAACATATTTGCAAGTTAGGAATCCCAAACTGGAAAGAGAGAAAGAGAGAAACAAATTGTCAATATAGAAAAGAAGGTCCATGAAGGTACCAGTATTTGTGGTTTGATGGAGGCAGTGGTAAGTTATTTCCTCTGTCTTGATCTTGCATTTCAGATTAACCTCAGCATACTCAAGCATACTTAGCTAGCCATCCTCCCTGCAGAGTTCAGGCAGTGTCCAAAGTGGCAAAACCTTAGACTTTTGATTTATCAGACAGTTGGAAAGCATATCCATGTGACATGTCTACATTTGCTATCAGTTAACTTGGTGAAATATAAAGTCTAATATGATTTCATACTCATCTCTAGACATAACCAAGGTTTTTTTCCATTCTATGTCAAACAGAAGAATATTTTATTTTGTTTTATTATTTATTTTGTCTCAAAATTGTCTTACCTTGTTTATTAAATGAATGTATTTTTATTTTTATATTTTATTTATTTATTTATTTATTTATTTATTTATTTTTTTATGTTCAGTTAGCCAACGTATAGTACATCTTTAGTTTTTGATGTAGTGTTCAATGATTCATTAGTTGCGTATAACATCCAGAATAGTTATTTTAAATGAATTAATCTCTGGGAGTTTTTCTAACTATCCAGATTTTTGGTATTCTATAATCTAGATAACTGAACTATATCCTGGGGCTTACAGTCTCGTAGATCAAATACAATTTAGCATATGACAGTAGTGACGGTTGAAAATGTTTCTATCACAAAGGTGATACTCAGGCCATTTCTAAATTTATATCAGAAATGTAAAAGGGAAAATTAATTTAATCAGTGGATTAAAGACTCACCCAAAGGATACATGTTGGCATTGGACCTTAAAAATACAAAACTTTTTACTCAATTTTGACTTTTGTGTTTAAAAAACAATTCTAGTAGATTAATTTCCAAAGCAATATTAAGATACTCATGGACTTAATATTTCTAAAGATTTTAGATACATGTTTTTTTATATTTTTTGTCACAAGACTGCCAGTATATACAGAAATAACTGTGATGTATTTTCTTTCAATTGAGAGTTAAACTAATATTTTATTAATATAAGTTTTAGGTTTAATAGTAGATACATATGAACTTTGTTTTGTAAAAGTTGTGGAAAACGTAGATTAGTTTTGAATGGCTTGATGGCATCTTTTTTTTTAAGGTTTTATTTATTTATTTGACAGATAGAGAGAAAGAGTAGAAGAGGGGGAGGGGGCAGAGGGAGAGGGAGAAGCAAACTCCCCGCTGAGCAGGGAGCCAAATGCAGGGCTCCATCCCAGGATCTTGAGATCATGACCTGAGCCAAAGGCAAAGCTTAACTGACTGAGCCACTCAGGCGCCCCTGGCTTGATGTTATCTTAATCTGTCATTTTTAGACACCTATTAATCTTACGTATTCATCTACAAAATGTTTTGTCTAGTGAGCCAGTTTAGTATACAATAAAAATAAAGCTCTAAGTCAGATGGTCTGTATTGTGTCCCCACTTATTATCATTGTGACTCCGGTTAAGTCAACTTATCAGTAAAGTGAGCTTCAGTTTACTCATTTTTTAAATGGGAGTAATAATAACAATTTGTGTGTGGAAATTTGCATGTCAAATGAAGAGGATGCTGATGATGTTGATGAGAACAATAATAATTGAAAACTTTTTGCAAATTGTAAGTGGTAGTTTTGTTGCTATTTTATTCTTAAGTGTTTAAAGTGAAGATTTCCCTTCTTTTACTAGTGTGTTGATAATATGGCAATTGTTGATTGAGAGAGGGAAGTTAATTACTAGAGGCTAATATAAGATATAATGTCAGTTTCTGTACAATCCACATGATTCCATAGACAAATAAGTGAATGTAATATTGCAGGGTACTTGCTGAACTACCTGGATAGGCTTTGGGATAGGAAAGAGATGTTGGAACTATATGAAAATACAAGTTAAATGGTTGAATGACCCAAGAGAAAGATAATTAAAGAGTTGATATTAACCTAGAAAGAGAAGTTTCCTTTAAGATGACTCTATGTACTTTTTATTAATGATTGGGATGGGGATATTCATGACACGATAATTATGTGGAGGGATAGATCAGATTCAGAATCTCAAGAGACCATAAGAGACTGAACTTATAGACTGAAACTATCAAAATGAAATTTTGTAGGGAAAAATGTAAAGATCTTCAATTTGTTTCTTATCCTAACTGTTCAAGTACAGAATGAATATGACATAGCTAAAGAATAGCAGGTAAGAAAGGTCTGGGTGTTTGAATTGACTATAGATGCTGAGTAATGAGGTGGCTAGGGAAAGCTAATATGAAGAACCCAAGAACATCGGAGTTGCCTGGAAGCCTGGAACACTTGGGAGAATGGTGTAGTAGGGTTACATTTCTGCTACATAGTACAACTATGTAGACTATGCTTCTTTCTGCTCTTCTTTCATTCTCCTGTATTTCCACATTGGGGTTGAAAGAGAAACTGGCATAAGACTTAGGAGAACTCTGGGGTGCCTGGGTGGCTCAGTTGTTTAAGCATCTGACTCTTGGTTTCTGCTCAGGTCATGATCTCAGTGTCCTGGGATTGAGCCCCTCATCAAGCCTGGTGTTGGGCTCTGCACTCAATGAAGAAGTCTGCTTGAGGGTTCTCTCCCTCTCCCTCTCCCTCTGCTTCTCCCCTTGCTGTACTCTCTCTCTCTTTCTCTAAAATAAATAAATAAATCTTTTTAAAAAAGACCCAAGAGAAGTTGGAAGGAATTTCTCCCAAGTTTAATAAAAGCTAGAAAATATGGTCATCTTTATTATGTAGGGGGTATATAACATATATTAATAAAGCTTGTGTTCTTTGATATCAACATTAAATCTCATCAGATTATGTGATTTCATTGTGTAAGCAAATGTCTGTTAAAAAATAAAAACAAATGCAGCCTCATGTAATTCTGAGGAAAAAAAGGTTCTACTGCATTCAACTTCTCCTAAGATAGAACTTATTGTTGATTTTACCTTACCTTCTATATTAGTTAGGGTTCTCCAGAGATAAATTATTTTAAGGAATCATCTCACGTGATTATGGAGGCAAGTCCAAAATCTGCAGGGTAGAGGGCAGACTGGAGACCCAGGGAAGAGCTGCAATCTGAATGCAAATGCAGTCTGTTGGCAGAATTCCTTCTTGCTCAAGGAAGTCAGTCTTTGTTCTATGAAGGCCTTTAACTAATTAGATGAGGCCTATTCACATTATAGAAGATAATCTACTTTATTGAAATCTACAAATTTAAATGTTGATCTCATCCAAAAAACATCTTCTCAGAAACATCCAGAATAGTGTTTGGCCAAATATTTGGGCACTATGGTGCAGCCAAGTTGACACATACAATTAGCCATCATGCCTTATTTGTTTCAAAGTCCTAAAGTTCTTATGCTTAAATCTTTAAGTTTGCTACCTAAATAAGACACACGAAATCACTTGATGGATATGACTAGAATTGAAGGCATGACATGGAAGAAGAATTAATGAAACTCCCTTAAGGACACACTGTAAAACCTCAAATTCAGACAGGAGTTTGTAAGTTCATTCAAGAAAATATTTTTGAGCACCTAAAATGTGCCAGTCCAGGACTGTGCTCTACACTGAGAGCAAAACAGGCATGGCCCCTGTCCTTATGGAATAATAGTTTGGTAAACTAAGTCAACCAGATATTAACTGAAGGATCATATAGATACATGTAGTACTTTGAAATAGTTTGATGAAACCTCAGTCTGGGTGGTTCAGAAATGATATTTGAGCTGAAATATGGATGATTAGAAGTTAACTAGGCAAAAGGAGAACCAACATGTGGTAATACTTATATGAGGAGGGAGCATGGTGAATATGAGAGTCTGAGGGGTCACTCTGTTTAGCGAAGAACAAATAAGACAGAACATGATTCAAATGAGAATGTAGGTGTACTTACGGATGAGGTCATAGGAAGTTCTGATGAGCATATTAAGGAATTTTGCCTTTATCCCAAGTGTTACAGGAAGGCATTAAAGACTTTTTAGCAAAGGGAGGACATATTAGATTTTCTTTCAAACACTTCATTCTGAGTGTGGAGAACAGTCTGGAGGGAAAGAAGAATGGATGAGGATTAGACCAATTAATAAGTTGTATTGGTAGACATAGAAAGTAGTAGATGGATTGTAGAGAGATTTAAGTGGACTCGGTGATGGATTGGATATATGGGGTAAGGGAGGGATAGTGCTGAACTGAATAGATGGTGATATCCATCTTGGAATTTTAAGTGGAACATAAATAATACTAGGTTGGGGAGGCAAAAGAGTATCAGGTATTTGTTTATATTTTTGAGGTGCCATTGAGACATCTAAAAAAGTATAAATTAAACAGTTGGGTATACTGGCTTGGAGCACAGAGAAGAGATTTGTTCTGGAGACAAAATTTTGAGTAATTTTCTTACAGGTGGAAAATATTTCAGCAGTTTTGCTCTCTTCATTTTCCTAATCAGAAAAATCAAGAAATAGGGGTGCCTGAGTGGCTCAGTCAGTTAAGCATCTGCCTTCGGCTCCGGTCATGATCCCAGGGTCCTGGGATCAAGCCTGGAGTTGAGCTCTCTGCTCAACAGGGAGTCTGCTTTTCCCTCTCCTTCTGCCATTCCCCTGCTTGTGTTCCCTCTCTCGTTGTGTCTCTGTCAAATAAATAAATAAAATCTTTAAAAAAAAAAAGAAAAATCAAGAAATAGGTGGATTGACTTGTCCAAAGTTATACAGCTTAAAGAGCCTTCATTGAGACTCTGTGACTTTTGAATCCATACATGGTAAATAAATACATACACCTTTCATATATTTTTTTTTAATTTTAGGAATCTAGCTCATACTTCAGGTGTGGATAAAATTTAGGGAGGGCACTTGTTGTAATGAACACTAGGTGTTATAAGTGATGAATCACTAAATTCTACTCCTGAAACCAATATTATACTATATGTTAACTAACTAAATTTAAATTAATACTTCAAAAAAATAAAATAATAAAATAATCTTTTTACTAGTAATGAAGTATAAATTAGGTAGTCAAATGCCTCTTTTATAGTTTTCAGAGTACAGATCCTTTACCTCTTTGGTTAGGTTTATTCCTATGTATCTTTTGGTTTTTAGTGCAATCGTAAATGGGATTGGCTCCTTAATTTCTCTTTCTTCTGTCTTATTGTTAGTGTATAGAAATGCAATCGATTTTTTGGTGTCAATTTTATATCCTGCCACTTTGCTGAATTCCTGTGTGAGATCTAGCAATTTTTTGGATAAATGGATAAAGGTGATGTGGTATGTGTGTGTGTATGTATATGTATATATACACACACATACGTATATATATATATATATATATATATATATATATATATACACACACACACATATATACACATACATACATACACACACTGGAATATTATATACAATGAATATTACTCAGCCATCAAAAATGAAATATTACCATTTGCAATGATGTGGATGGAACTAGGCGGTATTTTTTTTTAATTTTTTAATTTTTTATTAACACATAATGTATTATTTGCCCCAGGGTACATGTCTGTGAATCATCAGGCTTACACATCTCACAACACTTACTATAGCACATATCCTCCCCAATGTTCATAACCCAGCCGCCCTATCCCTACCCCCCTACCCCCCAGCCACCCTCAGTTTGTTTCGTGAGTTTAGGAGTCTCTTATGGTTTGTCTCCTTCCCGATCCGATCTTTTTTTATTTCCCTCCCCCACCCTCCACGACCCCACTCCCTGCCTCTCAAATTCTTCATATCAGAGAGATCATATGGAACTAGAGGGTATTATGCTAAGCAAAATAAGTCAATCAGAGAAAGACAATTGTATTATTTCACTCATATGTGGAATTTAAGAAACAAAACAGAGGGAAGGGAGGGAAAAATAAGGTGAAATTAGAAGGGAGACAAACCATAAGAGACTCTTAACTGTAGGAAACAAACTGAGGGTTGCTGGAAGGGAGGTGGGTGGGGGGATGGGGTAACTGAGTGATGGGCATTAAGGAGGGCACATGATGTAATGAGCACTGATGAATCACTGAACTCTAACTCTGAAACTAATAATACACTATATGTTAATTGAATTTAAGTAAACTAATAAAATTTTAAAAAAAGAATTCCTCTTTATAATGTAACATACTGATTCTATCCTAAAGTATATAATAAAAACTTTCTGTTATGAAACTATCAGGTCTTTTTTTATGTCACTAAAATAATCATGTCACTAGCTTTGGAATTAGGTTGTCTAAATGAAAATACAAATCATTTCACATGATCTGGCATAAATTAACCCCAGGGGAAATCTCTTCAAATGGAATTTTTCAGGTTTCTTTGAACCGACTCTTGTAATTTCCTAGGAGAGAAAAAATGAATAGTGAAATCTACTATGGAAGAATTATTTAATTATACACCCATCTGCTCAATATCTTGACTTATGCAATTTGTTTTGAGATGAGAATGCTTGTTTTTCCCTTAGCCTGAGAATATAATCACATTATAAATTCCACAGTTTTAATATCAATAAATGTATTAGCTATTTGCTGAGTACCCAACATTGTGTTAGCTATTATGAATAATTACAAACCAAATTGAAACCAAACAAAAACCTATGACATGGCTCTTGTACCTAATGTCTGTTTAAATTATGGGTTATAAGAGGTTATACTTCTATTAAAAATTAAGAATAATCTATAAATACATATTCTAAAACATAATAAGTGGTATTGACTCTCCATTCTATTGATATTATCAGAAGGGAGATTCCCTCTCATCTCTACAAGTTGTAAATGGCTTCATAGAAGAAGAGGGACTGGAGCTAGATAGGAAAGGAAGGAGAGATGGCAGTTTTAGTCTCATTGTCTGCTTGCCCTCATACCCTTTAAGAGAAACTAGCCCATCAGTATTTTGTACTATATATCCCCTCTGTCCCTCGCCCTACCTGGCCACTTGGTTGGCTATCTGATGCACGATGAATCCATAGACTCTTTAGTGACTTATTTTATTGTGGGCTAATGCAAACAGATGGGCTGAGTCAACCAGATCCCTGGACTCTGAATTTTCACTTAAGAAATATAGAGAGATTGGGGCACCTGGGTGGCTCAGTTGGTTGAGTGACTGGCTTCAGCTCAGATCATGATCCTGGAATCCCAGGATTGAGTCCCACATCAGGCTCCCTGCTCAGCGGGGAGTCTGCTACTCCCTCTGACCTTCCCCCCTCATGCTCTCTCTCTTCTTCTGTCTCTCTCTCTGTCTCTCATTCTCTCTCTCTCTCAAATAAATAAATAAAAATCTTTAAAAAAATGTAGAGAGATTGATATTATTATTGGTAGAGGTCTTGATGTATAGGACAGTAAAGGAGGTCATAATGGCCATTTCCAGGGCAAACATATAAGGAGCAGAAAATGTAAGGGGACAGAAATTTGGAGGAAGCAGAAAAGCCTATTTGATAGAAAAAAGAAAAAAGAGTAAATGCGCAGGATGATGTTGAAAGTAGAGATGAGAAGTAGAAAGCCCATTATAACCCATGAGCGATAGGTAAATGGAGAGAACTGCCAATTTCTACAGCTTCCTCAGTTGTTAGAGCCTTCCAAGTTACAATGTTAATTTTAGTGTACATATTTCCTTACAGTAAATTCCCCACTGTTTTATTTCTATTAATTGGATAAACTACATAAAGAATCTAATTAGAATAGAAAGTTTGGATTATGATGAATAGAGAGGAGGGGCATTTCAAGTGGGAAGGACTAGCACATGCCAAAGGAGGAAATAAGTAGTATAGTATGTTAGAGAGCCTGATGATCATGCAGGCAAGTGTTAGAGATACTAGGTGGAGGAGTGATAATATAAGATTATATATATAGGATGAGCTCAAATTCTGGTGGCATCACAGAATCAGTTGAATAATTTGGTTGAGAGCTGTATAATAGCCAATTCAGTGTTGGAAGATGGCTAATTTAGAAGATGAATTGGTTGGAGCAATGGTGCCAGCTCAGAAACTATTGTAGCAATTCAGGCACAAGGTAAAATATGGTCCACAATGGTAAATATGTGGCAGGCATTCCTCTGTTTCCCATTCCCAGGCCATGATACATTTCTAATGATTATGGCATTCTTCACCTGGTGAGCATGGATGGTACCTTAGCATCATTTTCTGAATGGTATTCCAAGCAGTGAATGGCCTTTAACTGGAGTTACCAAGCAAAATGAAATTTATTTGTAGCCACTGGACTGGCACATTTTACTATTTGGAAAAGAGAGTTTTGATAGTAAATCTAAGCCTATAGGATATCTATGTATATCCTGGGCACTTTGTTTCTCTGCATACGGAGGTCAGATCTCGCTATATCAAAAAATAAAAAATGGTTCAATGGTTTGTAGTGGGATGTACTTATTTGAAATACTATTCTAGTAAGTAGAACATTAATGGAGTGTGGGAATTTTTAGTCGTTAGGTTTTTGTTGTATTAACAGAAATCATTTAAAATGGGCAATCCCTACTGTTTTCCATTTCTTAGGATGCCTTTTACCATAAACATTCACAAGTTCATAATAGCAATTGTGTTTTGGTATGTGTTAATTGAAAAAATACATAAGGATAAATAACTATAGTGACCTTAGTGAGCCTTCTTAGAAATTTGTCTTTTGTTCATTACAAAAGCATATATTTTTCAACTTAGAGTTAATATACAGAAATGGCTTACATGTTTATTCTGCTTACTAACACTGTTTGGTGCATGCAGTCTCAGAGCCACAGCAGAGAAACACCGAATAAATGTATGTTCCCCAGAGAGCTTAGAGATCAAATCTGAGTCACGAGCAAATGGGGAGGCAGGGCCACATGAACTCTGGGTTGTGAGAAGGGGCCAACAGAAAGACCATATGTGAAGTTTTTCCTGAAGACGAGTACAACATATCTGCCTTTAAGTGGTACCCTAATTTTCCCCTGCTTGTCCTGGAAAATCCTGTCATACCTCCTCTATTTCTGGCTAATTAAAATGTATGAGCATGATTATAGTGTAATAGCTTAATCCTCTAGATCCTTTCACTCAATAAATCTCAATTTTTCATGTATTAGCAGAGTGGGTTTGGGAAAAGTCCTAGCAGACATGAGATGGGGAGACAAAATGAGGAAACCAGCCATGTCATGTCATATATTCCATTTATAGGCAGTGCTTGGTCTTCTTAGGGATTTGCAAGCTCTGTTTAAAACTGTACACTCTTTCCATCTCCGTTATCCAATCCACTGCTTCCAATGAATCTACAACTCATATTCCAAACCATTGACCTAAATTGTCTTAAAATTATCTGGGGCTTTTTTCTTTCCTGATTCTGCTATGCAGACATTTGAATTAAGTAAAAATTGCTGACAATTTAAAGGCAGCAAAGTTTACTGCTGCATGTTATAGTGGATGTTTTATTTAAAAAAAAAATCATTTTCTGGAGTGCCATAGCTAGCTAGGTCAAGGATCAGAGGTCTAATTCAGCAAAGGCCAGAGCACAACCAGACAAATAATAAAAGCAAATTGTGACTTAAGCATCTTAGGAAAGAAAACAACATGTAACTAGAAAAAAAGACAAAGTGGGAATGGGGTTAGCTGAAAAATAAATTGGAATAGTATAAATGTGAATTCAAAGTATTACCTTGTGTAAAAGTCAGAGATTCACGTAAGCCTGAGATGAGGGCCCTCATAGAACCAGAATATTTTTGCATAAACTGAGGCAAAAAACAAACAAACCAAACCATATATTTTGGCTGGAGGTATTTATTACTTTAGAGACCAAAGAAATATAAAGCTCTAGCACATAAGACTACACATGGAAACAGAATGGAATTCAGGATGACATTTTGGATAGCTAGTTAGACCTGGAACTGGGATAGATACAAGGGATATGTGATTAAAATCCATTTGTTTGTTGATCAGGCAAAAATAAGCATGTGCCAGACACTTTGGGGTGTTCTTGGACTATAGATATCGTCCTTGGATTCAAGGAATCTAGAAAGACAAATGAATGTGTCAAGAAAATAATTATAATATGTCTGTTTCCTCATTAAAGAAATATTTATTGAACACCTACTATATGCCAGGCACCATGTTATTCTATAGGGATATAAAGTATAGTGATGGGTAAGACAGGCATGACTCTCATCCTTATAGAGCAAGGAATATAGCATGCTATCATAGAAAACTCTTGTGTATTGAAGAAGTTTCTAGAATTAAGGAGATGCACATAAAACTTAACTACTAAGCAGCAAGTGGCTTGCCTACTCAGTTCCTAAGTTTGTGTAACTTCTTACCACCAAAAGTAAAAATCTGTTTACACAGACATCCATCCTTTCCTTCTTTCCTGTTACAATAGAAATATCTTTAAAACTATCTTGCCTAGTACTCTTGTCTATTCTTTGGAGAAAAATTAGACTCTGTTGCCATCAAGGCTATATTGCCAAGGAATAGAAGGAAGAAGTGAGAAAAGGTCTGTGTTTGTTAGGATGTCATCACCTTGTAAAGAAACTCTAATCCTGAGCTTCTAGGTGTCATTGTTGATGTGCTTAAGAGAATAGACAATTTAAGAACTGTCAATAAAAGGAAGCAATATTATCTCCCAAACTAAAAGCATGATCTGCTGCTACATGTTTAGTTCTTAACTTTGGAATCAGAAGAGTTCCAGATGAGATGTATTGTATTGAGGACAAAAGGACAGCATTAGTAGACCTATGATATTAGTTAAAACTGGCACTTTGTAAAGATGACATCGTGGTTGAACCCACTCATCTCTTATTAATTTGGTGATGCTACAGACCTATTTGAAGAACAGAGAAAGCCAGAGGTTTGAAGCTGTGACAGCTCAAAACTAATGAGACTGAAATGGGTAGATGCTATGAATCAGTCCTTAATTTTATTATCAAGGCTTATCATAGCAGCTGGCCTCTCTGATGTGATATGATTTGAATTCCAGTCACCACCAAAAGGCCACCCATATACTTTTGACATCCCCAAATCCTAAAAGGTCACCTTTTAAAATGAACTAACACAATGGGAAGTTTTCCTCTTCATCATTAGGTGGGCTCGAAACCTGGGAACACTAGAATTTAAATGGGATGGGATAGAGGAATGAGAAGGAATTTTTGGGTGGGAATCATTGTCAAGGAAGATAAAGCAATTTACAGGGCTATAGTGGGGATCTTTGAACACCATTGTCAAGTTGTAGAGTGCTAATTCTGGATGGCCAAAAGGCATCATGGAATGAAGTAGGAACTAAGAAGGAATGGTAGCTGGGAACTAGGGTAAAACTGCAGAAATTATTGCATCAAAGACAAACATCTGTGGTTTTGCAGGAGGTACATGATTCAAAATTTAGTTTTCTCTCTGTGTTTGCAGGATAATGTCCTTGCCAAATGGTATCAAAGGTATGTAATTTGCCAAAGTTATGTACACAGCATTTTCTCTGTCTTGACCTTATGATGTCAGACAACAAATTGTTGATAATTGCTGTTTATTAGGATAGAGGGGAAATATATATCTTGCTGAACACCCCTTGAAAGGATCTTTCAAGGACATCATTAGGCAGCCCCCAAGTGGTCTATTCTCCCTGGACTTTGGGGCCAAAATGAGACAATCAAATATTTTATTTTCAGTGTGGTTTGGGCAGCAAGCTTGACTTTCTCTTGTAAGAATAAAAGTACATAGAAAATAATCACCATTTGAAGCCATGGAATACACAAGAGTTTACTCTTATAATACCTCTATTTCACTGCTTTGGCTGGTAAATATTCTACTTTAGATTTGATGGCATTTCATTTGCATATCCCTTCTCTGGAATATGTAGTGCATTTTTAAAGAGTGCCTGGATTGAAAATTCACTCATTGATAAGAGACAGTTAAAAGTATATTATAGGGTGCAACAATTGTATAATATGCACACTGTGGTGAATGTAATAAAGAAAGATTTTATAGAACTATTGCTATCTAATTATGTTTCATCAGAGCCTACTAAGTGTCTACACAGCTCTGGCTCTTATCCTGAAAAGCCAGCTAAGCAGTAACAAATGCCAAGAAAATTAAAGCCTTCTGTCTTAGGAACACACACGTGGAGCCCATATGTTGGAAAACTGGTCTGAGTTTTGTTTACCATAATCAATTACTTTGCAACACTTAAACATGGAATTTAGGAAAGATTCTGAAGCAACTAAACGAAGGGTTTCTTATAAAATTTTTTAGTTAATATCTTTATGGAATTTTTAAGAAAAAAACACAAATTTTACTTAAGAGTTTACAAGGCTAATGTTGACAGCAGTGTTTCTCTCTTTTTTGTGAGTATCAAAAAGTTTTTGTTTTCTTTCCAGCATTACTGAAACTTTTTAACCTCTTAATTTTTAAGTGTACATTCCAGTATTGCTAATTAATATGCATATTGTTGTATAGAAGATCTTTAGAACTTTTTTTCGTTGCATAACTGAGACCCATTGAACAACAGCTTTCCATTTCTCCCTTCCCACAGTCCCTGGCAACCACCAACCTACTTTCTGTTTCTATGAGTTTGATTACTTGATATCTCATATAAGTAGAATCATGCAGAATTTGTTTTTTGTGTTTAGCTTTTTTTACCTAGCAATAAAGTCTTCAGGTTTTATCCATGTTGTAGTACATGACAGGATTTCCTTCTTTTCAAAGGCCTAATAACATTCCATTTTGTGTACATACCAAACATTTTCTTTATCGATTCATGCATTGATGGACATTTTTATATTTTTCCCACATCTTGGCCATTATGAATAATGCTGCCACAAATGATTATGGCTGTGCAAAAAAAATACTGTTTGAAATCCTGATTTTAATTCCTTTGGATACATACCTAGAAGTGGATCATATGGTAGTTCTATTTTTAATTTTTTGAGGAAATTCCATACTGTTTTCCATAGAGGCTGTACTACTTTACAATCCAACTAACAGTGTGTGAGTTTCCAATTACTAAATGTCCTCCCCAACACTTATTATTTCCTGCTTTTTTAAAAAAATTGGTCATCATATGGGGAAAACTAAGAGCTTTTCTCTTAAGGTCAGGAACAAGGCACAGATGTGCACGCTCACCACTTTTATGCAGCATAGTACTGGAAATCCTAGCCACAGCAATCAGACAAAAAAAGAAATAAAAAGCATCCAAATCTGCAAGGAAGAAGTAAAACTTCCATTATTTGCAGATGACATGATACTCTATGTAGAAAACCCAAACGACTCCACCAAAAAATTGCTAGAACTGATACACAAATTCAGTAAATTCACAGGATACAAAGTCAATGTACGGGTACCTGTTACATTTCTACACACCAATAATGAAGCAGCAGAAAGAGAAATTAAGAAAAAAAATCCCACTTATAATTACACCACAATAATAAGATACCTAGGAATAAACCTAACCAAAGAGGTGAAAGATCTCTACTCTGAAAAGTATAGAACACTGATGAAAGAAACTGAAGAAGACACAAAGAAATGAAAAGACATTCCATGCTCAGGGATCAGAAGAACAAACCTTATTAAAATGTCTATACTACACAAAACAATCTACACATTTAATGCCATCCCCATCAAAGTACCAATAGCATTTGTCACAGACCTAGAACAAACAATCCAAAAAATTTTATGGGACCAAAAAAGTCCCTGAATAGCCAAAGCAATCTTGAAAAAGAAAAGAAAACCTGGAAGCATTATAATCTGGACTTCAAGCTATATTATACAGCTATAGTCATCAAGACAGTATGGTACTGGCACAAAAATAGACACACAGATCAATGGAACAGAATAGAAAACCCAGAAATGAACCCACAAGTTAATTAATCTTTGATGAAGCAGGAAAGAATATGCAATGGGAAAAAGTCTCTTCAACAAATGTTGGAAAAAACCAGACAGCAACATGCAAAACAATGAAATTGGACCCCTTTCTTATACCAATGAGAAAAATTAATTCAAAATGGATGAATGACCTAAATGTGAGATAGGAAATCATAAAAATCCTAGAAAACAACTTTTTATTATTAATATTTTTTATTTATTTGACGGAGAGAGAGGGAGAGAGAGAGAACTCAAGCAAGCACAAGCAGGGGGAGAGGGAGAGGGAGAGGGAGAAGCAGGCTCCCCACCAAGCAGGGAGCCCAATATGGTGCTCGATCCCAGGACCCTGGGATCATGACCTGAGCCAAAGGCATCCACTTAATTAACTGAGCCGTCCAGCCGCCCCACAGACGGTAACTTCTTTAGCATCAGCCATAGCAACATTTTTCTAAGTATGTGTCCTGAGGCAAGGGGATCAAAAGCAAAATTGAACTATTGGGATTTCATCACAATAAAAAGCTTTTTTTACGGTGAAGGAAATAATCAACAAAAGTAAAAGACAATCTACAGATTGGGGAAAGATAGTTGCAAATAACATATCTGATAAAATGTTGGTATCCAAAATATGTAAAGAACTTATACAACTCCACACCAAAAAACCCCACAAATAATTCAATTAAAAATAGGCAGAAGACATGAACAGACATTTCTCCAAAGACTTACAGATGGCCAACAGACACATGAAAAGATACTCAACATCACTTATCATCAGGGAAATGCAAATCAAAACTACAATGAGCTATCACCTCACACCTGTCAGAATGGCTAAAATCAACAACATAAGAAGCAACAGGTATTGGAGAGGATGTGGAGAAAAAGGAACCCTCTTACATTGTTGGTGGGAATGTAAACAGGTGCAGCCATTGTGGAAAACACTATGAAGGTTCCTCAAATAGTTAAAAATAGAACTACCCTATGATTTAGTAATCACACTACTGGGTATTTACCCAAAGAATACAAAAACACTAATTTAGAGGGATACATGCACCCCCACATTTATAGCAGCATTATCTACAATAGTCAAATTATGGAAGCAGCCTATGTGTCCATCCATTGATGAATAGATAAATAAGTGGTATATATATAATAGAATATTATTCAGCCATAAAAAGAATGAAATCTTGGCATTTGCAGCAACATGGATGGAGCTAGAGAGAATAATGCTAAGTGAAATAAGTCAGTCAGAGAAAGGTAAATACCATATGATTTCACTCATAAGTGGAATTTAAGAAACAAGTCAAGGGAAAAAAGAAATACAAATCAAGAGACAGACTAATTATAGAGATCAAATTGATGGCTACCAGAGGGGAGGGCAGTGTGGGATGAGTTAAATATGTGATGGGGATTAAGGAGTGCACTGGTCATAATGAGCTCCAGGTGATATATAGAATTATTGAATCACTATATTGTACACTTGAAACTAATATAACACTGTGTTAGCTGGAATTAAAATAAAAAAGTGGTCATCCTTAGCATTATACTCTAGTTCCATCCATGTCATTCCAAATGCCAAGATTTCATTCTTTTTTATGGCTGGATAATAATGCTAAGTGAAATAAGTCAGTCAGAGAAAAAGAAATACCATATGATTTCACTCATATGTGGAATATGAGAAGCAAAACAAATGAGCAAGGAGGAAAGACAGACAAACCAAGAAACAGTCTTTTTTAAAATTTCAATATCTTATTTAAATTCTAGTTAGTTAACACATTTAGTAAAATTGGTTTCAGGTTTAGAATTTATTGATTCATCACTTACATATAACACCTAGTGCACATCACAAATGTCCACTTTAAATACAAATCAAAACCACAATGAAATACCACCTCACACCAGTCAGAATGGCTAAAATTGAAAAGTCAGGAAACAATAAATGTTGGCAAGGATGTGGGAAACAACATTTGTCGTTTCCTGACTTTTCAATTTTAGCCATTCTGACTGGTGTCAGATAAAAAAATGCATTTGACAAAATTTAATACCCTTTCGTAATAAAAACACTCAACAAACTAAGAATAGAAGGAAATTCTTTCAACATAATAAAGGCCATACATGAAAAGCCCATACCTTACATCATATTCAATGGTTAAAGACTGAAATCTTTTCCACTAAGAACAGGAACAAAGCAAGGACTCCCACTGTTGCCACTTCTATGCAACTTAGTACTGGAATCACGGCCAGAGCAATTAGTCAAGAAGGGGTAATGTTATATGTAGAAACCTAAAGATTACAAAAAACAAAACAAAACAAAACCCTGTTAGAACTAACAAATGAGGGGTGCCTGGGTGGCTCAGTGGGTTAAAAAGCCTTTGCCTTCGGCTCCAGTCATGATCTCAGGGTCCTGGGATCGAGCCCCGAATCAGGCTCTCTGCTTGGCAGGGAGCCTGCTTCCCCCTCTTTCTCTGCCTGCCTCTCTGCCTGCTTGTGCTCTCTCTCCCTCTGTCAAATAAATAAAAGCTTTTAAAAAAAAAGAACAAATGAATTCAGCAAATAACAGGATGCAAAATCAATACACAAAAAATCAGTTGCATTTTTATACATTGTTAATGTATATATATATATATATATATATATATATATATATATATATATAATGAATATATATAATGAACAAGCCAAAAAATAAATTAAGAAAATAATCCCATTTACAATAGCAACAAAAAGAATAAAACACCTTGAAATAAACTTAACCAAGGAGGCAAAAGACTTGTACAGTGAAAAATCAAGCTATTGCTGAAAGAAATTAGATACAAATAAATGGAAAGATATCTCTGTTCATGGATTAGACGACTTAATATTGTTAAAATGCCCACACTACCCACCCAAAGTGATCTACAGATGCACAGCAATCCTTATCAAAATCCCAATGACAGGGACGCCTGGGTGGCTTAGTGATATATATATAATTTTATGTGTGTGTGTATATATATATGTATATATACTCACATCTTCTTTATCCATTCATCTGTCGACAGACATTTGGCTCTTTACATAGTTTGGCTATTGTGGACATTGATGCTATAAACACTGGGGTGCAGGTACCCCTTCAGATCAATACATTTGTATCTTTGGAGTAAATACCTAGTAATGAGATTTCTCGGTCAGAGGGTAGCTCTATTATTAACTTCTTAAGGAACCTCCATACTGTTTTCCAGAGTGGCTGTACCAGCTTGCATTCCCGCCAACAGTGTAAGAGTGTTTCCCTTTCTCTAGAATGGCCAAAATCAACAAGACAGTAAACAACAAATGTTGGAGAGGATGTGGAGAAAGGGTAAATAAATAAATAAACTTAAAAAAATAAATGTTTGGTAGAATTTTCCAGTTGGGAAATTTCCTGAATTTTCTTTGTTGGGAAGTTTCTAATTACTGATTTAGTCTCTACCAGTTATAGGTCTGTTCAGAGCTTCTATTTCTTTGTGATTCGGTCTTGGTAAACTTGCATAATTCCAGAATTTATCCATTCCTCTAGGTTATCCAATTTGTTGGTGTATGATTGTTCATCATAGTCTTCTATAGTCCTTTTTATTTCTATGACACATGTTGTAATGTCTTCTCTTTCATTTCTTATTTTTTTTGAGTCTTCTCTCTCTTTTTTGTTAGTCTAGCAGAGGGTTTGTCAATTTTGTTTATCTTTTCAAAAAGTCAACTTTTAGTTTTATTGACTTTTTCTATTGTTTTTCTATTCTAACATGCAATCTATCTTGGAGAATGTTTTGTGTGCACATGAGAAAATCTGTGTTCTGCAGATTTTATGTGCAATGATCAATATATGTCTATTAGGTCCAATTGGTCTGTAGTTTTTTTCAAGTTCCTTCTTTCCTTATTAATCTTTTCAGTTATTCTATCCATTACTGAAAGTGAGGTATTGAAGTCTCAGACCTACTACTATTGTGTTTCAATTTATTTCTCCATTTCTGTTAATGTTTGCTCCATATATTTGGGTACTTTGCTGTTAGGTGCATATAATTATTATGTCTTCCTGGTGAATTGATCCTTTATCATTATGTAATGTCCTTCTTTGTCTCTTGTGACAATTTCTGACTTAACATGTATTTTGTCTGTTATAAGTATGGGTACCCCTGCTTTTTTTGGTTACTATTTACATGGAAGATCTTTTTACATAATTTCACATTCAGCCTATGTGCATCTTCACATTTTAAGTGAATTTCTTGTAGACAGAATATAGTTGCATAGTTTTTTTTAAATCCATTTAGCTATTTTCCATCTTTAGATTGGGGAGTTTAATCCATTTATATTTAAAGTGATTCCTGATAGGGAAAGGGTTACTATTGCATTTTGTTTATTGTTTTCTGTTTGTCTTATAGCAATTTTGTCTCTCTTTCCTTTGTTGCTGCTTTCTTTTGTGTTTTATGGACATTTTTTTGTATTGACAGGCTCTGATTCCTTTCTCTTTTTTTTTTTTATTATGTATCTTTGATAGGTATTTTCTTTGTAGCTACCATAGGGATTACATAAAACTACCTAGAATTATAATAGTTTATTTTATGTTGATAACAAATTAACTTCAATTGTATAAAAAAACTCAATTCATTTTTACTGTGATTCTCCTTTGTTATCAATGTCATAAATTGTATCTTCATATATTCTGTATCCATTAACATCATTATATTTTTCTGCTTTGTTTTATGCTATATTTTATGCTTTTGACTTCTAACCATAACTATTTTTATGCTTTGTTTTATTTTATGTTTTTAACTTCTATACCTGAATTAAAAGTACTTTATGCTCCACCATTATAGTATTCTATACATGTGTATATATTTACCTTTACCATTGAGCTTTATATTTTCATAGGCTTTCGTATGATTGTAGTCTTTCATTTTAATTTGTAAGATTCCCTTTAGCATTTCCTATAAAGCAAGTCTAGTGGTATTGAACATACACAGCTTCTGTTTATTTGGGAAAGTCTTTATTTTCTCTTTTGAAGGACAGTTTTGCAGATATAATATTCTTTTTTTTTTAAAGATTTTATTTATTTATTTGACAGAGAGATCACAAGTAGGCAGAGAGGCAGGCAGAGAGAGAGGGGGGAAGCAGGCTTCCTGCTGAGCAGAGAGCCCGATGTGGGGCTCTATCCCAGGACCCTGAGTTCTTGACCTGAGCTGAAGGCAGAGGCTTTAACCCACTGAGCCACCCAGGTGCTCCAACAGATATAATATTCTTGGTTAGGTTTTTTCATTCAACACTTTGAATATATCATCCCATTCTCTTTTGGCCTACAATGTTCCTGCTGAAAAATTCACTAATAATCTAATAGGAGCCCCCTTGAATGTGATGAGTTGCTTTTTTCTCTTGCTGCTTTCACGATTATCTCTTTTTCTATGACTTTTTGCAGTTTGATTATAATGTGTCTTGGTGTGGGCCTCTCTGAATACATTCTGGTTAGAATCCCTTGAGCTTCTTGTATTAGGAAGTTCATTTCCTTCCTCAGATTTGGAAAGTTTTCAATCATTATTTCTTCAAAAAAACTCACTCACTTTCTCAGTTTCATTCTTCTCCTAGAACTTTCATAATGTGTACATTTTCCTGCTTGATAGTTTCCCATAAGTCTCTTAGTTTTATTTACTTAAAAATTTTTTTTTTCTTTTGCTTCTCTGCCTTAATTTCAAATGATCTGTCTTCAGGTTTACTGATTCTTTTGGTCAATCAAGTCTGCTATTGAATCTCCCTAGTGAATTTTTCAATTCAGTTATTGTATTCTTCAGCCTCAGAGTTTTTTTTTTTAAATGAGTTTCTTTCTCTTTGTTGATATTCTTTTTGTTCATGCATTATTTTCCTGGTTTTTTTAGTTGTCTAGCTGTATTCTCCTATAGGTCATTGTGCTTCTTTAAGACAATTCTTTTGAAGTCTTTGTCAGATAATTTGTAGATTTCTTTCTCTTTAAAGTTGGTGTTTGGAGATTTGTTTTGTTCTTTTGACTGGGCCATATTTCCCTGTTTCTTCATATGCCTTATGTTTTTTGTCTGTTTTTGTTTTGCTGAGTTTTATATGTTTGAATAAACAGTCATCTCCCCAGTCTATACAGACTGGCTTAATACAGAGGAAGACTTTCACCCCAGTCAATCTTGCTAAAGATTCTGGAGCCCCTTGAAACTTTTTACAGGAATGGGTCTTTTCTGGGTTTATGTGTATAACTTCACTTTTGGAAAAGTTTGCTGTTTTTTGTTTGTTTTGCTTTCTCAGGAGCTAATAATCCCTTGTTCTCTCTTGTCTGTCTGTGGTACTGAAGGCTTTTTAGTACTATAGCAGCAAGCCACCTGGCTCTCCTTTGTTCTTTGTGAGTGACCCACAGGAATGCAAAGTATGCTGACTTCCCATTAATTCCCTAAATCAGGAGAGAGTGACAACTCCTTTTGGTTGCTCCCTGAAAAGATGGAGTGCTGGACTCAAGCTCCATTTTTCTCTCTCTCTCCTAAAGGAGAAGCCATGAGTTGGATATATTCTCCTGATTGTGTCAAATTATGCCAGCCTCTGTCTGTGGCATTGCGGGCACTCTGGTTTTGCAGCAAACTGCCTCCCCTCTACTTTACTTTCAGTGGTCCTGTGGCATTTAAATTTTGCTGATCCTGTTGGGACCCTGAGTCAAGCAAGAATGAGATTATTCTCTCAGGCAGCCCTCTGAAAAGCTGAAACAATGGATACAGATGCCAGTCTTCTCTTTCCCTCACCGTCCAAAGAAGAAGCTGTGTGCCAAGATAAGCTGTGCCAGCTTGGGGGTGGGGCTGTCACAGATAAAGTAAAACAATTCTTTCCTGCTTCAGTGGGGCTGTTCTCAGTTTTGTGATTACTGGAGGTACTGCAACTTAACTGTTTTCTGGAGTTGTCATAAAGCTATTTTATTCTGTGTATTGTGAGTTCAATGTTTCTGAGGGAGAATGAGAGCTGAGGCTTCCTGTTCTACCATCTTACTCTATTGAAACTTCTTTGGAATTTTTTTCAAAAGAAATATCTCTGAGAAAGGTTTATTATGAAATTTTTAATTCAGATTAAAGCTGTTTCTTCATTTTGCCAAAGCCTTTGTTTGAAAAGTAAACACCTCAGACCATCAACCAGCTGGTTTTCTCAGTTACCAAAATTCTTCTGTTAGACGATGTCAGATTTATATATATATAATCAGAACAGGTACCAGGGACTTTCCCTCTCTGCTATTTACTCCATGATTCTTCTGCTTCCCTTTGCCACAAAATTTTTTTCTCCACATAGCTCTTTGTCCTTTGTATGATTATATAAACCACCCTCCCACACAAATATATCATTATGCTTCCTCATTTCATAGATCTCACCTAATCCCAATGCTCTTCAAGATAAGCTCAAGAAGAGAGAAAAGTTAAATTCTGTTTAGTCAAGCCTCTCAACACCCAATTTATTGCCTCCCTCACCACCACCCACATCCGGTGCCTAGTTCTGCTGCTCATTCAATATTTGCTTCTAGCCTAATATGGGTGTCATAGTGTTCAGAATGAGCAAAGACACTGAAAACACTTGCCCTCTGAAAAACAGGTTAATTTTATTCAGTCTTCTGTACGCCTCCAAATTTCCCTTTATGTCCTACTTGGAAAACTTATGAAAGGCTTATAATTACAGAATGCTTGTTATGTGCCAGGTTCTCTATTCAATATTGCATATGTATCATGTTATTTAACTACGTAAGTTAAAACTGCTTTCAGTATTCTTATTTTACTGATTAGAAAACTGAAATTAGAAGAGGTTGTGTCTTGCCTAAGGACACACAACTAGTATGGGCACAATCAGATTTAGAAATAAAGAGGTTCATCCATGAACTTATAAACCAAGAATTTATTAACAATGAAACATGGATTATTATTATTCTGATTCTGTGCATCTAAAGGTAAAAAAAATGCCTAGAATAGGCCATGTCTCTATGGAGATCTGGTTTATTTGTTTAGCGAATAGAATTAGAAACACATATCTGGGCAATAGATGTACTCATTGCTACTAGAGTTTGAATGCCTTTAGACCATTTTAGCTGATAGGAAATGCACATGTATAAACTAATCCATGTATATACACATATTTGCAAACATTTTTATATGTAACCATCTATATCTATATTAAGCTTAATGAGTTCATACTGATATTTTTTACTCTAATCTGTTATCACAGTTAATCATTCTAACCTCCTCCCTTTGCTTATCTGTAACCTCTCATATCAACAGTGAGAAATGTAGCTCTGACCAACAGCCATCCATTTTTTAATTTTTCAACTCCAGTACACATGTATAGCAATATCAGAATTGCTAACCCATGCCCTCATGTGGAGAAAAAACCTTATCAATATAGTTTAGTGTTTATGGACAGTTTCTTTTGCCATTAGTCTTACAGTCTCCACTCATTTTCAAAGTTACTTTAGTCAGCAACTTTTCCCCTACCTCCCTCTAATACGATTTTTTCTGCACTTGTAATACAGTCAGATTGGTGTGTCACATTCTGAATTTCATCCTAGAATCCTCTGGTCTCCTAGATAATGTTTTAAATTTTGCATATATTAAGTTTTACGCTTTGTGCTATAAAGGTTTGTGGGTTTTGACAAATGCGTAGTGTCATGAATCCGCCATTACATTTTCATACAGAAGACTTTCACTATCTTAAAAAAAAATCCCCTATGCTTCACCTATCATACTTGCCTTCTCCCCTTGAGCCCCTGACAACTATTGATATTTTTACCATCACTATAGTTTTGCTTGTTTCAGAATGCCATATCATTGGGATCATATAGTATGTAGCTTTCTTAGACTGGCTTCTTTCACTTAGCAATATGCATTTTAGGTTCATCCATGCCATATCATGGCTTGATATCTCATTTCTTTTACTGGTGAGTGATATTCCATTATGAGGATGTACAACTGTTTATTCACCTATTGAAGAGCATCTTGGCTACTTTCATTTTTCTCAATTAAAAATAATGTTGATACAAAGCTTTGCATGCAGATTTTGCATGGATATAGTTTTCAACTAAGTTACACAAATGCACAGGACTGAACCAGGAAATGTACAAGATGGGCCTAGAATATCTTGTAATACCAGAAAATAAGGACTTGCTCAATAGATAAACCAAACCCCTCAATGATGTGGGTATGTCAGAAGGACACAGGAGACAACTGAATGGGCTCCCAGTGACCAAAGCTAGAATAAATTTGAGTAAGAAAATAAATAAAATAGTAATAGATTATAATTCAAAGTAAAAAATAAATATTCCTGAGTCAATATTGACAGAAAGAATTTATTGAATACATAAACATGGAAGAGATAAATCTTCCATCCAGAAAAATTTCAAATATTTTATGTAGATATTCCTCCACCAAGGAAGTAGAGCATAATTCCCCATTCTTTATGTGGGAACTGCACATAGAGAATGTGTTCCAAAGAGTACACTATGGAAGTAGAGAAAGAGTAATTTCACAGTGGAGAAACCTGACAAACACAACCTCGGTCAAGTGATCAAGTCAACATCAATAGTGGTAAATCATGTTGATAATATGTACCTTTGATATGATGTGACAAAAATAGCACATTACTTCAGTGTTCATTATTCTTTCAATTCTTATAATCACAGACTAATCATCAGAAAATTTTCATATATGGTCTAATTAAGGGACATCCTTACAAAATACCTTACTGATAATCTTCACATCCTTCAAGGTCATCAAAACAATGAAAGTATAAGAAACAGTCTGTTTCTGTTACAGCCAGAAGGAGCATAAGGAAACAGGATGACTAAATATAATACTTTAATCAGAATCAGATCCTGAAATAGGTAAAGGACATTGGGTAAAAAGAAAGGCAATCTGAGGAAAGTATAGACTGTGGTTAATAAACTTTGTCAATGTTGGTTCATTAATTGTAACAAAGGTACCATACTAGTCAATATTGGTTCATTAATTGTAACAAAGGTACCATACTAGCATGTTAACAATAAGGGAACTGGATGTAGGTTATAAAGGAATCATTTGTACTGCTGCCACAAGTTTTCCATAAATCTAAAACTGTTCTAAAATTTTAAAAAGTTATTTAAAAAAAAATCCTCATCTTGGAGGAGACACCATATGCTGATCACTGAAAGGCATGCGTTAGGTCTCTTGGTAAGAGAGAAGAAGGTGCCTTGGTAGCTGGCCTGGCCTTGATACTATTGGAAGGCACCGACCATCTAAAATCTTTGACTTTGGGCTCCTAGTATTCTTTTTTCCTTCTCTTTCCTCACAATATATATTTTAGCCTGACCTCCTCTACAAAGGAGCTACCTGTGACTAAGAAATAGATGAGCTTCTTTATCTCCTGCTTAGATTACAGATTTAATTGTGTGATAGGACTACTTTCTAATTTCTTTACCAACACTCCAAAACTTAATCCCAATTTGGGGAGAGGTCCGGTCTTCATGTGGTTTGAATAGAGGAATATAGCTTCCATTTTTTTCTGCCATTGCCAAGTAAACTGGACTTAATTTTTTAATTGTTTTTAGCTACCTTCAATCACTGTTCTGTTAATAAAAAATTATCAAATATTAACAATTGCAGTTTGTTCATCCTAACATAACATCAAGAATAAAAGAGAATCTACATTTACTGACCATGTAAGGCTTTAAATAGATTATATTTAATCCTCATAACAACCTTATAAGATGGCTACTATTAATATCTCTATAGATGAGGTAAATAAGTCTTAAAATAGTTGCCCTATGTCATGTATATTGAAAGAAATATGATTCAGATTCACTTCTGATGCTCAAACTGATTTTCTGTTGACTATAGCATGATGCAGGATGAAAGCCATTTATATTTGTTCTATGTACAGATACTTCTGAATGTCTGTTAAATTGAGGAGCTACCTGTTGGGAATAGGTATACTAGGCTTTTTTTTTTTTTTTTTTTTTGTAATATCCAGGTCAGGATTAGCCTACACATGTATAGAAAAATATTGATGTTGAAGGTTATACTTGCTCTTCATTGGCATGCTCTTGGCAGTGACATGAACTATAATGTTGTAAAAGCATTTCATGGTGATACATGGAGCATCTCATTAATCCCCTGGTACATGGAGTAGCATAATGATTGTTTGGCTAACCATCTTTTGTCACCTTTTATATGGCCCATTGGCTTGAGGGTACATGGGAAGGATAGGTGAATTTATCTTTAAGGGTATTGAAAAAGGTTGAATTCTAGATCCCTATGTGCAGCTCCTTGCTTGACATCTTCTTTAGGATGTTGAATAAACACCTTAAACTTGACACATCCAAAAATGTTTCCATCTCCTCACTGCTTCTACCACCTCCCACATTGCCATCTCCTCCTCAGTCTTCCTCATCAAACTTAATGAAACTAACATATCCTCAAGTTCCCAAACGTCAGATTTAAGAATCTTGATTTAACTTTTCATCCCATTCACTATATCTAATCTATCAGCAACTTTTATTAACTCTACTTTGAAAATGCTTTCCAAATCCAACTACATTTTAACAATTTTACAGTTACCTACACTACTCCAGGCCACCATCACCTCTCATCTGTATGATTGTCTTCCAACTGATTTTCCTATTTCCACAGTTGCCTCTTTGTCTATCCTCCACATGAAATCCAGAAGAATTTTAACTTTTCAATGTGAATGAAATCATAACACTTCCTTACTTAAAATTATCTTGTGGTTTCCCATCACAGTATAAAATCCAAATTCCTTCTCATAGTTTACAGGACCCAGTATAATATGTCTTTGTCTCTTATCACTCTCTTCCATATTCAATTACTAGCCAAACAGTGATCTAATGTTTTTAGTTTTCAAAACCAGTAAGGCTGTCCTTCCTTTGCTTTCTCCTAGATCTTCCCTTAGCTGACCCCTTCTAATGGTTTGTTTTAGTTCAAATATTACTTCCTCAGAGAGGTTGTCTTTGTGCGATATCCCTCATCTCCATCCTGCAGTTGCTATCGCAGTATTCGGTTTCATTTTCCTCACTGAACTTGTTACTATCTAAAATTATAGTATATATTTATAACACCCCTAATGAGATTAGGAGTTGACAACATCTGGTACCAAACATCTTTGAACTTCCACAGAGGTAAAACAGCGTAATGGAAAGATCAGGGGATTTAGAATGAGATAGGCAATTTTAAATGTGTTTTGTCACCATCTGTCTTTCCTTTTTTTTTTTTTTTAAGATTTTATTTATTTATTTATTTATTTTATGTAATCTCTACACCCAACAGTGGGGTTTGAACTTACAACCCTGAGATCAAGAGTCACATGTTCCACCGACTCAGCCAGCCAGGCACCCTTTCACCACCTGTCTCTCTGACTTTTGGCCTATTACTTATTTTGTTGGCTTTCAGTTTCCTCATCTATAAAATGAAAATGAAAATTATACTTACTTCAGAATGTCAGTATGAGGATTAAATAAGATAAAGTTAGTGTCTCAGTGTAGGTACTGATCCATAGTAGATGCTCAGTTTTCCTTTCCCTGAGGTTCTGCTACCTTTCATCTTTACACCTCTGCTCTTTGTTCTCATGTGCTGGCCTAATCTCATTTCCTCATGCTAGATTTAAGGCCACTGGAAAGTTTTCTAGTGGTGGTGGTATCCCTTGAAATGCCGTCCATTTTCCTTTTTAAATATTCAACTTTTATATTGTGTTTGAAATAGAACCGAAACCACAGACATAGCAGAGACTCTCTTGTGAGCTAGTTTTCAATGCAGTCTTCTTTTTCATGATTTCTATGAAAATAACTTTGATAGCCACAAGAGATGGATTATAAGACCTTTAAGTTTCCTTAAATTCTTGACTACTGCTACATGTGGTATGGATCCCAGGCTGTTGGTTAAATTCACTCACTAGCTATGTGATTTGCTCCCACATACCTGCTTCCCAGTGAATCATACTTGATATACATTATTATTTAATATTCACAACCCTACGAGAATTTTTCACCATCTTCATTACAAATTAATATACACCAAAGACCTGCCTGCCTGTAAAGAGACAACAATGCAAATGTTAAATCCATGCATATAAAGGGTCTACTGTGCTTTAATTGGTATCTGTCAGTCCCTGCCTTGTCAGTCCTCTCAGCAATTTATTTCCTAAGATAGGTTTATTTTTGTTAGTGCAGATGAACTAGATGTCAGCTCCTTATCTCCTGCACCCATAACTACTGAATAGGATTTTGTTTTAAATCATATAAAGCATCTAAGATTTACCTTCCTTTGAACATCTTAAACTTTGAATGTCTTCATATCCTGGAGATTTCTACTTTCATGTCTCCTTCAGATATTTGGATATTTGGAAGCAAAATAAATTGTGGTAAAGAGAGTGTGCTCAATGAGCCAGTTGTGTTCAAATATTATTTCTATCTCTTACTAGGACTGTGACCTTGGGAAATTTACTTAAATAACTGGATCCTCAGTATTATCACTATACAATGAGAATAATGGTAGTCCTTATTGTTGTTTTGAGGAATAAATGAGATAATTCATATAGAGATCATAAAACAGTACCCAGCATATTGAAAGTACTCAGTAAGTTGTAATTATATTTACCATTGAATACATTCTTTTTGAGAGTGGAGCTAGGAAGAAAACTGTGATTTTCTACATCACATAGTGGTTTCTTCAAAGGGTTTCATGTGATAATTCTCAAACTTTAGAGATGAGACTCTTCTGGGGGAGCTTGGTAAAAATATAGACCCCATGGCCTCACTTCAGATTGATTCCATAGGTCTAATATGTGGCCTATCTATCAAACACTTGATTCTAATGTTTGTAGTCTGTACATCACATTTTGACAAAGCAATAAAAATGAACATACTTGATTTTAATCAGCCTTGAGAATTAATAAGAATTTAAGTGTTTTGTCGCCAATAAAAGATGCGAGGTATTTTAAATCTTTTTGATGTTCAAGAAAGGTCATAGAGTCTCATTTTATTTTCTGCTCTGCGAATTTGAAAGAGCCAGTACTACTATTATTAGGTATCATCAGTGCAAAAAGCTACTGATGTTGAATTGAAAAGCCAAAAGGGGCGTGTGAAAATGGTAGTTGTCATAAATTTTCCAGTACCATACTGAGGGGTGTATATGAAAGAATTTCAGCAGGATGAGTGTTGACATGGTTTGTCTGTGTGTACTTATATCTGATGTCTCCTTGGAAAATAAAAAGCAACAGTGACTCCTAATACATCATATATATTTCAAGTTTAATCATTGCTTTTGAGGTGCCTATTTACAGGCAAAAGCATTCAAACATTTGGAAGTAAAAGGAGACTTGTTGAAAAGTGAAACAATTAGTAAAATTGGTAGAAAGGCAATTGTGTTTTAAATTGCCCTTATGATTTCTGTGCCTTTAAAATTGATCCATTTCACATTCTTCCTCCTCAAATAGATCTGGTAGGTAAAAACATCAATTTCAACTTTACTGCACTTTTTCCCACCACAGGCTCCCAGGCATACTATCTGATTGGCTCCCTGGTGGTCTTCTCTGTTGACACAGATTCTCTATTTGGCAGCTGCCTTCTATGGTTTCTTAACCTGATTTTCACTTCTGCTTTTGTTGGAGCAGTTTATGTTAGGGTAGGCAATAAGTAATCACAATCTTTCTCTTTCTCTAGAGCAATCTTGTATTCTGGCAGCTCCCATTACTGAGACATTTTAAGTGGATGAATGGTGTATGTGCACATATGCACGCACATGCATGTGTGTGTGTGTGTGTGTGTGTGCGTGTGTGTGTGGGTGTAGCTTCCCAGTTTCAGAAAATTGTGGAGTATTTTGACAACCTTGTGGCCATTCCTTAGGATAGAAAGCAAATAGAGGAAGGAAGGAGATTAACTAGCATCCCATCAATGCATATTACAGTATCTGTAGTGTTTAAGATCATGGATTTTGTCAACTCTAGTAGACCCAGATTCGAATCTTGGTTCCAAACTCTTTGTGATCTTGAGCAATTATGCATATTATTTAAAGTCCAGTTTTTCTCGATCTGTTAAAAGTGATAATAAGAGAACCTATCTTATATAGTTAGAGTGTACAATGAATGTGATTATGCATATATGTAATCATATTGTATGTGTGCATATACATAAACATATTTAAAACCTAATAAATGTGAACTATCATTACCTTATGTAAATCTGTGTACTAAGGTATTATTCTTCCTGTTTTTACATGGTAAGCCTAAGGCTCAGACATAGACAACAGTGACAGCAAGATGGCCAGACTTTGAGGCTCCAGGCCCTTGTTTCCCCAGAAGCATCAAGTGAACAGCTACAGGCTTACTAAGATAGCTTTGTAAGAGCTCTGAATACCAGTCAATGATCTGCAATAACCAAGCAAATAATCAAGAAAAACCTACATGTAAAACAGTAGGAAAATTTGTGGCATTTTTGCTTACTCTTGTCCTGCTCCTTCCCTACATGGCATGGTCAGGAGGAAGTAGTTCAATTTCTGGTTCTTCCTCTCAAAATAGAAGAAAAAGAGAAAAACTTGTTTGCAACATTCTGGCCTATCTGAAGGCTGCCTAAAGCACTGGTTTCCGAATCACCTAATGGAGGGCTCAGACAGGAATGATGGTGGCATAGTTTGGATCTCAAGTTGGAAGCTGCAGAAGGCAGTGGTATGTGCTGTGCCACATGAAGATTGCAGGGAGATTGGAGACCTGTGGATATCTTGGGGCAAGAGATTAAGAACAGAGGAATATAGTATAATATCTTAGATCCCAAGAGGAAACAGAGGTAAGACTCTTAGAGAAATTAAATCATTTAGAAGCAATCTTATACATGGGACAAATGGAAACACACACACACACACACACACACACACGCACACGCACACGCACTCAATCACACACCCAGGACCAGAGAAGGCATATGGCCATAAAAGGCCTAAGAAGACTTTAAGCCTTCATGCTAGGCCAATTAGTGAAGTTCTTCCCCAACACAGCCAATCTGCAAAGACCAGGGGAAAAGACTCTTTTTTCAAATGCCCAATTTTCAACCAAAGATTATGATGCTTGCAAAGCAATATGGAAATGTGAACATCAGGAAAATTATATATGAAAAATATGATAATGTCATCAAAGGGATAGAAATTATGAAAAGGAACCAAACAGAAATTTTGGAGCTGAAAAATACAATAATTGAAATGAAAATTTTCATTAGAGGGGTTCAACAGAGGATTCAAACAGGCAGAGGAAAGAATCAACAAACTTGAGGATAGTTCATTTGAAATTATCAAGTTTGGAGAGCAAAAAGAAAAATGAATGAAGCAAGGTGAACAGAGCCTTAAGAGGTTTATGAGACATTATCAAATGTTTCCATTGTCTACATTATGGAAATCTCAGAAAGAGAAGAGAGAGGGGCACCTGGGTTGCTCAGTGGGTTAAGCCTCTGCCTTCTGCTCAGGTCATGGTCTCAGGGTCCTGGGATCGAGCCCTGCATCGGGCTCTCTGCTCGGCAGGGAGCCTGCTTCCCCTTCTCTCTCTGCCTGCCTGTCTGCCTACTTGTGATCTCTCTCTCTCTCTGTCAAATAAATAAATAAAATTTAAAAAAAAAAAAAGAAAGAGAAGAGAGAAAGGGAGCAATGAGCTTATTTGAAGAAATTATGGGCAAACATGTTCCAAATTTGAGGAAAGAGATAGATATGCAAAAGATGCTCAACAGATCCTAATTCAATAAATACAAAAAGACCCACAGTTAGGTATACTGTCTTTTTTTTTAAGATTTATTTTTAAGTAAATACTACACCAAATGTGGGGCTCCAATTTACAATCTCGAAATCAAGAGTCCCATGCTTTACCAAGACAGCCAAGTGCCCTGGTAGGACACACTGTAACAAAACTGTCAAAAGTGGAAAAACAAAGAATCATGAAAGCAGTAAGAGAAGAGTTGTCATATACAGGGGATTCTCAATAAGATTATGAGCTGATTTCTCAGCAGAAACTTTGGAGGACAGGAGGAAGCTGAATAATATATTTAAAATGCTGAAAGAAAGAAAACTGCCAACAGAGAGATCTATATCCAGCAAAACTGTCCTTTCAAGATGAGGGAGAAATTAAGACATTCCAAAATAAGCGAAAAGGGAAGGAATTCATGACCACTAGACCCACCCTACAAGAAATGCTAAAAGGAGTTCTTCAGGTTGAAATGAAAGGTTGCAATACAGCAACTTGAGACCATATGAAAAGTTCTCTATAAAGGTGCATACATGGATAAATAGAAAACTATACTGTAATTTTGGTTTATAACCCTACTTTTTATTCCTCTACAGACATTAAAGTATACAAACATAAAAATAAGTATAAGTCTATGTTAATGAGTCCACAAGATACAAAGGTGTAATTGGTGACATCAATAAAAAAGGAGGGGTTGTGAAGGAGTAGAGATGTTGTATGCAATGGAAGTTAAGTTGGCATCAGTTTAAAATAGATTTTTATAACTTTCAGATGTTATATATAATCCCAGTGGTCACCACAAAGAAATCACAATAGGTTAAAAAAGAAATCACAAGAGAAATTAGAAAAAGCTTTTGGATGAATTAAAAATGAAAACAAAATATGTCAACATATGTGGGATTTATCTATTTATGTAGCTAAAGCAATGTGTAGAGGGAAATTTACAGCTGTAAATGCCTATATTAGTAAAGGAGAAAACACTCAAATCAACAACCTAGCTTTAAATTTTAAGGGACTAGCAAAAGAAGGACCAATTAAAACCAAAGCAAGCAGAACGAAAGAAATAATAGAGTGGACATAAATTGGAGAATAGAAAACAATAGAATAAATAAAATAAAAAAAACAATTATTTGAAAAGATCAACAAAATTGACAAATCCTTAGCTAAACCAACCACAAAAAATGAGAGAAGACTCAAATTATTAAATTGAGAATTCGGAAGAGATCAGGATTATTGATCTTACAGAAATGAAAATTTTATAAAGGACTACTATGAATAAGTGTATGCAAATAAATTACATAACATAGATGAAATGCTCAAAACCTAGAGAGACACAAACTGTCATAAGTGACACAAGAAGAAATAAAAATCTAAACATACCTATGAAAGTAAAGAGATTTAGTATTTTAAAACTTCTCACAAAGAGAGGCATAGGACAAGATGGCTTTGCTAGTGCATTCTATTAAATGTTTAAAGAAGAATTAATACCAATCCTTCACTAAATGGATGAATAAATGAATGAATGAATGAATGAAGAGAACACTTTCAAATTTATTCTATTGCCCAGATTCCCAAAACAAAGACATAAGAAAAGAAATCAAAAGATCAATATTCCTTTTGAATATACATGAAAAAGCTCTAAACAAAATACTAGCAACCTGAATTTAAAACGTCTAAAAATAATTATATAACATGATCATATGGCATTTATCCAAGAAATGCAAGGTTGGTGTACCCTATGAAATTCATCAATGTAATACAACATATTAATAGAATAAAGGACTATAGCCAACTAGTCATTTCAGTAGACACAAAAAAAGCAGCTGACAAAATCCAACAAGCTCTGCTGGTACACTTGATAAACTGAGATTAGAAGATAACTTCCATTAAACTAATATAGACTATTTATACAAAACCCACAATTAACATCATACTTAAGGTTGAGAGAGTTAGTGTTTTCCAGGAAAGCAGGAGCAAGAGAAGGATGTCCACTCTCACCATTTCTACTGAACATTGTACTGTAGGTTTGGGCTATGGCAGGTCATAAACAGAAATAAAAGGTACTCAGATTGGAAAATAAGGAACAAAACTATCTATACTTAGAAATGACATGATCTTGTAAATTGAAAATCAAAAGGAATGCACCACAGATCTACTAGAACTAATAAATGAGTTCAACAAGTTTATAGGGAATAAGATCACTATATAAAAATAAATTGGGATTCTATACATTAGCCATACAAAAATCCAAAAATGAAACCAAGAAAAATTTCATTTAAAATAGTATCAAAAATAACAAAATACTTCAAAATAAATTTAACAAAGTAAGTGCAAAACTTGTACTTTGAAAAATACAAACATCGTTGAAAGAATTTGAAGACCTAAATATAGAGAAAGATAGCTCCTGTTCATGGATCAGAAGAATTCATATTTTTAAGATGGCAGTACTTTCCAAACCTACAGATTCAATGCACTTTATTTTCAAACTCCAACTTGCATTTTTTCAGAAATTGATAGTTTGTTAATAACATTTTTATGGAAATGTTAGGGATTCAGAATAGACAAAACAATCTTAAGAAACAACAAAGTTGGAGGGCACACACTTCCTGATTTTGAAATGTACCTCAAAGTTACAGTAATAAAAACAGTGGGACTGGCACAAGGATAGATCAGTGGAATAGAGAGTGCAGAAATAAATCCAGGTTTTTATGGGCAATTGCTTTTTGACCAGGGTCTTGAGACAATTCAATGCAGGAAAAGATCATCTTTTTTCTAAAAATGGTGGTGGATATCCATATGCAAATGATTAAAGTTGGACTCCTTTCTTAAGCCACATATTAAAGTTAACTATAAATGGATCATAGACCTAAATGTATGAGCTAAAATTATAAAACTCTTAGAACAATATATGCTAGTAAATCTTTGTGACCTTTGATTATTAAATACATATATATGATATATATAAAATATTATTTAAAATATATAAATATATTATATATATTATATTATTAAATACATATATATATATATATTTTTGAAACTTTCTTCACTGTGCCCTTTGTAAAAAGACAATGTCCTGAATGGAAGAAAATATTTGCCAATCATGTATCAAAGAAGGAACTTTTATCCAGAATACATAAAGAACTCTTACAGCCCAACAATACAAAGACACATGACCTAATTACTAAAAGGGTAAAGGATTTCAAGAGACATTTCTCCAAATAGATATGAAGATTGTCAAGAAACACATGAAAAGATTCTTAGCATCACTAGTCACTAGGGAAATGCAATAAATACAAAACTACAATGAAATATCCTTTTATATCCACTAGAGTAGCTATAATAAAAGGCACATATAATACAAAATGTTGGCAAGGATCCAGACACACTGGAACTCTGTACACTGCTGTTGGGAATGTATATAAAATGGTGCAGTGCTCTGGAAAAAAGTCTGACAGTTCTTCAAAAGGCTCAATATATAGTTACATTGTGACTCAGAAATTTCACTCCTAGATACATACCAAAAGAATAGAAAACATATATCTCAAAAATACTCATTTACAAATGTTCATAGCAGCATTATTCATCCCAGCCAAAATGTGGAAACAACCTAAATTTTTTATAAACTAATGAATGGGTAAAAAAACTGTGATATATCCATAGGATGAAATATTATTCAGTCATAAAAATAATTAAGTACTGATATGTGTTACAGCACAGATGAACCTTAAAAGCATTATACTAAACAAAAGGAGCCAGACACAAATAGACACATATTTTATGATTTCAGTTATATGAAATGTCCAGAACAACCAACTCTAGACAGAAATTAGATTCATGGTTGCCTAGGTCTGTGGGAGTTGGGGGAAGATGAGTGACTGTTAATAAGGGGTTCCTTTTGGGGTGATGAAAATGTGCTAAAATTGATTGTGTTAATGGTTGCAGAACTCTGAATATAGTAAAAATATTAAATTATACACTTTATTTTTATTTTTAAAAATTATTTATTTGAGAGAAAGACAGAGCATGAACGGAGAGGAGAGGGAGAAGCAGACTCCGTGCTGAGCATGGAGCCTGATGTGGGACTCAATCCCAGGACCCTGCGATCATGACCTGAGCCGAAAAGCAGACACTTAACTGATTGAGCCACCCAGGTGCCCGAATTATACACTTTAAATGGGTGGTTGTATAGTATGTGAATTAGAGCTCAGTAAACTATTTTAAAAATAGTGGCCTATGAGTTTAGCTGGATGCACCATGACTCTAATGAAACTAAAACCTTAAACAAGAGTCAGTACTTTGTTTTTTCCTGTATCACAGGTAGAAGTACAACCTCTAAGTAGGCAGGCACCAAGGGAGAAGAAATTTAAAAATTAAAAAAAAAATATCTGCATGATCAAAAGCAACTCCAAATACATAACATAATGACAGGTGGATCAATGCTTCCTTCATATAAACAAAGTATTACACAATTTTCATTTGATAGACAGCTCCAGGAATAATTACTGGGTGTAAACCACCAGAAAGTTCTTTTGCTAGCTTTTTGTCTTGCTTTATTTGTAACAATTAATTTTTGTGCCAAAGGGATCTTCCAAAACTGAGTATCTATTAATGAAAAGACAATTATGTGTTAAATAAGGAAGAAGAGAGAAAAAAAAGAGGACAAAATTTATCTTTGTCACCCAGGAGCTTACAGTTTATTAGAATTCGAGCACATGCTTAAATATAAGGTTCATCATATCTTTCTCTTTTATATCACTTATCACAGAACATGAAGGGTGGGCAAAAGGGCTGAAAATGGAGATGAATTTTGACTTGGGAAATGCTCTTTAATCAGGCTGATTTTGAATAAGATCTTTAAAGTCTAGAAATGTGTGAGCCAAAAAAGATGGTAAAGCATTAGGGATTAGAAGAGATATGGGCAAAAGCAAAGTTAAGAGAGTGGGTGGTATGTCCAGCAACTCCTTGGGTTGGATGGCTGGGATGGATAGAGAAGGTCAATATTAGATACAACTGAGAGTGTGTGTTGGGATCATTTTATAAAATACCAAGAACCATGGGTTTTATAAGTATTGGAGAGCATGGTAAGCATTTCTGAGGAAAGGTGTGATATGAGCAGGTTTATATTTTGGAAAGGTAATTGTGATAACATGTAGGGAAGAAGTGGTGACGTCACAGGGAGGCAGATAGGAGTCTAATGGAATATTCTAGATGTGAGATAACACGGGCTTGTACTTTAACTATGAGTGAATAAAGAACAAAGCTAGGGAAAATTACATAGAAAATATGTGTGGAGAAGGGGGATCCCTGGGGTGAGGGTGCAGGAACACTGAACAGTTGTGATCAGACTGATGGGAGTAGAACAAGAAGGGCAGTGAATCATGGGAAGACAAGGGAAGAGAGAGTCTCAAGAATGAAAATGGTTGACAATGTCAACATAAGGACCAAGGCAGTACTATTAACTTTGTGGACTTGAGGGTCAACAATGACTTTTGACAGCTGTTTCATTGAAGGGCTGGGGGTAATCAAAGCAGAATTATAAAGATTATTTGTGAAAACAATTTTATAACTCATTTATATACCCTACTAGTTGTGTTTGTAGAGCCTTCAGACTGATGTAGATTATTGTCAGACTATTATGAGAGGGATAATTGCAATGTAAATTACCTGCCTTCAAAAAGCATTTTAATTAGATATGATGAGACATTTACTGTGTTTTAATTAAATAGTAGCTGATTTACAGAGAAGCGCTGCTGAAGTATATTCAGCTTAGAAGAGTTAAACATTATTGATTTTTAATTATGTCAAAGTTACTTAAGCAGTGAATGCCAATGTAGACAAAAAGCTCTGAGGAGGGTGTGGAGTGTGGAAGATCATAGCATCTACATTATCAGCAACATCAACACTAGTTGATGACTCCATGCATCTTACTCAAAGCAACTGAAAACATCAATGTGCATAGCAGATGTCAATGTCAAGTCAAAACTTTAAATGGGCCCCAACTCTCTTCCAGCCCAGTCTTATATTTTTTCTACCAAACTCTTGTGACTTGGCAGGACAATAAGGAAGCAGCAGTTTTGCCCCTAAGCCTCAGTTTCTGTCTTGCTGTCACAGCTGTGCACTTAGCCATAGCTTCCAAAACACTCAAAGAACTCTCAAGTACTTAGAGGATTGGATGTATTCTCAGGCTGATCCTAGGACTCCACGTGTTCAGGGAAATGGAGCACTCAAGAATGGCAATAAGACAAGAGGAATCTCAGGCTGTTATTTAAGGACATGCTACCTGCTTAGTAATTGGTATTATAACCATTTTCCATAAAGAGTATTTGTGAGTAACTTTTCCTGGTCTGCAGGATAGAAATAAAAAGAACTATATATAGTTCTTCCCCTGGTCCTGCTATAGACCCTAGAATACATTTGTGAGCTCTTTGAGGGATGAAGGCTAAGGTATGGCTGTGACTCAAGAACAGAGTAGACATAACTGACCTTTACAAAGATTTTTAACTCACAACTTTGCCATTATTAGAACCATTTGATCTCAGACAATAATAGACAAATTCATTTCAGAATGGTGGCGGGGCATGAAATGATTTTGTCTGCAGTTTATTCTTGGTCTATCAAAAAAAGTCAATGACAACTTCCAGTTAAACATGGCAGAGTGAACATACATTAATTTCTGCTCTCTTCTAAACTCCACTAATAGGATAAAAAGACATAAATACACAAGGAAAAAGGGAGTAGAAGAGCAGATAAGAAGTTAACACAATTTTGGGAGCTAGAAAGCAGATAAATGAATGGCAAGTCATGAAAGAGGAGAGAAAGCTAAAAATTGTGAGGGAGAACACAATGTAATTATAGCACCCTGCATCTCTAGGATTTCAATAGTAGTTACGTAGTCCTAATTAGTTATATAATTCAACCACTGAATACGGATTTAACCCAAATTAATTATATAAATCTATGGTGAGGATATTAAAGGAGGAGTGTGTGTGTGTGTGTGTGTGTGTGTGTGTGTGTGTGTGTTTAAGAGTGATGAATCCTTGTCTTCCACAGCAGGAAGATGATAGAAAGTATATAAAATTGAAAATCAAAGAAGCGTTATAAGCATGTTATTTGCAATCATGGGGATAAATACCCAAAGAAACAGCTAGAATAGATAAACATTCCTGTGGGGAAAGGAATCTGGGATGTGAAGGGGAGGAGCAGGGGACCACTCTTTTTGGTAATAAGCCTTATAGAGCTATTGGAGTTTTAAATGATGTAAATACAATACTTTAATTAAGAACACAACTCTTAAAAAGGTAAAAATACAGAAAAAAGTGAATGCCACATTTCTTTTGCTTCTCAGATAGGTAGGTAGGTAGGAAGATAATTAATAGATACAGATTTATATTTTGCCCTTTTTGCATTTTCCTTTCTCCTATGCTGCGTGGAATTTTTCTTTGTGTGAAGGTGACTTTGAAATCAGTGGGAGATTTTTACTTAAAAGTTCTGCATGGGAGTGTTGCCTGACCTCCAGAATCTGACTCATGAATAGGAAACAATAAGATGTCAAGCATGTGTGCTGTTTCTTCGGAAAGCAAGCACTCTTTTGAAGTTGTTGTAGCAAGTAATGGACCATTAGTCAGAAATTTCATTTATAGAACATCTTAATGTTCAACTGGTCATGTTAACAAATGCCTCTTGATAATGTTGATGGTACTATTATGTTTTTTGTTATTGACATTAAGGACCCAACATAAACTTATTTTCTGATATAAAAGCTACCTTTGTCATTATTTAGGAAAATTAAAGCTTTTATAACTAAAAGCAAACCTATTCCTTAAGAAATTTATTTTTTGTTGTATACCTCCATCTCTAAAAACTTAAACGTAATTTTCAATTTTTTGAAGAATTGCTTTTAGATATAAAATAAAACTTTTCTTCTTGGATCCGTTGAATTCTTATTTTTTTCCTGATCCTTTAGTCCCTGTAAATCTTTGTTTTCTTTTTGTGAACAGTATTAAATATAGTAAGCTATAAGTTAATTAGAATTAGGATAAGTGTTATGAAATATTGGTATAGCTGTGCAATTTTCATAAATACAAAGACTATACCGATTTTAAACTTCTTTTTTGTTTGGTTTTCAATTGCAATGGGAGATGTCAAAATCAGAGTTTTAAAATTTTTTTGCATTGCTCCCACTTATTGAAATTCACTTATTGAAAAATATTCAACCACTTGCAATGAGTGGCAAACACAGTAATAAATAGTGGAGACGTAATGGAAAATGAGAGCTAAGTGATTCCTTTTTCATTAAGCTTACATTCAAGTCAATGAGAATGATAAAAAAAAAACAATAAAATGACAATACAGATGTAAAAATTGCCAATTGTATTAAACACAATGAAGGGGAGAGACAAGGAGCTTAAATAAAAAAAAAAAATAAGGGACAGACCTCTTTTAGAGCAGGTCATTAGAGAAGATCTCTTTGAAGAGATGGTACTTAAACTTAAAAATTAAGGAGCTGATGTGGATGGAACTAGAGGGTATTATGCTAAGCGAAATAAGTCAATCAGAGAAAAACAATTATCATATGATCTCATTGATATGTGGAATTTAAGAAACAAAACAGAGGATCATCAGGGAAGACAGGAAAAAACAAAATAAGATGAAACCAGAGAGAGGGACAACCATAAGAGACTCTTAATCATAGGAAACAAACTGAGGGTTGCTGGAGGGGAGGGGCATGGAGGGATAGGGTAACGGGATAATGGACATTGGGGAGGGTATATGATGTAATGAGCACTGGGTATTATATAAGACTGATGAATCACAGACCTGTACCTATGAAACCAATAGTATGTTATATGTTAATTAATTGAGTTAAAATAATTTTTAAAATTGCAAGTAACACAAAGATAGATCATGTATTAGCCACCAAAATGATTTACAATAAATTTTAAGGGATTGAAAAAAAATTAAGGAGCTGCCTATGTGAAGACTGGTATGGTAGTAGGGGAATGAGCCTCCCTGACAGAAGAAACAGAACCTTTTTATAAAGGATAAGAGGCAGGAAAGTGCTTGGTGCTTTACAGGAAGTGAAAATAGTGTAAGAGAGCTGTGCATATTGTATAAGAGGAAGTGATAGATATTATCCAAAAGCAAATCATAAGTGAATAGCAGTATAAGCATGTTTAGTTACAAAGATGTGGGTAGAGAAAGTGTCACAGAAGTGATGGAATAGAGTGAGCAAGGGGAAAGGGGCAGCAGATGAGGTTGGAAAGTTGGTAGGGGCAACATGCTTCAGAGAATGCTAAGCCTTAGTAAAGTGTTTAACTGGGGAGGAGGGGCAAGATGGCAGAGAAATAGGAGACCCTGTTTCAACTGGTCCCCTAAAGTGAACTAAATATCTACCAGAACACTCTGAACACCCATGAAATCAGCCTGAGATGTAAGATTATACACTTCTGGATCTCTACATCTCTACGGGGGGCAGAAGACAGCAGTGGAGAGGGTGCACCTTGCCTGGATCGTGGTTGATATATTCAGCTATACATCCCCTCAACCACTTCTCATAAGAATGACTAGGAGGAGGAATACCCAACAGAGGAAAAATTCAGAGACTGTGCCCTCTCCCACAGAACTATTGGATATGGACATAAACAGTTTGTCAGAAAGGGAATTCAGAGTAACAATTATCCAGGCAATGGCTAGGTTGAAGATCTTTAGTGACAACACAGAATCTCTAAGGGTGGAAATGAGAGCCATTCTGGCAGAAGTTAAAAATGCTATCAATGGGGCGCCTGGGTGGCTCAGTGGGTTAAAGCCTCTGCCTTCAGCTCGGGTCATGATCTCAGGGTCCTGGGATCGAGCCCTGCATCGGGCCCTCTGCTCAGCGGGGAGCCCGCTTCCCCCTCTCTCTCTGCCTGCCTCTCTGCCTACTTGTGATCTCTCTCTCTCTCTCCCTCTCTCTGTCAAAAAAAAAAAAAAAAAAAAAGCTATCGATGAGATCCAATCTAATCTAAATACTGTAACAGCTAGGGTAACCGAGGCAGAAGATAAAATTAGTGATCTAGAGGACAAACTGATAGAGAAGAAGGATCAGGAGGAGGCCTGGAACAAACAGGTTAGAAGCCATGAAAACAGAATTAGGGAAATAATAATGTCATGAAAGATTCCAATGTCAGAATTATTGGGATCCCTGAGGGAGTGGAGAAAGAGAAGACTAGAAGATATAGCTGAACAAATTCTGAATGAAAATTTCCCCAATCTGGGGAATGGAACAAGTGTTCGTGTCCTAGAGGCAGAAAGGACACCCCCCTGAGAAAAACAAATCTAGAAAGACCTCCAGACACTTAATTGTGAAATTCACAAATCATAATTTTAGACAAGAGGTCCTAAGGGCAGTTAGGGGGAAGAGATTCCTTACGTACAGAGGAACGTCCATCAGAATAACATCAGACTTGTCCACAGAAACCTGACAAGCCAGAAAGGACTGGCAAGACATTTTCACGGCACTAAATGAGAAGAACATGCAGTCAAGAATACTTTATCCAGAAAGGCTGACATTCAAAATGGATGGAGAGATAAAGAGCTTCCAAGACCGGCAAGGTTTAAAAGAGTATGTGACCACCAAGCCAGCACTACAAGAAGTATTAAGGGGGGGTTCTATAAAAAAGAAATAACCCAAGTGTGACATAGAACAGAAATTTACAGAGACAATCTATAGAAACAAGGACTTCACAAGCAATATGATGTCAATAAAAACTTATCTTTCAATAATCACTCTCAAGGTGAATGGCCTAAATGCTCCCTGAAAACGGCACAGGGTTGCAGACTGGATAAAATGACAGGACCCATCCATATGCTGTCTACAAGAGACACATTTGGAACCTAAAGATACATCCAGACTGAAAGTGAAGGGATGGAAAACCATCTTTCATGCCAACAGGCCTCAAAAGAAAGCTGGAGTAGCGATTCTCATATCAGACAAATTAGATTTTAAG
>CM052901.1:30425863-30443721 GCA_028534135.1 Potos flavus | reverse complement strand
TCAAGAAAAGAACCACATGGTCCTCTCAATTGATGCAGAAAAAGCATTTGACAAAATACAGCATCCATTCCTGATTAAAACTCTTCAAAGTATAGGGATAGAGGAAACATTCCTCAACTTCATAAAATCTATCTATGAAAAGCCCACAGCGAATATCATTCTCAATGGGGAAAAGCTGACAGCCTTCCCTTTGAGATCAGGAACACGACAAGGATGCCCACTCTTGCCACTCTTGTTCAACATAGTACTAGAAGTCCTAGCAACAGCAATCAGACAACAAAAAGAAAAAAAAGGTATTCGAACTGGCAAGGAAGAAGTCAAACTCTCTCTCTTTGCAGATGGCATGATACTTTATATGGAAAACCCAAAAGACTCCACTCCCAAACTACTAGAACTCATATAGCAATTCAGTAATGCAGCAGGATACAAGATCAATGCACAGAAATCAGTTGCTTTCTTATATACTAACAATGAAAATATGGAAAGGGAAATTAGAGAATCGATTCCATTTACTGTAGCACCAAGAACCATAAGATACCTGAGAATCAATCTAACCAAAGACAAAAAGGATATGTACTCGAGGAACTACAGCACACTCATGAAAGAAATTGAAGAAGACACAAAAAGGTGGAAAAGCATTCCATGCTCATGGATGGGAAGAATAAACATTGTTAAAATGTCTATACTACAGAGCAATCTATACTTTCAGTGCCATCCCGATTAAAATTCCACCGGCAGTTTTCAAAGTACTGGAATAAACAATCCTAAAATTTGTATGGAACCAGAAAAGACCCCGAATTCCTAAGAAAATGTTGAAAAAGAAAAACAAAACTGGGGGCATCACGTTGCCTGATTTTAAGCTTTACTACAAAGCGGTGATCACCAAGACAGCATGGTACTGGCACAAAAACAGACACATAGACCAGTGGAACAGAGTAGAGAGCCCAGATATGGACCCGCAACTCTATGGTCAAATAATCTTCAACAAAGCAGGAAAAAATATCCAGTGGAAAGAAGACAGTCTCTTCAATAAGTGGTGCTGGGAAAATTGGACAGCTCTATGTAGAAGAATGAAACTTGACCATTCTCTTACACCATACACAAAGATCAACTCGAAATGGGTAAAAGACCTCAATGTGAGGCAGGAATCTATCAAAATCCTAGAGGAGAACAGGCAGTAACCTCTTTGACATCAGCCACAGCAACTTCTTTTAAGACACGTCTCCAAAGACAAAGGAAACAAAAGTGAAAATGAACTTTTGGGACTTCATCAAGATAAAAAGCTTCTGCACAGCAAAGGAAGCAGTCAACAAAGCAAAGAGGCAACCCATGAAATGGGAGAAGATATTCGCAAATGACACTACAGACAAAGGGATGATATCCAAGATCTATAAAGAACTCCTCAAACTCAACACTCAAAAAACAAATAATCACATCAAAAAATGGTTAGAAGACGTAAACAGACACTTCTCCAAAGAAGACATACAAATGGCTAACAGACACATGAAAAAATGTTCAACATCATTAGCCATCAGGGAGATTCAAATCAAAACCACATTGAGATACCACCTTACACCAGTTAGAATGGCCAAAATTAACAGGACAGTAAACAACAAATGTTGGAGAGGATGTGGAGAAAGGGGAACCCTCTTCCACTGTTGGTGGGAATGCAAATTGGTGTAGCCATTTGGAAAACAGTGTGGAGATTCCTCAAGAAATTAAAAATAGAGCTACCCTATGACCCTGCAATTGCACTACTGGGTATTTACCCCCAAAATACAGATGTAATGAAAAGAAGGGCCGTATGTACCCCCAATGTTCATAGCCGCAGTGGCCACAATCGCTAAACTATGGAAAGAGGCAAGATGCCCTTCAACAGACAAATGGATCAAGAAGATATGGTCCATATATACAATGGAATATTATGTCTCCATCAGGAAGGATGAATACCCAACTTTTGTCAACATGGACGGGACTGGAGGAGATTATGTTGAGTTAAATAAGTCAAGCAGAGAGAGTCAATTATCATATGGTTTCACTTACTTGTGGAGCATAAGGAATAACATGGAGGGCATTAGGAGAAGGAAAGGCAAAGTGAATTGGGGTAAATCAGAGGGAGAGACGAAGCATGAGAGACTGTGGACTCTGAGAAACAAACTGAGGGTTATGGAGGGGAGGGGGCTGGGAGGATGGGTGAGCCTGGTGGTCTGTATTAAGGAGGGCACGTATTGTATGGAGCACTGGGTGTGGTGAATAAACAATGAATCTTAGAACCCTGAAAAAATAAAATTTAAAAAAAGGAGTTTAACTTTTAGTCTAAGTCCACTGGGGTGCTGCTGAAGGATTTAAATCAAGGGAGTGACATGAATTGATCTATATTTTGAGATAATATTTGTTTCCATGACAAGAATAGATATGGGGGAAAGTAAGACTAGAAAACAGGGAGACAGGAATGCCGTGGCAGAGAAATGATAGTGGTCTGATCGAGAGCAGTGTCAGTGGAGGAAGACAGAAATTGATGGTTCGAGATATATTTTTCAAGATTTTATTTATTTATTTATTTGACAGAGAGAAAGAGATCACAAGTAGGCAGAGAGGCAGACAGAGGGAGGGGGGAAGCAGGCTCCCTGCTGAGCAGAAATCCCAATGCGGGGTTTGATCCCAGGACCCTGAGATCATGAGCTGAGCTGAAGGCAGAGGCTTAACCCACTGAGCTACCCAGGCACCCCTCAAGATATATTTTGATGGTAAAATCACAGTTCATTAATAAACAGATTGGATGTAAAGTTAGGAGACATGGCAGAATTGGTGATAACTCTTAGATTTCTAGCATGGTGGGATGTGATGCCATTTACTTAGATGATGAAGACCAGTATGAGATGGGGAACAATTGAGACATCCATACAGAGGATGTTAAATTTTTGATGTCTGTAAAACATTCAAGTGAAAATGTCAAGCAGGCATTTGATTTTAAAAGATTCAGGCTGTTGCTGATGGTTTATTTCTGGGGAACAATGAACACACTTGACTTTTTAAATTGAGCTCCATACAAGGGTGAATAATGTACAGATACCATTTGTTCGCCTTTTTAAATACTGATTATTCAATCATCTGCCCCCACATCTATGTTAAACATAAGAATTGTCTGCCTCTCTGTTATCTATCATTTATCTATCATCTATCTATCTATCTATCTATCTATCTATCTATCTATCTATCATCTATCTATATCTTATGTCTTTCTAGCTATTTAGTTATCTAATAAATATACCCACCTGCTAGTAAAATTAATTTGAAGTAGCTTATGTTAGAAGACATATGTACAATAGAATTGCTAAACTAAATCATCAGGGTTCTATGGAGGAGAGGGAAGAAGGTGCCGGGGTAACAATTAAGTATGATCCCTACAATGACTATATTTTCTGAACTGAAAATCATGACTTGACACAGAATCCAATAAAGGCATTTTTTTCTTCCTAAATTTGTGAATGTATTTACATCAGAAGTTTTAAAAGGTAGAAAACAAAGTGCGTATCTATGTATATATATATATATCTCTGTATGTATATATTACATAGATGAAAATATGCATCTTCTTTATATATACTATATTCATATATTACATATATGCATGAAAATATGTATTATGCGCACATATGTGTGTGTATATATGTATGTATATACATACATATATACATATATGTATGTATATATATATATATATATATATATATATATATATATATATATAAAGAACAAACTTACGTGAAGTCATGACTGTCTTTGTAAAACAGCAGATCATTTGTATATTATGTAGTCCTGATGGAGGAAATGTAACATGGAGCTGGGAAGATGTCCAAAGAGTATAAGTAGATGGGCCTGACAGATGGTAGTTACACTTATAGTGAGCACAGCATAATGTATAGAGAAGTTGAATCACTATGTTGTACACCTGAAACTAATGTAACATTGGATGTCAACTGTAGTCAAAAAATTAAAGCAAAAAAAAAAAGAAAGTGCAGTAGAATTTCAGAGAAGGGAGAGCCTGAGGCTGTGGGTGAAATTCTCAATTGGGTCTTGGATATACTTAAGATTTGAAGGTGAGTAAAGCATTTCCTTTAAAGTATACTTGAGTAGCCATAGGGTACAGGGATCAGTATATCTATTTCATAAGCAGAAAAAAATAAAAGGGCATGATAAATGTCTTAGGACAATTTTGATTCACAGTTTTAATTCATAGTGCTACCTGAAGCATATATAGTCCCCAGAACTGGCTGTCTAGTCATAAAGTATGATATTTATTGGCCAAACAGAAGCAAAGGGATAGTATTTTCTCAGATAGGTCTACCTAAATATTCATCTCCCTTATCATCAGGGTGATGGGTGGTATACCAGCCAGACTTCCACTTGTCTGAGGTAGGACTTGGTATCCTTTAGTTCATTCATTTCTTTATTAATTCATACATGTAGTTGACATTAATTTGTCACTTATCATGTACCCAGTACTCAGCTAAGAAGTGGGAAATATAGAAGTGGGAGATAAATTTATAGTTCTTGCCTTCCTTCAAGGACTTCACAGTCTAGTGAAGATGTAATAAAATAAAATAAAATGGTGAACATTTATTGAACTCATAATCTGTACTAAGTACTTTCCATATATCATACCATTTCACCGACACAACAACCCCATTCGGTAGTTACTAACTATATATTTTTTTTTAATAGCAGGAAACAAGGGCACAGAGAGTGCCTTGTTCAAGGTCAGATAGTCAGTGATGGAACTGGGCTTTGCATCCAGGCAGTGGGTGCCCAAAGCCATGTTCTTCATTACTGTGCTCTTCTTCTTCTTGTGTCACCACCCTAAGCTTGTGATATCTAGCTGCTCAGGAAAATGTCTGACAGGACCAAAAGGGCCTGAAGAAAGAGAAAATTGTTAATTATATTTTCTTGAGAGAAACTCCACAAATTGTTTTGTTTTTCCCTTTCATGTCCCCAGAGCTCAACCCCAGCTGAAAAAAAAAAAAACACAAGCAAATACATAAACAAACATACAAACAAAAAACACTATTGGTCTCAGGGAATAGAATCTCATTGATAAAATTGAAGCTTAATAATCACTTGGGACCCAGTATGTATCTTTTGGCGTGTGGTCAAAGACAAAACACAGGCCCCTTTTACGCTGAAGTAATTTCAAACCCTGAAATCATTGAATTCCTATAACGTAAACAAATTCTCACCACTAAAGATTAGAATAATCTTCTATAATTAGATACAGTGTGCTTTTGTGTAGAGGTGATTATAAAGATAGCAAGAAAGCCCATATTTCACCCCAAATCTCATTCCCTACCTTTTATCAACCTGCCTGAGATCACATTTTTAGGAATCATCCCTTTGGAAAAGACATTGCCTTTTCCAGACATGAAACAGTTTCAGCATCTGAAAGTATGTGAAACTATTAGATGACTCTTCCCCGAGAACAGGGCTCAGAGGCAGTAGCCATTGTGTTGGGGGCAGGTAAGAATGTGGTAGGGTAACTTTGGGGCTTGAACATTTTGTGTGTTTTTAGATGCCTTCTAGGGTTGATTTATACACTAACACATTGAAGAGTCATCAAACAAAAGCCTGCATTTCTCTCATAAATTTATGTATAGGGTTTCTTTATTCAGTCGTACATTCAATAACCCTTTGCAGCTTTATTTTTTAATAATAGCAGAAGATGAAAACAACACATGGCCTTCAAAAAGGGACTGGTTATGGGGCACCTGGATGGCTCAGTTAGTTAAGCGTCTGCCTTTGGCTTAGGTCATGATCTCAGGGTCCTGGGATGGAGCCCTGCGTTGGGCTCTCTGGTCAGTGGGGAGTCAGCTTCTCCCTCTCCCTCTGTGTGCACATGCTCTCTCTCTTGCTCTCATTCTCTCTCAAGTAAATAAATAAAATCTTTTTTAAAAGGGGACTGGTTACATGAGTTCTGGTACATACACAAAGGAGCTGGAGAAGAGGATGACAAAGAAGTCTGTGTAGTAATACTGAAAGATCTTCAACATATAATGCAAAAAAGAAAAAAGGCAAGGGTTAGTGCAGCGTTTACTGTAGTCCCTCCTTTTTGTAATGAGGTGAAATGAGAATATGTATTCATATTTTCTTATATTTGCAGAAAGACACACTACACAGATAAATAAGCAATGGTTGGGGGCAGTGGGAGGAAACAAATGAACCTGGGGCAGGGATGAAAGGATAGGCTTCTCAAATTTATCTTCAACCTCATGAAAGAATCACTTTTTCAAAATATAAAAACATCAAACTATTAATTGCTTCATGAAAATCCAGCTAAGAGTCAAGTTCCTTTAAACAAAGCAGTGTGATCTGGGAGTAAGTGTCCTCAATTTAGAATCAGAATATCTGTGAGGAGATAGAGTTAATAAGAGGTGCTGTCATGGAGTGATATTGAGCATGGACTCTGAAGACTGACTACCTGGGATGAAATCCTAGCTCTCCCATTATTAACTGTTAATTCAATTAGATGTTTGTATGTTAAAAAAAAAAAAAGGCACAGAGTAAATGCTCTTATAAAATGAAAATCTAAGATGCCCTCATATTTAAAAAGTGATGGGGATATTTTAGATCCTATGGTAGAATCAATCAGAACAGTCATTTTGAAAAGGGTGAACTTACATTCATGCAATATAATTTAAATTTCAAAAAATGATTCCCATACTTGGGACTAATGCTGGGGTCAGAAGCTATTTATAGCTGACTTGTATTCATTTGCTGCCTGAGTTCCTGCTTGAAATCCAGTTAAGTGTCTTTTCTTATGACCGTACAGGTTGCCAAATTGTTATCTATAATGTGGCAAGGAGAACCATTTCAATGGGATCATGTTTGTCAACTAAGTACAGTGCTACTGTGTTCTTGCCACAATAAATCTGGTCTGGTGTTCCATGGTGACTTGAGTCTCTGTAGCACCTGTGCTGACAACAGCTAATGAGAGGAGTATTCAGTTTTTGATGTTGAGTAAAAATATGAAGGGCATATGAGAACTCTCTGTACTATTTTTGCAAATTTTCTGTAAATCTCAAATTATTTTGAAATACAATCTAAAATGTGTGCAGTTTCACAAAATAGGGATATACAAATGCTAAAATGCTATACAATGTAAGAAAAGATGCCCAAGCTCATTTATGATCATGGGAATGCAATTCAAACAAAACTGAGATGCTATCTGTTACTCATAAAGACAATACCAAGTGTTAGTAAGGATGTGGAAAAATAGGAACTCATATAATGATGTTGTGGAATAAGTATATTCACTTTGGAAAAAATGGTTTGGCCTTATTTAGTTGAAGTTATGCAGATGCTATGATTTAGCAATTATACCCTTAGGCATATACCCTAGAGAAACTTCATATACAAGGAGGTTTATAGCAGCATTGTTCATGATAGCCCCAAAGGAGAAACAGTCCAAATCCATTCACAGTAGAGGTTCACAGTAGGCTGTTTTTATGGATGGCATTATAATGAAGATATTATATTCTACTGCTCCCTACTGGACCTGTCCATATGGTTGGATGTTACTTCCCATCCTATTTCTATCAGGCCAGGCTATGTGGTTTTCCAAAAAGTGTGAATGGAAGTGACAATTGCCACTTCCAAGCAGAAGCACTGAGAGTCATTGTGTGGACTTCCATCTTCCTCTTTTACTTTTTTATGAGACCAGTAATGGTTTATATAGGGTCTGCTTTTCCAGCATGGGTCCTATAATGAAGAAGACATAAAGCAGACAGGCAACTAAACTGCAAAAGGTGTATAATGTGAATGAGAAACAAAACTTTGTTTATGAAAGATTCTAAGGTTTGGGGTTCAACTGTATTAATGGTTCAGCCAATAATTTGAATAAATTTGATGAATATAACATTGACGGAAATAAGCAAGCTCAGAAAAAAACAGAATATTCCAATTATAAAAGTTCAAAACCAGGCAAAAATAAGCTATACTGTTTGGGAATGCATACACAGATAGTAAAAGTAGAAAGAAAGACTTGAATCCAGATGATAATCATAAAAGTAAGTATAATGGTTACCTCCAGGAGAGAGGTAGTGGAATATGATTGGGGAGAGACACAAAAGGGGTTTCTGGGGGCACTGCCAGTGTTCTCTTTCTTCATCTGATTTGCTCACGTATTTACTTTGTAATTATCTTTGAACATTACATATGTTTTATGCACTCTTATGTATGTATGTATCTTAAAATTTAAAAAGTAAATTGTATATATGTATATATTTATAAACTTGCACAAATGCTTATGGCCCTCATTCTACTTTTATTCAACATGCATATAAGAAATTTTTGGTATTTTCAAGGGGGATACAATAGATACAATATTTCTAACCTGCAAAATTGCACTGAGCCTTTGGTCTCACCCTGGTATTCTAGAGGGAGATGTTATAAATTAGCCTATCAGTTTCTTGCTTTTCAGGCAGCGAAGAAATTAAGGTCTCTATCTTTTAATGATTTTTTTTCAATAAACAAATATCTTCTTTTTTTTAATTTAATTTAATTTTTTCAGTGTTCCAAGATTCATTGTTTGTGCACCACACCCAGTGCTCCATGCAATACGTACCCTCCTCAATACCCATCACCAGGCTCACCCAACCCCCCACCCCCTCCCCTCCAAAACCCTCACTTTGTTTCTCAGAGTCCACAGTCTCTCATGTTTTGTCTCCCTCTCTGATTTCCCCCAGTTCACCCTTCCTTTCCTGTTATAGTACAATGACTTTTGTCTAAAATTGTGTTTGCTTTTGACACATTTTAAAAATTAATTTTGCTTTATTTTCCAAAAAACCAGTAGCAATGTAAATGAGATCAGTTAATCAGTGCTAAGAAAGATAATTGCTATAGTTCTCCAATGATGGTTTCCCTTTGCAAGTGAAGTTGAATTTCAAGTGTACCAGAAATAATCTAAATACTGTCATTTACATAATTAGATATGGACAAAGCCATGATTTAAACAAATGCATATCCCTGGTATCAAAATCACTCATTAAAATAAAATAATGTCTACCAGCTGTGTGAAGCTTTCCACTTACTCTCAGAGTCTCTTTCATTGTTTTTAAAGATTTTATTTATTGATGATAGACATTAAGGAGGGTACATGATGTAATGAGTCCTGGGTATTATATAAGACTGATGAATCACTGACCTCTACCTCTGAAACCAATAATACATTATATGTTAATTAGTTGAATTTAAATTTAAAAAAAGAAAAAAGATTTATTTATTTATTTATTTATTTATTTATTTATTTGAGAAAGAGCGAGAGAGAGTTTGAGCATGAGCAGTGAGGAGGGGCAGAGACAGAGGGAGAAGCCGGCTTCTCACTGAGCAGGGAGCCCAGTGTGGGGCTTGATCCCAGGACCCGAGGATCATGACCTGAGCTGAAGACAGATGCTTAACTGAGCCACCCAGGTGCCCCTGTGCCCCCCAGAGTCTATTTCAGAAGGTATTTTCAAGTTACCAATAGTTAAAACAACAAAATAAACCCACATTTGGGAGTAATATTCCTGGTTTGAAGTTTAACTTGAATGTAAACCTTGAATAAGGAGCTTCACCTTCCTGGACCCCAGGATCTCATCATCTGTAAAGAAACCTGCTCTTTCTTTGGAGGGATACAAGACAGTGTGGATAAAGGCCCGTGATGAGAAGGACCCACCACCTTATGATGTCTGCTTGGTGTTAATTTCTTTTCACCCAAAAGATAGCCACCCAAAGCCTTCCCACTAACCTTTCCACAGTTTCCTGGTCCTTATGGACATGCAGTTCTGGATGCCCTTAACTGACATCCCAGATACCTTGTGGGTGTTAGGTTGATACATGGCCCTTATGACATGCTGTGATCAATTGAGTAATACATTTTCCCTTTTTTGACGGCATTTGCTAATGCTAGTTAGGGTTCACATCCAACCAGTTGGCTGATGACTCCTTAGAAATGTAGTCCCTCCCTAATTAATGCATAAATACTTTCTTCCCTTAAGCTTGCCTTTTCCCTGATTACCTTGTCACTTACCAAACTCTGGCTGGCGAAGCCCTTATTCCTCTGGGAGTCCTGGATAGTGTATTAATACATTTTGATCTTTTCTGTTTGATGTTGGTTGCTTAGCCATCTGGTAAATTCCCGAGGGTAGGGTTATGGGACAAGAGAGCATTGGAGATGTCCCTCTAGAGTTTATCAAAACATGGACTCGGTTCTTCCCCTCCTAACTTGAAGAGCTCTCCCTTTAATCTAGAGAGGCAATGGCTTTACCATTTGCTAGCATTTTATTAACCTTCTTGTGTTTTCTCCTCATCTATAAGGATGCTGATATAGAGTTTTTGTGAGGTTAAATGAATTAGTACATGTTGCAGAATTTAGAACCATTCCTGGCATATAGCTAACACTGTTCAGGTGTTTGCTATTATAATCATTACCATTAACATCTATTTTCCATTTATGGCTTCCATTTTAAGTAATGTTTGAGGAAAGAATTTCTCTTTTAAAAGTCTTTGAAAACATTTGGACTAGGTGATGGGCAAAGGCTTTTCTTGGACTAATATTCTGTGGACTTAGCTAACCTTAGGCCACACTTCCCTTTCATGGTGAGCTGGTAATTATGTTAAGATGATGTGATTTGGTGTGAGCAGCTCAAGCACAAGGGTATTAATATGAAAGGATGAGTACTAAAGGTTTGTTGCCTTTTAATTAAATTATATAAACCAAATCACTACTGAATTGCCCTGATAGCACATTTTAAGCTACTTTCAATTGGAGAACATATCCTGCTCTAACTCTTCCTTCTCCTTTGACTGATTGAAGCCCAATCTAATGAAAGTTAGCCAAAGGATATCTGCAGCCTCCCAAATTAAGTTTATATGATTTTTACTTAAATTTGTTACTCAAAAACACTTTCCATCATATAGAAAGCAAAGTGATACCAGGGCTAAAAAGTTAATGAAAAACCTAATTAACTTGGCTGGGTAGCTATCTGTTCTCAATTCAGGGTAAAGGGTTTACAGAGTATCAGATAATGGACGTGTTGATTTGGACAGCAGCAGACACTTAGCCAGTGAAGCATTAAAAATGTCATAAAATGGGTACCCCCAAAATTCCCTCTAAAACTCATCTATATGCCAGGCCTCTACTTCCTAGCTCCCTAAATGCTACTTAAGTATGGTATCTGTGTGCAGGATGTATTCTATACTTTCAGTGATTGAGGTGTGATTATAAAGCATAAAGAAAATTCTAATTTTTTTTGAAAATTCTAATTTTTTAATAAAATTTGGCTGTGAATACAAATACAGACCTGTGTGTGTGCATTCCTGCATGTAGATGCATTTGAATTTAAATGAAGAGTTAACTCAGAGGAAGTACTGGTTATTTAAAAAAAATAAATATGAAAATCAATTTCATATATGATGCGATGTGACCAGGCCATCACATCATTGAACATTTTTAAGAGTCTCACTGAGAATGACTCCCCTCTGTTCTTGATTAGATTATTTACAAGCTGCACAAACTAAAAGGGCAAAATCACTTAGGCTGATAGCTCACCCAGAAATCCCTCACAGCATTTTTTGTATTGTTCTTATATGGATATAAAATGGTCATTATCTATGTAGAAACTAAAATATTTGAGCAATACCTTCTAACTGATTGAAATGTGAATGCATTTTCACTCTCATGTAGTTATTTATGTGTAGGAAATCAATATGCATAATTGCACATATTCGTGAAGCACATAGTTATTAATATGTACCACATTGTTACTTCTTACTTATTAAACATTTAACAAATATTTATTGAATGTTCCTATACTCAGGTACCATGGTAGTGTTAAGATAGAGTGGTGAATAAAATAGTTATGATTCCACTTCTCATTGAGATTATGTTGTGGTGTAAGAAGTTGGCAAGAAACAAGGACATAAATCAGTGTACAGGTGCTCGTATGAATAACCTATTTAGATTATAGAGTCATAGTAGGTTGTTCTGAGGAAGCGACATTTAAACTGAAACCTGATGAAGTGACAATGTTTCAGGCAGAGCTGTAGTATGTGCAAAAGTCCTGAGGTGACAAAGGGCTTGGCATGTCTAATGAATGAAGATGAGTGTGGCTGGTAGGATATAAGTGCTAGAAGAGAATCCCAGGTGAGGCTGAATTGTAGGCAAAGGCTAGACCTTACAGGAGCTGGCAGAGCCACATTAAGAAGTCTAAGTTTTATTCAAAATGACTTAGAAGCCATTGAAGAGTTTTAAAACAAGGTTACATAATCCAATCTATACAATTAGAGTCACCCTGGTTACTCAATGTAGAATTGAAGAAAGAGTCTAGAGAGGAAGTAGAGAGACCAATTCAGAGACTTTTGCTGCAGTTCAGGTGGTGACAGTGTCAGAGAGAATGAAGGGAAAGCAGAAATGAGATATATTTTAGAAGCAGAATAGACTGGATTTGATAGTGTGGGGTGGGCAGGAGGAGGACAGAAGTGTCTCTGGCTCAAACAACTGGGCAAATGGTGGTGTGATTTACTATCATGTAGGAGATTTGGGCGAAGGGTATCTTTAGGAGGAATGTTAAAAAATTTGTTTAGGATGTGTTAACTTTAAGATGCTTATGAGGAGTGCCTGAGTGGCACAGTTGGTTAACTATCTGACTCTTGATTTCAGCTCTGGTCATGATCTCAAGGTAGTGAGATTAAGTCCCACATCAGGCTTCATGCTCAGTGCAGAGTCTGCTTGAGACTCTCTCCCTCTCCCTCTGCCCCTCCTCTCTCTCTCTCTCTCAAAGAAGTAAATAAAACCTTTTTTAAAAGATGCCTATGAGACATCAAAATCACTTGAAATTTTGATTTCTATCATGAGACTTGATAAATTCAACAATCACTGAAGCTAGGCTATAATTGCAGTTAGATAACAAAAACCCCTTTTCCAGAGGATTTGTTTTCACAGCCATCACAGGCAATGCCCCTTTCATTAGTAATGGCAAAACTACATTTGCATCACTTGCTCATTATAAAATATAAACGGATAAAAATACCCTAATCACATACTATGTATCATTAGGCATCTAATGATTGGCATATTAGACACATTAGATTTTTTAAAAGATTTTATTTATTTACTTGAGAGAGAGAGAGAGCACGAGCAAGGGAAAGGAACAAAGGGAGAGGCTGAAGCAGACTCCCCGCTGAGCAGGGAGACCAACGCGAGGCTTGATCCCAGGACCCCAGGACCATGACCTGAGCAAAGGTAGACACTTAACTGACTGAGCCACCCAGGTGCCCTCTAACTGCAATTTAACTTCGAATCAACCCTGTGGAGTCGGTAGGGCAATATTACCCCTATTCAATAGATGATGAAATGAAGTTTAGAGAAGTGAAATGATTTGGCCAAGTTTATGCATCTATTATATGAATGTGACATGTCTGAAAAGGACAATGGTATTAAAGTATTATTATCCAGTCTTTCTGCCTTACTTTTCTAAAGTTTTTATTGTGGCAAAATATACATAATATAAAGTTTTGGATTTTAACCATTTTTAACTATACAATCCAGTGGCATTAAGTACGTTCACAATGTAATACAACCATCATCACTACCTATTTTCAGAACTTTTTGATCATTCCAAACAAAAGCTCTGTATCCATCAAGCAATAACTCCTATTCTTCCCCTAGCTTGCCCCTCATTCCTGGTAACCTCTAATCTACTTTCTATGTCAAAGAATCTGCCTATTTAGGTATTTCACATAAGTGGAATCATGCAATATTTGTCCTTTTGTGTCTGGCTTATTTCACCCTACTGTAATGTTTTCAAAGTTTACCCATGTTGTAGCATGTATCAGAATTTCCTTTTTATGGCTGAATAATATTCCTCTGTGTGTATGTGTGTGTGTGTGTGTGTGTGTGTGTAATGTTTTGTATTCATTCATCTGTTGATAGACACTTGGGTTGTTTTCACTTTTTTGTTATTGCAAATAATTCTGTATGAACATTGGTGTACACAAGTATCTATTTGATTCCCTTCATTTAGTTCTTTTGGGTATATACCCAGGAGTAGAATTGTTGGATCATGTAGTAATTCATAGTAAATTCTATATTTAATTTTTTGAGGTACCACCAAACTGTTTGCCACAGCAGCTGCATTTTACATTCCCACCTACGAAGCACAAGGGTTACAATTTCTCCATACTCTTGCCAACACATGTTAATTACCATTTTTAAAACATGACTTAGTTACTTTTTTTCTAGGTTTACTGAGATATAATTGACATATAACATTGTATTAATTTAAGGTGTACAACATGATGATTTGATATATGTATGGATTGTAAAATAGTCACCACAATAAGTTAACATCCATCACTTTTTAAAAAAATAATAGCCATCCTCATGGGTATGTACTAATATCTCATTGCATTTCCGTAACAGCTAATGATACTAAGCATATTACCATATGTTTTTTGGTCCTTTTCATATTTTTTCTGGAGAAATGTCTGTTCTATATCTATAATTGTCATTGGATAACTGTCTGCCTATTTTTGAATGGGTTGTTTTTTGTCGTTGAGTTGTAGGAGTTCCTTATATATTCTGGATTTTAATGCTTTATTGATATATGATTTACAGATCTTTTCTTCCATCCCTTACCTATATTTTTTTTAAAGAGAGAGCACGTGTGCATGAGCAGGGGGCAGAGGGCACAGGAGAGGCAGAAGGAGAGGGACAGAGAGAATCTTAAGCAGGCTCCATGCTCAGCACAGAACCCAATGCTGGGGCTCGATCTAAAGACCCTGAGATCATGACCTGAGCCAAAATCAAGAGTTGGACACTTAATCAACTGAGCCACACAGGCACCCCAATCCTTTACCTATTTTTAAAAGAAGAATCTTCTGTAATTTATAGACATTAGGCCTTTATTAAATGGATCCAGGTGAAGGATGGAGAGAAGAATTGAGGAAACCAAAGAAGGATTAATCGGTTTATTAAAAAGCAAAGACATATAAGGAAAAAAATAAGAGATCCAGAGTGAATCTCTGACAGATGAGGGCAGGAATAGAGCAAGGGAGGGTGAAGAGAGGGTCAGATGATGAGGGTCAGTAATTTATGTGAAGAGAGAGAGAAGAGTGAGGATAAGGTTTGGGGAGACATGTATAAAGCAGCTTTTTTTGAAATATAATTTATTTATTGAAAAAGGTGAACTGTATAAATTACAATCAGAAAACAATTTTAGTCTTTCTCCTTGCTGGAATTATGAGGATAGTCCAATTTTCCCCACCTGAGTTTGGAAGTCACTAAAATATTTATAGATACAAATAAGAAAGAGAAACAAAAAAAAATCTCTGTAACTGGTAAAGCTCATATTGGATAATGTGGCTTATGTCTGTAGGCAAGAAGACTTTCTTATACACACTGCAGATTTATTTATTTTTTTAAAGATTTTATTTATTTATTTGACACAGAGAGAGATCACAAGTAGGCAGAGAGGCAGGCAGAGAGAGAGGGGGAAACAGGCTCCCCGCTGAGCAGAGAGCCCGATGTGGGGCTCGATCCCAGGACCCTGAGATCATGACCTGAGCTGAAGGCAGAAGCTTTAACCCACTGAGCCACCCAGCCGCCCCCACACTGCAGATTTAGACAAGATCAGCCCCAGGTTGTAGTGTAAAATCTCAGGCCACCCCACATTGGGGTTCTGGCTTTGCATAAACCTCACTGCATTGAGGCAGTGACTAGAATATGTACTCCCTACATGCCACAAAATCCTGAGTGAAAAAGGGGAGTCAGATTCTGAGTGATATATCTAGTTCCTTATCCCAAGTTTATCACTCATATAAGTCACAACAGTGATATCCAGGAGTAAAGTATGTGAGGAGGGTGGAGAGACTGTATGGAGTGATTTTCTTTAAATCAGTGTCCCACTATATGGAAGAATATCAGGTAGGGAAAGAAGCCTTTCTTTCCTATTATGCAGCACTTCCTGCAACCCAAGTACACTGACTTTCCCAGGTGATTTCACAGGTTTCCTGGTCGTTCTTGAATAACACAAGTTCTTGAATAATAACGTTCTTGAATAACACAAGTTCAGCTTAGTAGATATAATACTCTTGTTTAGCTTAATATTTTCCCTGTGACTTTGGATATTGGGGATCCGGGAAGTTACTTAGAGTTGAAGAAACTGGATATACTGAAGGATATACGTCATGTTTATGATGTGAAGCCAACACTAGCACAGACTGGATTTCTGATATCATCTATATAGTGTCAATAGGGGCTTCAACTCATCTATATGAGCCCATGTATTTCTACAAAGACTGATGAGGGAAGCAAGTACAAAATTATTAGGCATGGAGAGAGATATAAGGGAGAGAGAGAGATATAGATAGAGAAATGCCCTATATACAAAGAATCTACAAATATCACATGGCAAAACTAATGCTAAGAATAGTAGCCCAAATAACCAGATAGAAGATTAAAATGGAAAACATTTAGAAAAGATTTAAATTGAGTATATTTGGGAGCTAAAAGAGATAAAGGAATAATATAAAAGAATTACAAAAATATAGATAGATATGGATATATATATATACGGATATATATATATATATGGATATATATGGATATATATATATGGAGAGAGAGAGAGAACAAAATCAAGAGCCCCAAAATAAACCTGTGTATATAGGGTCAACTGATATTTGACAAAGCAGTCAAGAATACTCATTAGAGAAAAGACAGTTTTTTCAATAAATAGTACTAGGAAAATTAGATGTTCACATGAAAATAATGAAACTAGATTCCTATCTTACCCCACTCATATAAATTAATTCAAAATGGATGCAAGACTTAAATGGAAGACCTGAAAGCATAACACTCCTAGAAGAAAACAGAGGGAAAGAGCATCTTGACATGGATGTCGCCAGTGATTTTTTAGATATGACCCCTAAAGCAGAAACAACAAAACATAAACAAGTGGGACTACATCAAACTAAAAAGCTTCTTCACAGAAAAAGTAATAACTGACAAAAGAAAAGGCAAACTAAGGAATGGGAGAAATATTTGTAAACTATGCATCTGATAAGGGGTTAATATCCAAAATATATAAGGAACTTGTAAAACACAATAGCAAAAACCCAAATAATCCATTTAAAAATAGGTAAGGGATCTGCATAGACATTTTCCCAAAGAAGATACTCAAATGGCCAACAGTATGAAAAGGTTCTCAACATCACTAGTTATTAGGGAAATGTAAATCAAAACTTATGCCTCCATCAGAAAGGATGAATACCCAACTTTTGTATCAACATGGACGGGACTGGAAGAGATTATGCTAAGTGAAAAAAGTCAAGGAGAGAGAGTCAATTATCATATGGTTTGACTTATGTGTGGAGCATAAGGAAAAACATGGAGGACATTGTGAGAAGGAACGGAAGGGTGAATTGGGAGAAATCAGAGGGGGAGATGAACCATGAGAGATTGTGGACTCTGAGCAACAAACTGAAGGTTTTGGAGGGGAGAGGGGTGAGGGGTTGGGCAAGCCTTGTGGTGGGTATTGAAGAGGGCACGTATTGCATGGAGCACTGGGTGTGGTACATGAACAATGAATCTTGGAACACTGAAAAAATAAAATAAAATAAATAAATATAAAAAAAAACTACAATGAGATATCATTCACACCCATTAGAATGACTATCATCAAAAGGATGAAAGATGGGACGCCTGGGTGGCTCAGTTGGTTGAGCGGCTGCCTTCGGCTCAGGTCATGATCCCGGGTTCCTGGGATCGAGTCCCGCATCGGGCTCCTTGCTTGGCAGGGAGTCTGCTTCTGCCTCTGCCTGCCTCT
>CM052901.1:30404795-30425763 GCA_028534135.1 Potos flavus | reverse complement strand
AGAGATATCTGTACTCCATGTTCATTGCAACATTATTTATGATAGCTAAGACATTGAAACAACCTAAGTAAGTCCATCAGTGGATGAATGGATAAAGAAAACTCACAGTGGAATACCTTTAAACCATAAAAATGAAGGAAATTCTGCCATTTGTAATACCAAAGACGGGCCTTGACAGCATTATGCCAAGTGAAACAAGTCAGACAAAGAAAGATGAAGACTGTATGTTTCACATGTTGAATAGAAGAAATCAAACTCATAGAAACAGAGATCAGGTTTGTGGTTGCCAGAGGTGTGCGTGGGAAGTGGGGGAATTGGATGCAGGGAGTCAAAAGGTACTAACTTCCATTTATAAGATAGATAAGTTCTAGGGATATAATATACAGCATGGTGACTATAGATAATAACACTATATTGTGTATTTAAAAGTTTCTAGGGGTGCCTGGGTGGCTGAGTCAGTTGGGTGTCCAACTCTTGATTTCGTCTCAGATCATGATCTTGGCATTGTGGAATCAAGCCCCATATTGGGATCCATGTTGGGCATGGAGCCTGCTTAAGATTCTCTCTCTCCCTCTTCCTCTGCAGCACCCCCCAAAAAAAATATTTCTAAGGATTAGATCTTAAAAGTTCTCATCACAAGGGGAAAAATTGTTACTATGTAATGTGATGGATGGTAACTAAACTCGTTGTGGTAATCATTTCATGATATATGCTTATATCAAATTATTATGTTGTACACCTTAAACTAATACAATATAAATATGTCAATTGTATCTCAATAAACTTTGGGGGAAAGATTAAGAAAAAAAGGATCCTAATAGAAATCTAAGAAATGACAAACCTCATTATTTAGCTAGCAATTTGGTAGGCAAGATAAACTGTAAACTAAATATGTGAAAAAGGAATTTATAAAATTGACTAGCCATGAAATTCACTCAGAATGCAGCACATAAATAAAGATATCAAAATGATGAAAGTTGAGATAATAGAAATACATTCCATGGGGCGCCTGGGTGGCTCAGTCTATTAAGCATTTGCCTTCAGCTCAGGTCATGATCCCAGGGTCTTGGGATAGAGCCCCGCATTGGGCTGCCTGCTTAGCAGGGAGTCTGCTTCTCTCTCTCCCTCTGCCTGCTGCTCCCCCTGCTTGTACTCTTCTCCTGTAAAAAAAAAAAAAAAAAAAAGAACTACATTCCGCTATAAGTCTAATAGGACTTACAAAATAAGAAGAGAGAGAATGACAGAGAAACATTTGAAGAGATTTTGAAGACAGTTTCCAAAACTGAAGAAAGATATGAGTTCTCCACTCAAAACTAAATAGCATTATAAATAAAATTAAATTCATAGGTAAAGGGGCGCCTGGGTGGCTCAGGGGGTTAAAGCCTCTGCCTTCGGCTCCCGTCAGGATCTCAGGGTCCTGGGATCGAGCCCCGCATCGGGCTCTCTGCTCAGCGGGGAGCCTGTTTTCCCCTCTCTCTCTGCCTGCCTCTCTGCCTACTTGTGATCTCTCTCTCTGTCAAATAAATAAATAAAATCTTTTAAAAAAATTCATAGCTAGATACAACTTAATAAAACTGCAGAATATTGTCGCTAATATAAAAATACAAAGAAAATAAAAAGCTATTGTACATAGAAGCCAGACAATTAAAAAAAAGACCAATAATTTAAAAATTGGATTTCTCTTCAGTATGAAAAGATGCCCAAAGTCCTTGGCATAATATACTCAGTTCAACTACCATCCTAAGAGCCAAAGAGAAAGACATTTTCAAAAGTACAAAGATTAAGATGCATAGCTACATACTCTTGTTGAAAGACACTCTAAAGGATGTCTTTCAGCAACAAGAAATGTGAGCATAACAGTGTGGACTACTAGAAACAGTGTCAAGCACAGATTTTGAAAATACCCTGGCAAATTATATTCACTTTTGAATAGAAAACAGCATTTTACAATTAAAATGAAAGTTGAAGTTAAAATACTAGATGACAGTAATAACAATGGGAATCATTTCCTGCTCTACAATATGTTCAGTGGTTATTTAAAGCAAGCTAGGAGCGCTGGGTAGCTCCGTCATTTAAGCGTCTGCGTTTGGCTCAGGTCATGATCCCAGGGTCCTGGATTCGAACCCTATGTGGGACTCCCTGCTAAGCAAGGAGCCTGTTTCTCCTTCTCCTCCCTGCTCATGCTTTCTCTTGCTGTCTCTATCACTCTCTCTCAAATAAACAAAATCTTTAAAAAAAAAATAAAGCAAGACAAAGGTTATGGGACTCAAGGAGGGCACTTGTCCCCCTTGATGAGCACCAGGTGATGTATGGAAGTGTTGAATCACTATATCATACACTTGAACCTAATATTATACTGCATGTTAACTAAGTGGAATTTCAATAGAAATTTAAAGGAAGAAGAAAAGCAAGCCAAGACTGTTTTGTGTGTGTATATCAGAGGAGGAGAAAAGATGTGCCAAATAATGTTAGATACTGTTAGAAAAGTTTTTAGGTAAGGATATGTATAAAAATATAAAGTCTGACTCTTTATAAAATAGAAATGCAATCCTTGGATTTTGGGGTACCACAGGAAATAAAAAGGTTTATGGAAAACTTTATGAATTAAAAAAGAATTGGTAAGGGTAGAAATGAATTATTAAGAAGGGAAAGTAAAAGGGAAACACAAGAGTGAGTGAAATACACTCAAATATATAATAATCAAAATGAAGTAAATAAGAGTACCAAATTGGATTTGAGAAGAATCAGTTATATTGTGCATATAAGAGAGACTTAAAATAAAAATGAATATAAGTTGGAAAATAGCTATATTAATAATAGCTATATTAATAGCTATATATTAGCTATATATATAGCTATATTAATATAGCTATATTAATATAGCTAAATAATAGCTATATTAATAATAGCTATATAATAGCTATAATAGTATATATAATATATACTATATTAGTATAATATATTATACTAATATAATTTCTAATAATATTATATTAGAAAAAATATTTTGACAAAACTGTCATTTTGTACTTGAGGTGATTACCTACATAAAAAACCGAAAGAAGGGTGCCTGGGTGGCTAAGACGGTTAAATATCTGCCTTAGGCTCAGATCATGATCCTAGGGTCCTGGGGTCGAGTCCCATGTCAGGATCCCTGCTCAGTGGGGAGTCTGCTTCTCCCTTTCCCTCTGCTCCCCACTCCCGCTTGTGCTCTCTCTCTCTCAAATAAAATCTTAAAAAATACTGAAAGAATCTACAGAATCAATTAATCTACAGAATTAGTAGAGTAAGTAAGACATGTTGGCAAATTTTTTGGACACAAAAATCCATTAAGTACATTTATAGTCACCAGAAACCAAGAGAATATATAAGAAGAGATACCATAATTAGTGGCATGAAACATTTAAAAATATTTTAATGTTACTAGTGAATTTTAAATACATATGTAAGAACAAAGGCCAAGGAGAGTCAAGATACTGCTAAAGGAAAAGAACAAAGTATGGTGCCTTGCTTTACCAGATATCAATAATTATTATGAAACTATACTAATTAAGATGGTGTGATATTTGCATAGGGATAGAGAACTTGACCAGAGGAAGAAAAATAGCACAGAAAAAGATTTTCACATGTGTTTAAGTAAACTGTATTATTATTCCCCCCAATTGCCCTTCTCTCTGTGAGAGGATTTTATGTACCTATGCATTGCCATATAGCTTTCAGTGCCTCTCCAGGAGAGGAGTATCTCCTCCCTGTGAGGTCAGGCCTGGCCAGGTGACTTGCTCTAGCCAACAGAATGGGAGCAGACCTATGCCACACCTAACAGAGGCTTTAACCACGGTAACTCTGTAACTATATAATGACAGAAATTTCATTGCATGGTTTGACAGTTCTTTTCCTTCTGCCAGAAAAATGTCATGTTCCAAATAGGGACTCCTTCAGTTTGAGTCCTGAAATAAAAAATAGAAATATAGATGAGACCCAGTGCTGATATGCTGTCAGTAATGTCAGCAAGAAAGAAACTGCATAAGCCACTGAGATTTCGGGGCTATTTGTTATTGCAGCATTAATTTTAAGAGAACCTAATGTACAACAGGATCAGTTTTCCAGTTCAAGGAGGAAAGAAGAGAATTTGCAATAGAAAGATATGAAACTGTGCTCCCACATCACATGGGGCATAAAAATAGATTGTAAGTGTACTGAAGACTTCCAGCTAGTATTATAAAAAAGTTTTAGAAGACAATATAAGGGACAAAAAGCACATGCAATCAAAAAAGGTAGATAAATTAGATTAAGGTTTAAAAGTTTCTGTTCAGCAAACAAGGCACAGACTGAGAGGATATGTGCAACACATATTAGGATGGACTAATATGCAGGACATCAGAAAAAGCAATCTACTTGAAAAATGAGCAAAAGACTTGAATAGTCATTGTGCAGAGAGGAAACCTAAGTGGCCAATAAGCATATAAAATGATGCTCAGTCTCATTAAATTAAAATGACAACAATATACCATTTCACATCCCCTGTGTTGGCAAAAATACAAAAGTTTGACAGCTCTTTCGTACCTGCCTATTTATTCTGCAGGGGTTGGTAAACTATGGGCCATGGACATATTTGTCCTACAGACCATTCAGGAAGGCCCTGCAAACAGAGAATGCTTTTTTCTTACATTTTCAAAAATATTTTTATTTATTTATTTATTTATTTATTTATTTATTTATTTATTTAAGAGAGAGAGAGAGAGAGAGAGAGAGTAAACACAAGCCAAGGGAGAGGCAGAAAGATAGGGAGAAGACTCCCCACTGAGCAGGGAGCCCAATGTGGGGCTGGAACCCAGGACCTTGGGATCATGACCTGAGCTGAAGGCAGATGCTTAACTGACTGAGCCACACAGTCCCCCACCCCATTTTTTTACATTTTTAAAGAGTTGTAGGGATAAGGAATAATATGCAACTAAGACCTTATGTAGTCCACAAAACCTGAAATATTTACTATCTGGCCCTTTATGCAGAGTTTGCCCATCCCTGAGAGAAACTCTAATGTATGCATATGAAGAGATGTTTATTAAAATGTTCCTAACTTCACTCTTTGTTAGTGGCCACAATCCAGAAATAATATAAATGTTTATCCATTGTGGCATAGATAAACTGTTACATATTCATACAATGGGCTATTGCACAGAAGTGCAAATGAATGAGCTAAGCTAAGCAATAACATAAATGAATCTTAGTCATAATGTTCAGTGATAGAAGGAACTTACAAAAGAATGTGATTTGATTTATCTATCATTAAAAATATAAAATAAAATAATGTATCATTTTAGGATTCAAACATAGTTAAATAAGCTAAAACAAAAAAATCAGGATGGAGCCTACATGTGAAAGCAGAGAGAAGAGATGGGTAAGGCTTCTTTTGATAGAATTTAAGGGATAAAGCATTAACAGGGGAAGAAGAGGTATCACCTCATAACAAGATCAAGCTACCAAGATATAACTGGTATGAGCTTTTATGCACTGAAAAAAAAAAACGTTTCTTCAAAAATAGAGTATGAACTGACAGATTCACAAACAGCAGTTGACAAAACTGTGTGACACTGGAAGATTTTTACACGTATCTGTCTGAAACTGATAGATTAAGCAGATAGAAAACTAGTAAGTTTTGAGAAAACCCAAAGATGCAAATAACAAGTTTGATCTAATACACACATATTCCTTCAGTGAAAAAGTATGGAATATATGTGGTTTTCAAGCTCACCTACAAAATGTATAGAAATTTATTATGTGCTAGATCCTGAAGGAAAACTAAACACGTTTGAAAGAACCGGTATCATGCAGGAAACTTTCTCTGAACACATTGCAGTTAAAGTATAGGTTAAAAAATATATGTTAGTTCAAAACCATATGTTTGGAAGTTAAAAATATGAATTACTAAATAAGGAATAACTAGAAAATCATAAGGGAAATCATGCATATTTAGTAGTAAATGATAATGAAAGCAAATATTCCAGAGTATGCACAGCAAAGTACCATTTATGTCAGCTAAAATGTAAAGAACTAGCACATATTTTAAAGATAAATACATATGAGCTAATATATGTAAACAAATCAGATTATATGTATCATTCTCAGTATTGAAATGGGCATGCAGGAGAATGGAATCAGTAGATACACACAAGGTGCAGGGACTCTGAGTTTTCAAGATCCAAAAGAAATGGAAAATACTTAAGATTTATTTAAGCTGGGCGGTGATTATACAGTCTATTATTATCTCTACCTTTCTGTATGTTTGAAATATTTCATGATAAAAACTTGCAAAAGTAAAATAGAGAGGGAAGATGCATTGTACATAAAAAAGTACATATTTTTTTGTTTTCTGGTGGGCTAAGAGATAATAAATGTAATATTTATAAGTTTATTTTCTCTCTGGGAACAAGGGATTACTTTGAAAGCAGGAAAGGCTTTAAATTGATGCGTGGTATAAGAAGATGGCAAATGTGAGATATTTTATGTTTTCTTACAGTGTTTGTCACTTTTTTTCTGCCAATTGATTTACAATTCTTCTCTCTGGTGAGCTATGTTGGGCAATTTAAGTGGATATAGCTGAATATGACAAATAGGATGGAAGTAATTTCTTGGCTTAATTTCTGGATAGCTTTGGATTAAATTTGAGTACAGTAAACTCCTAGCCAGTGTGGGCCCTACGGGAAAGAAAGCAGGGAACTGTGGCCATGGGGAGAGGGGCTCTTTGTGTGAGTTCACTTTCTCATGCCTCATCTTCTCTTGTTATTGGAAGTCAAGGGGACGATACCAAGGGACAGGGCACACAGTATACCTCTACTTCATTTCTTAGCCCAGGGCCAAAAAAGAATTCTTTCAGTTCCTGTGGTTTCATCCCAGCTCAGTCGGTAGGTAGATCATCAGGTGGTCTGGGTTAAGAATTTAGCTAATAATATAGAGGGTGGATACTCCTGGAGTTGGTACTGTGTGTGGGTGTGTAACTTGTGAATATTCTATGGCAATAGGCAGCTGGTTGAGGAATCAGGAAAGTGGGGTCTGATCAACATCTCTTCCATCCCAAAGTCTGATTAAGACAGGCAACTATTCCTTTTTTACTGGAACTCACTCTACTCTTAATTGTAGATCTCCTTCTCTTTCCAGGTTCTCCTGCAGTTGGCCAGCATCGTTTCAGCATCTCGTTCTGATTCCTTTTTCTCTAATCCTTTCCAAATATCTGTGTCATTTGAAGTTTTTTAGTACTGTTCCTGGAGTTTTTTTCTGTGGACGGTCTTGCCCACCCACACTTGACTCCTAAATGCTCTATCTCTAATCATATCTCTAGACTTGTGTCTCCAGCTAGATGTCACAAAAATTGTCCCATACTGAATTCATCACCCCCAATGAACCTGATCCCATGCTTTCTTCTATTTATATTCATTTTGCTAATTAAAAACACAGTGCTTCCTACTAAGTAAATCAAACTAGTAACCTATGACTTACAGCTGCTTGATTCTTTTCCGTTACTCCCAATATAAAATTATTCTCCAAGCGCTGTTTCTATTTTTTAAACTCTTTTGTATTTTTTATTTTCCAACCACACTTCCCTAGTTCAGATTTGTAGCCTCTCCTGCCATCTTCCACATTTGTCTCTACATCTCTATTATTTCCCATCCCCAATACCTTTTCCATGTTTCTGCCAGAGTAATCTTTCTTTCTTTTTTTTTTTTAATTTTATTGGCATATAATGTATTATTTGCTTCAGGGGTACAGGTCTGTGAAACCTCAGTCTTACACAAGTCACAGCACTCACCATAGCACATACCCCCTCAATGTCCATAACCCAGCCACCCTGTGCCTCCCTCCCACCCCCCAGCAGCCCTCAGTTTATTTCCTGAGATTAAAAGTCTTATGGTTTGTCTCCCTCCCTGGTCCCATCTTGTTTCATTTTTTCCCTCCCTTCCCCCCAAGACCCCCTGCCCTGCCTCTCAAATTCCTCATATCAGAGAGATCATATGATAATTGTCTTTCTCTGATTGACTTATTTTGCTTAGCATAATATCCTCTAGTTCCATTCACGTCATTGCAAATGGCAAGATTTAGTTTTCTGATGGCTGCATAGTATTCCATTATATATATCTATATATAATCTTCTTTATCTTCATCTTCTTTATCCATTCATCTGTTGATGGACATCTACGTTCTTTCCACAGTTTGGCTATCATGGACATTGCTGCTATAAACATTCTGGTACATGGGAAAAAAGCCTTGAATTCTACATGTTGCATTCCCCTAGCTCTGGAGTTCTGCAGTTCTCATTGATTGGTCAACTTGGTCTTGGCTGGATGTTCTTGCTAATCTTCTGGCGGAGGGGCCTGTTGCAGTGATTCTCAAATGTCTTTGCCCAAAGCAGAGTTGCACCGCCCTTGCCAAGGGCCAGGCTAAGTAATTTGCTTGGTTTTGCTCTCAGGAGCTTTTGTTCCCTGAATGCTTTCCATACAGCTTTGGAGGAGGGGAATGCAAATGGCGGGCTCCCAATCTCCTGCCCCCGTAGGAGCCGAGAGCTTGGGGCCCCACTCCTCAATGCGCCCTCAGAGAAAAGCAGTCTATCACTCCTGTCTCCCTGGTCTCTGGCTGCACTCTGCTCACCCAGCCTGTGACTGAGCATTTATATCTCTGTGCATGGCCTGTTTGATGTCTCCAAACCCAGCAGATTCCTGCAGCGCACTCCTGTGCCACCGCTCCGGAGGAGGAAGGAGGGGGTCTCCCTGGATCTGCCATTTGTGGGGTCCCTCCTCGAAGAGAAGTGCCCTGACTGTGCCTCAGATCATAGTTTAAGGTAACCCCAAGCTGAGAGCCCCTCCTCGGTTCCATCTCTGCAGCCGGCTTCCCTGCTCCACTACCTGGGAGTTCTGTAACACTCAGACACCCTGGATCCTTCTGTGACCCCACAGGTCCTGAGACCACACTGTCCCTGTGAGGGCTCCACCCCCTGCTTAGCCTGTGGAGCAACGTCTCTCAGTGGAGCAGACTTCTAAAAGTTCTGATTTTGTGCTCCGCTGCTCTACCACTTGCTGGGAGCTGGTCCCTCCCCCGCTGTCTCTCTTCCCATATATCACCTCAGATTCACTTTGCACGTCTTACCTTCTGGAAAGTGGTCACTTTTCTGTTCCTAGAATTGCTGCCCTTCTTCTCTTTGATCTCCTGTTGAGTTTGTAGGTGTTCAGAATGGTTTGATAACTATCTAGCTGAACTCCTGGGACTCGATGATATTCAGGTCTCCTACTCCTCCACCATCTTGCTCCTCCCACCCTTTTGATGTCTCTTTCTTTCTTTTTAAAAAAAGATTTTATTTTTTATATGACAGAGAGAGAGAGATAGCAAGACAGAGCACAGGTAGGGGAAGTGGAAGGCAGAGGGAGAGGGAGAAGCAGGCTCCTCACAGAGCAAGGAGCCCGACATGGGGCTCAAACCCAAGACCCTGGGATCATAACCTGAGCCAAAGGCAGATGCTTAACTGACTGAGCCACCCAGGTTCTCCCAGAGTAATCTTACTAAAACATAACTCTCAGGGGAACCTGGGTGGCTCAGTCACTTAAGCATGCAAGTCTTGATTTCAGCTCAGGTTGTGGTATCAAGCCCCGTGTCAGGCTCCAGGGAGTCTGCTTGGGATTCTCTCTCTCCCTCTCTCTCTGCCTCTCCCTCCACTTGTGCATGCTCTCACTCTTTCACTCTCTCTAAAATAAAACCCATAACTCTTAGCATGTAATTCCCTTAACTAAACATTCATAGGGCCGCCTTCTCTAAAATATAAATAAGTTGTATATTCCCTTGTTTGGCATTAAAGACTGTTGTAATTTGGCCCCAGTTCACACTTGGTGTTTAATTTGCTCCTGCTTCCTTATCATGTAACCTGTGCTCTAGTCGTGCTAAACTAATTCCCGTTCTCTGCATCTTCAGTAAACTTCAATACCTTTTGGCATTTGCTCATGCCATTTCACCTGCCTAGAATTCCCTTCCGATTCCATCCACACACGATTTGCCTTGTGAAGACGTAGTCATCCTACAAGCCCCTCTCCCAGTGTTGTTTTTTCTATGACATGTACCTGCTTGATCATGATTAATTGCTTTATGGCTTTTAGAGCTGGACTTGTTTTCTTTTGGATATACCATCATGCTTAGTCCAGCTCCAATAAAACCCAGTTTTATTAGAATAAAATGTCAATGCATTTTATCTCTAATTAAATCTTTTAGCTAGAAAAAAATGTATTTTTCAGATATTTTGAAATGCACTTTTAGCACTCAAGAAGACTTATGCAAGATGTTTTATAACATTATTTTCATTTAATGAAGAAGTGAATTTATGCTAAGTGAGTATATGTAAGCAGACTCTGAAGCCTATTCTGAGAGTAGCTAAATGGCTCTCATTTTGTTAATTAAGAACACTGAATTCCAAGCCAATCTTTAAAACTGATCACTAAATGTAGAAGTACACTAAGTATACAAAAAAATTAAAGCTAAAATGCAGAACAGGAGTCTAAAAACAATGATCTTAATTAAGCCCCATCTAAACAAAATAAATCTTTTTTCAGAATTGATAAATAAGAGTTGTAGACCAACTTCAAGTCATAATGGAGTAAAGAGTGTTCCTATTATTTGAGAGGTCAGATAAGACGCAGAGAGAGAGCAACCAAAGAGAATGCTTGATAAATGGGTACCTTAGATGGGACTTCTGAGAGAAGATTCAGAGATTCTTCTACCAATTTTCTGGATTCAATAGTTCAGACAGTCTGGTCCATCTTTGGGCTACCTTCAGGCTTTATTAAGTACCTCTATGTACTTAATGGAATTTTGTCTTTTCTTTTTCTTTTCAGTTTTCATTTCTGTCTGAAATATCAGAACTTTGTATTAAAAGATTCAGATATTTTAGTGCTGTTTTTCAAATATCAGTGTTATTGTAAAAAATTCGATCATCTGTGCATTTCTCTCTTTCTACACAAGAAAGTTGTCTGCTCAGATTCAATGTAGAATGGCACAGCAGCAAAAATGAAGTAGTTTTTAAAAATATATAATTTCTTTTACAGACGGCATATTTAAAAAAGATTTTATTTATCAATCTGAGAGAGAGAGAGAGAGCATGCACATGAGCAGCGGGGAGAGGGAGAGTGACAAGCAGACTTCCTGCTGAACAGGGAGCTCAACATGAGGCTCCATCCCAGGACCCTGAGATCAGGACCTGGGCTGAAGTCAAATGCTTTACCGACTGAGCCACCCAGGTCCCCCATAGCTGGCACTTTTTAATGAAACCTAAGCAGATGGAAAGAAAAAAAATAACCCTCTGTTACACAATTTCAATAGGGTGGCTTTGTCTTATCCTGTCTAGAATGTGCATTTCCATTAAAATATTAACTCTCTCCTGAGTTCATGAATTCATAATGAAGAGATTTCTCAAATTAGCCATTTTATACTCCATTTGGCTGGACTTGGAAGTTATTAGGTAGTATTCTGTAATTTCTCACTATGCTATATTTTCACAGAAAAATGAAACTAGTTGTCGTATATGTACGCAGACTTAATGAAAATGCATTAGAAGAGGCCAAATAAATTTTGGTAGATGCTACACTTGGAAATAGAGATTTTTGCAACATTTTTGAAAGTAGAGTGCTTGATATCTTCTATCATAGTAATTGCAGATGATATTGGCAATAAGATACTTTTTCCATTTGCACCAATATAAATATTCTGGTACAGCCACCATCCCCTCAAAATACGTTGGTCATTTGCATCTCTTCTTTGCACCTTTTTCTCATTGTGTTGTTAATATGCATTGCTCTCCCTTATCTCTAGTTGCCTGAATTTTCCCATCCCTAAAGCTATCTTAATCTCATTGATTTGAGTCAACTTCCAGAAATCTTCTGTCACGACCTGGTCTCTTTCTCAAATACCAGATGCCATTTTTTTTTTTTTTTTTTTTGCTTACGGGTTATGACATAGCTTCAAAAAAGGGACTGGTACTGCTCAGGTAATAAGACAGACTCTTAGTTACAGAGAACAAACTGATGGTCAACAGAAGGGAGGGGCATGGGAGCATGGGTGAAATAGGTGATGGGGATTAAGGAGGGCACTGGGTGATGCATGGAATTGTTGAATCATTATATTGTACACCTGAAACTAATATTAAACTGTATGTTAACTAACTGTAATTTAAATAAGAACTAAAAAAACACCCATCTATTTTCACTATATCCAGCTGAACTCATGGAGTCTATGACTTGATCTACTCTCCTTATTACTGTCTGAATTATATTCACCTTCCCTGACCTTCACTCACACTTGACTCTAGGTTTGGATCCTATCTTGGTATCGATGCACTAGCATTAGAAACCTGGGACTATACTACAAATTCCTCTCTCCTATCCACAGTAGTCATTTAGCAAGTCCATAAGTCTATCCACTTCTCTTCATCTCCATCAAAAATAGTGTAGTGGAGGCCATCACCTTTCTTACCTATACTACCAACAAATGTCTTAACTAATCTCCTTACTTCCTATGTTTCCCTCATTGAGTGTGTTCTTCACCCTGTTGCCACAGTTACCTTTCTAAAACACACTCTTAATCATACCACAACTCCATCCCCTTTTAAAACCCTTCTGTGGCTCTCTGCGGCACTTAGCATAAAATCTAGAGCTCTTTTTCTAAAAAAAAAATGACATGTAAGTTTTTGAACCATTGGTTATTCTATATCACCTTATCTAAAGCCAGCTCTCTTACTAGTTTCTATTACAGTACTTAAAAACAAAACAAAACAAACAACCTCCATCATGGCACTAATCAAGTTAATCATTTATATTGTTAACCTGACTCAATTTTTAAGTATGTAAACTTTAGGGGCACCTAGGTGGCTCAGTTTATTGAGCATCTGACTCGATTTCAGCTCAGGTCATGATCTTGGGGTTGTGGGACTGAGCCCTGAGTCAGGCTCCATGCTCAGTGGGGAGTCTGCTTGAGATTCTCTCCCTCTCCCTCTGCCCCTGCCCCTGCTTGTTCTCTCTCCGTCTGTCTCTAGAATAAATAAATAAATCTTTTTAAAAAAAGAATGTAAACTTTATGAGGGTAGGGTCCTCATTTGCCTTGTTCTCCGTTGTATCCCCAGTGCCTAAGTTGGTACCTTTATGTTTCTACTGAATGAATACGTGAGTGTATACGAATAAATGCCTACCTAGTCTTCCAGCCTCATCCTCAACCATTTCCCCAAAGTCATTCCTTTGCATCAGTCATAAAGACAAAACATATTTCATTGAAGAATTATGATGTTTTCAAATTCTCTACTTTCATAAATACCATTCCTTCATTCCTTTACTTGGATTGTACTTTCTCATCAGTTCCTCATCAAGCAACTCATATTCATTCATGGTAACTTCTCCTGAACCCCTAGTTTTATACAAACGTGTCTGTGCCCCTATAATACTTTATGCTTATTTTCATTATATTGTGCTTTTCTTTTTTCACATATGTTTTAATTGTCTGTTTCCTTGTCTTGTGCCCCATTACACTAAGCCACTTGATAGCAGATCTGATGTTTTATGTTTTTGTCTTCCTGTTGCTTTGAGAAATGTGGTAAGTGATCAGTAAATACATGTTGTATGAATGGATATTTTTTCATCTTTTTCTTTATTGAGTGTTTTGTTCCATTCTACCATACAGATATTGTTCGCCTGAATTATTGAATTCCCTACTTCTTTTGCAGTATATTCCAGATTGAGATCTTACCCCCATATTATTCATGTGCTCCTCTGCCAAAACTCCATCTAATATCTTTTCCAGGTGGATGGTCTCAAAGTGGTTAGCTGGAGGAAGGTTCTCTCTCCTGTTCCTAGTTCCTAAATAAGGGGTTACAAATGCAGTTTTCCACAGAAACCATGCAGGTAGCATAAATAAGTATAGCACGAAAAAAAAAAAAAGGAATGGAACTTTAGTAGAATGTCCTGATTTTTAAAAACTCTGTGCATGCCAAACAAAGCACATCTGTGAGCTAAATGCAGCCTGAGGGCCAGCCTCCTTGGGACCTCTGTAATGTGATACTTTTACAGCTCTGTAGTGGACAAGGGCCAAGCTGATACATAGAATTGAACCTTTGTGTGCTATACCTATTTGCTGAGCTTCCTTACACTACATGGCTTATAATGATGTCATCCATTTCTGAAATCCTGTGACAATGATAGGTATTGGAGATATAGTTTGATGCAGCATTCAAAGACCATGGACTATGGGGACGGACAGGCGTGTGTTTGAGTCCCTTCTCTGTGGATTATTAGTTATGTGGTTTTAGGCAGGTTACTTAAACTCTCTGAAACTCCGTTTACTGCTCCATAACATTAGGACAATGATACTATTATCATTATTGTTGTAAAGATTTATTGTGATAATGGATATAAAATGCCTGGGACTAACTGTGCTGGCTTGTCTGATTGTGCAACAGCCCCGAACAGTCAGCTCAAAACTATTCTTTCCTCCCTAGATACCTATAATATATTGCTTTATACTCTGTATCCTGTACCCCCCCAAAATAGTAAACTTACTGAAAACAGTGATTATATACTTTTTCTGTTCACAAGGATCATTTCCAAATTTTGTCTTATAAAATATTAGTTTTTAATTTAAAAGAAATCTTATGAGGAATCCCAATACATCAAAGGATAAATGAGGAGTTACTCTGGTTGAAGCAGGGGTGGGCATGGTGAGCAAGCCCACATAGTCAACCTTGCTTCATAAGGCATCACCATGAGGTGACTGAATGGAATGCTAGAGCTCTATAGATCAGGATTTGAGAATCCCTGTACTAGGGAATGGACTTTTCCATTCGGGTACTCAGTAGAAGTCTATGGTTTGGCCCATCTATTAACAAAGTGAGATTACTCCAGAAATAGAGTAATACATCTCCAGTAGCAGCTCTGAACCACTACTTACATGTACCAGTATTTCTTAAGTGCACTATTTCTTAAGTCATCAGCATGACTTGCTGATGAAGGCTGAAGACACTTCATAAAACAATTTCTTTTGAATTGCCATTGAATCACTGATGAATCACTGATGAATTGTTGATGATATTTTAGTATTGTTGGTTGCTAAATTTTAAAATGAAAATACCAATGCCAAGATTGCATCCCATACAGAAGTCAAATTAATTTTGAAACAAGAATATGGTCATAACTGAAGTGTTGAAAAATTATATCTTTCCATTTGAAAGATGTAACACCTCTCAGGTGACGTAACTGCTATAGCATAATGATTGCTTCAGTGGGCTGATGTCTCTGAAAACATTTAAAGAATATTTTAATGCACCATGTCAGGACTGGGGAATCTTCATTTGCATGATGACAGCTCTGTGTCTGCGATGTATAAATTACACTCTGGGGAAGGGGAAGTAGTTAAGGCAAGTTCACAAAGTTGAACCCGCAAAAGAGGAGGGCCTTCTGAAAAAGGGAGCAGGAAGCCACCAGTGACTTTAGGGATCCTGTGAAGACTGTTGCCCACCCCCACTCTAAACACAACCCTCATCCATTTCATCCATGTCATCCATGTCAAGTGGATCCATGTCAAGTCTGGAGTCCCTTTAAAAAGGGGCAAGATGTTTCCATTTTCAGAGAGTATGTATCTCATCTCCTATAGAGGAATTATAGAAACAGAAACTCAACTGCATCTTGAGGAGCCATGTGGTTTAGTCGCTAAGTACATGGCTTTTGGAGACAGGCATCATGGGTTTGAGTCCCTGCTATGCATCTTAACTAGTTCTGTGACATTAGGCAAATCACTTTGCCAATTTGCCTCAGTTTTCTCTTCTGTTAAATGGTGATGATAGTAATACTTAGCTCAAAGACTTGGTGAGGATTCATGTATAATTGCTTAGATAAATATTACCTATTTGCTTATATTTTTAAATGCTTACTCTTTGCTAGGCACTGTGTGGAAAATACGTGAACGCTTCCATGTTTAATTCTCACTATGGTTCTGCGGAGTGGGTACTACCAATGTTACCCTTTAACAAATGAAGAGACTGAGACACAGAAATGGTGATGAACCTATCTAGTATGTGGTGAAGACAGGATTCAAGGCTAGTTCTAGCTCCGTAGCCTAGATACTTAGCTATTCTATCATATTCTTCCCTCATATTTCCTGGAAATGGCTTAGCAATTGACACTTACCAAAGGAAAAGCTACTCTTTTCAAAGCCCTGTATTATGTTTATATTTATTTAGTTTTCATTTCTGAAAAATCCACAATTCTGGATAAGTTTTATAAGAGAATCCCGGAAAAACAAAGGTATAATCTTCTTTCTGCAAGAACCCCCTTCCTACTGGTAGTGGCAAGGCTAAAGCACACATGAAAATGAAAGAATATTTTTAAAAAGTCTTATAATATGGGATGACTAGTAATTTCCATTTTTTACCCATAGAGGAGCAAGGCACCATTTCTTAAAACCAATTTCCTAGAATGACTGCAACATATGTATTTTCTAATGATTTCCTCTTTCTCGAGCCTAGGATCTGAGTATAGAGAAAATAAATTGTTAAATACTTGTCTATAGTAAAATTTGGTTAGAGAAACACTGATAATAATTCAACAGTGTATGTATGATTATCTGTTCAACAAGGGAGTAAAACCCAATCGGCAATAGGATTTTACTGAAAGTACTCAATGCCATTTTTAGAACATCTGTTCTACATGTCATCTCTCTTTTTTTTTCCCTCTCTTTTTTTAATAGAGGAACAAAGACATTTTATTGCAATTTGCTTCAAATACAAGAACAAATAAAGAAATACAAGAACAAATAAAGAAATGAATAAAAAAAAAAAGAAAAGAAAAAACCCCAGACCATTCAGAAGAACATGATTGACTATATTTTAGTACATCAATACTAGGGAATATGATACAGCCATTTAATAAAATGTAAAGTCTTTCCAAGAACTATTGTTGAGAAAATGTAAAATACGGATCACATGAAGAATTTGATCTATTTTTCCCAACAGAAATAGAAATATAGAAAACCTTTATATATGTATTAACCTTTATATTAAACAAAAAAACCCCCTCTTGATTGATGCATATCATGGGGATGAAATGAGAATAAATATATTATAGATCCATCTTTTTCTTTTTTTAGGATTTATTTGATAGCAAGTGACAGAAAACTTATTTTAAGCTGGCTAAGTCCCAAAAAGAAACTTATGAATATGAAATGTGGAGGGTTTTAGGTACAGCTTGATGCAGATACAAATGTCAATAGGAATATGTACGTGTGTTATCTTCTTTGTTGACTGTGGTTACTTTTGCCTTCATGTGGTTGCACATTTGAATATATCTATATCTATATAGAGATATATATTGTTCTCTATATATTGTTCTGTTTGGGTCTGAACAGATTGAATGATGCCCACTCACTTTGGTAAGGGTGATCTTCTTTGCTCAGTCTACTGATTCAAATGCTAATCTCTTCTGGAAACACCCCCACAGGTGTACCCCAAAATAATATTTTATCAGCTATCTGGGCCTCCCTTAGCCCAGTTAGGATGACACATAAAATTAATCACCACACTCCCTCTCTTTGATGTACCATGATCTATGACTGCATTTTAAGCCAGATGTAACAACTACAGTATTTATATCATAGACATTTTGCATCTTGTAAATAAAAGTGGAAGGAGTCCATTATTTTTAATTTAGATTTTCCTGTATATTTAAAATGACTACATTGAGCAAATATTATTTTAAATAGCATGCATATTTTTAAAAAGTATTAAATTAAAATGTATCAAAATAAACTAATAAGCTAGGGAAGAATGGGTACTGAATTCAGTATCTAATCATATCTCTTTGAAAGGCAAAATAGCATAGAGAAGGCTGAAATCAGACTGAGTTCAAAACTTGATCCTGTCACTTGTTAGCTGTGTAACCCTGGGCAAGTTACATAAACCTCTCTATACCTCAGTTTCTTCATCAGTAAGACAGGGATGATAATAACAGTATTTGTGCCACAATATCATTCTGAGGATTAAAAAACTATGGCAATTATAATAGTGTCTAAACCACAGTAAGCTCTTAAATAACATTAGCTATGATGATGGTAATGACAATAACAACTGGGTGTGGTACATGAACAATGAATCTTGGAACACTGAAAAAATAAAATAAAAGTAATTGAGAAAAAAAACAATGATATTGATTAAAGATTTCATTTGAAGAAGGTTTTATGGCTGTGATGGTCAATTTTATGTGTCAAATTGGAGGTGTTTGGGGATGAGGTTAACATAACCAATGACATTAATGTCATCCCCTCCATAATGGGGATAGAGGCCAATGGGTTGAAGTCCCGAATAGAACAAAGAGAGCAGCCTCCTCAACAAGAGGGAATTCTCCAGCAGCCTGACTTCAAACTTCTTCTGTGCCATCAGTTGTCCTGGGTCTCCAGCCTGCTGGCATACACTGCAGATTTAGACTTACCAATGTCCATAAACATGTGAGCCAATTCTTTGTAATAAATCTCTTTAGATGTATGCATCCTATTAGTTCTTTGTCTCTGGAGTACTCTCACTAATATAATGGCTAATAAAAATTTTAAAGCCATTGGACTAACTTTTCTCCAGGGATTCCTTCTATGTTTGCTATTCTATGAGTATAATTGACTTTATTATAAACCCTGAATGTACATAAAGGACCACAAGTTATGATTACCCTATGTTGGTAAAATAAGGTTTCTTGGAGGAATAAGGTTGAGGAAATAATGGCTAGAAATTGATAGAAAGGAGGAAGAAAGGCACTCCAGGGAGGAGAAAGTGTAATAAGTGTACTAAGGCATGGAAATGGAAACAAAAAATGAGGGGTTTGTGTGTGGGGGTGGACATTTGTGTGGTGGATGTGTAGAAATGGTCTGACTAGAAGTAAGCCTAGCCATTAGAGATGAGCTTGGTAGGTATGGAGTCAGCGATAGCCATTGTTAAGAGTATGCTGAGGTACAAGCCTTCAGCATGCATGAGACAAATGTCTATTTTTGACTAGTGTTCAACAGTGAATTGTTTTTGTTATTAATTCTGTTTTTAAAAAAATACCACTAAACTTTGATTTTGCCCAGGAACTTGAGAAATATTGAGAAAATATTGAGAAATTAGAAATTGAGAAAATATTGAGAAATGTTGAGAAGATAACAATGCTTACTTTTTAAAAAGTTTTTATTAAAATCCCAGTTAGTTAACATAAAGTGTAATATTAGTTTCAGGTGTACAATACAGTGATTCAACACTTCCATACATCACCCTGTGCTCATCAGGACAAGTGTACTCCTTAATCCTCATCACCTGGTTCGCCCCTCCCCTCACCCACCTCCCCTCTGGTAACCATCAGTTTGTTCTCTATAGTTAAGAGTCTGTTTCTTGGTTTACCTCTCTTTCTTTTCCCTATGCTCATTTGTTTTTTTTCTTAAATCCACATATGAGTGAAATCATACAGTATTTGTCTTTCACTGACTGACTTATTTCACTTAGCATAGTACTCTAGCTCCATCCATGTCATTGCAAATGGCAAGATTTTGTTCCTTTTTAGGGCTACATAATACTCCATCATATATATAGACCATATCTTCTTTTTCCACTCATCAGTCAATGGAAAGTTGAGCTGTTTCCATAATTTGGCTACTGTAGGTAATGCTGCTACAAATATCAGGGGTGTATGTATTCCTTTGAATTAGTGTTTTTATATTCTTTGGGGAAATACTTGGTAGTTCAATTGCTGGATTGTAGGGTACTTCTATTTTGTAATTTGCTTTCTATTTAACAATATATCTTGGAGATATTTGAATATCAGAATTTATAGTGCTACTTTATTCTTCTAAATGCTACATACTGCTTCATAAAATTTATATATAGGCATACATTCATTTATTTAAGCAATTCCCTATGGGATTATATATTCATATTTATATATATATTCAGTATTTAAATATGTATACTAAGAATTTAAATATGTACTTGTTATTTAAATGAATGCATGAATCAATATCTTTCTTATATTTTGTGTACTTGCTACATGAGCAAGTACATATATAGACATTATTTTAAATAGTAAACAACTGAAAATCTGAATGTCCTTCCATAGGGGATTTTATATATATATATAAATATATACATTATATATATATTCTTAAAAGAGGAATTTCTGGGTCAGAAGGTATGCCATTAAAATTTGACAGAGAGAGACAGAGTGAGAGAGGGAACACAAGCAGGGGGAGTAGGAGAGGGAGAAGCAGGCTTCCTGCTGAGTAGGGAGCCTGATGCGAGGTTCGATCCCAGGACCCTGGGATCATGACCTGAGCTGAAAGCAGATGCTTAACAACCAGGTGCCGCCATTAAAAATTTTTACGGTTATTGCCAAGTTGTCATTCCATACCAAAGGCTATACCAAATATGTATTCTCACCAATTGTGTATGAAGGAAGTCATAATATCCTAGCCAAAGTGGATATGGTACATATTTTAAAATATTGTCAGTCATAGTATGAAATGTTATTTTTATTATAGCGTGTATTTTTCTAATTATTTATTAAGTTTAACATTTTATGTTTCTTGACCATTTGTGATATTTGTGATATTTCTGTCAATTTCCTGTTCATTTCCCTTCTTAAATTTTCTATTTTTTCTTTTTTTTAACATCTTAATTTAATTTTTTTTCAGTGTTTCAAGATTCATTGTTTATGCACCACATCGAGTTCTCCATGCAATATATGCCCTCCTTAATACCCACTACCAGGCTCACCCACCACCCCACCCTCCTCCCCTCTGTAACCCTCAGTTTGTTTCTCAGAGTCCACAGTCTCTCATGCTTCATCTCCCCTTCCGATTTACCTCAATTCACTTTTCCTTTCCTTCTCCTAATGTCCTCCATGTTATTCCTTATGCTCCACAAGTAAGTGTAACCATATGATAATTGACT
>CM052901.1:30370917-30404295 GCA_028534135.1 Potos flavus | reverse complement strand
GAAGCTTCTTGCATAAAATCTGTGGATGCCAGATGGAACATTGCACCCTATCCCAACACGAGTTTCCAGAATCTTAGACCAAAGTGATCTAAAAAGAAGATGAAATTCTATTCAGAGGCTGCTAAGGATAAGAGATGCCAACATCTGTGAAAATGGACTACTTCAAATATTGCCCAGATACAAGTTTTTTTTTAAAAATTTATTTATTTATTTGAGAGACAGAGAGAGACAGCATGAGTGGGGGGGGAGGAGGTGCAGAGGGAGAGGGAGAGAGAATCCCGAGCAGATTTTGTGCTGAACCCAACATGGACTTGATGAGGAGCTCGATCCCAGGACCCTGAGATCATGACCTGAGCCAGAACCAAGAGTTGGATGCTTAACCGACTATGCCACCCAGGTGTCCCCAAATAGAAGCTTTTAAGTTTTATCTGTTTCTAATTGGGTAAGGCAAGAGCTGTCTGCCACTGGTTTGGAAGGATTGTTCTTGATTGAGGTGGTGTGGGCATGCAAGAAAATAGAACTTAGATGAAATAAAATAAAAATGCCACTTGCCTACTTTAGATTGTCTTTTTGATACCATTTTGAGACAAATGGAAGCTTTTAGTGAATTGCAAAAAGCATAAACCCTCAGTCCTTACTTTGTAATTATTAAGAATTTACTAGGTTCAGTTATTGGGTAAAAGTAACAGCAAAACTATTGAATATAGGAAACCTGAGCATTTTAGATATGTTTTTTAAATTTATCACAAGGAGATAATAGTCCCTATTTATTTGCCCTGTTGTGGAAACTAAAGGAAATATCTTGTATGGAATGATGTTGAGACAGGAAATACTATGTATAAACCAGATATAATGATAATCTTTGAAGAATCAATTGATAATTTACTGTTTCTTTATTCAGTTTTTCCTCTACTTAAGTTGGGATAAATTTCCTTCTGTTTTCCAAGTATATTGATCTCAGAGTAATGCTAAAATTGGGTGAACTATTGTGTCTTTTGCAAGTGTTCCTAATTCTTCCAGCATTTTCAGGGCCCTATTAATGGTAATAGAAGTGGATATTTTTTTAATTTGTAAGCCAAGAATTCAGTCAATAAAGAAGTAGATTTATGAGATTCTCCAGTTTTCCTTTTTCTTTTTTTTTTTTTAAGATTTTTATTTATTTATTTGACAGAGAGAGAGAGAGAGAGAGAGAGAGATCACAAGTAGGCAGAGAGGCGGGCAGAGAGAGAGGGGGAAGCAAACTCCCCACCGAGCAGAGAGCCCGATGCGGGGCTCAATCCCAGGACCCTGAGATCATGACCTGAGCCGAAGGCAGAGGCTTAACCCACTGAGCGACGCAGGTGTCCTCCAGTTTTTCTAATAGCTTTTATAATGACTTGTTTGATGTCCTTACTAGTTGATTACAGATATTGCTACATTTTGTGCTAGAAGTAAGTTACTTCTTTTTTAAAGTTTTATTTAAATTCCAGTTAGTTAACATACAGTATAATATTAGTTTCAGATGTGCAATATAGTAATTCAACACTTTCATACATCACCCTATGCTCATCATGACAAGTGAACTCCTTAATCCCCATCACCTATTTCACCCAACCCCCCACCCGCCTCCCCTCTGGTAACCATCAGTTTGTTCTCTATAGTTAAGAGTCTCTTTCTTGGTTTGCCTTTCTCTCTCTCTTTTTTTTCCTTTGCTCATTTGTTTTGTTTCTTAAATTCCACGTATGAGTGAAATCATATGGTATTTGTCTTTCTCTGACTGACTTATTCTACTTAGTGTATTACTCTCTAACTCCATCCATGTCATTGCAAATGGCAAGATTTTGTTCTTCGTTACGGCTGGGTAATATTTCATTGTATACATCTTCTTTATCCATTCATCAGTCAATGGGACACTTGGGCTCTTCCCATAATTTGGCTATTGTAGATAATGCTGCTATAAACATCGGGGTGCATGTGCCCCTCTGAATCAGTATTTTTGTATCCTTTGAGTGAATACCTAGCAGTTCAATTGCTGGATTGTAGGGTAGTTCTATATTTAGCTTCTTGAGGAAATTCCTAATGTTTTCCACAGTGGCTGCACCACTTTGCATTCCCACCAACAGTGCAAGAGGGTTCCCCTTTCGCCACAACCTCACCAATACCTATTATTTCTTGTGTTGCTGATGTTACTCATTCTGACAGGTGTGAGGTTATATCTCATTGTAGTTTTGATTTGCATTTCCCTAATGACCTGTGATGTTGAGCATCTTTTCCTGTGTCTGTTGGCTATCTTTGGAAAAATGTCTATTCATGTCTTCTGCCCATTTTTAATTGGGTTATTCATTTCTTGGGTGTTGAGTTTTATAAGTTCTTCATACATTTTGGATACTAACCCTTTATTTATACTGCCCTTGTCATTTGCAAATATCAAAAGCTTGTTTTATTTAGATTGGATTGTTCTTTTTCTGATCTAGCAAATTTTATCAACTAAAAATCTATTTTTATCAGTTCTTCTTAAAATGCTACGTTGTTTGTTGAAAATAGCAAACACACTAATTGTCCTGTCTATGTTAGTTTATTTTTAAATTATTTTAATGTAAAATATCTACATTGCTATACTTGGGGCCATTAGTTCTTTAGTTTGCACTTATTTTGTTCTCATCTAAAAATTTTAAGGAAAGAGATGTGGGCCCATATTACTGTGTCACTGTGATTATGTTAATTAGATTTTAGAAAGAAATAGGGACTAAGAAGCTCAAATCAAACCACTAAATTAAAGGAATAATTGGAATTTTGGAATGAGATTACTAAATTGAGGTCAAGTATCTGGATATCATGACAAAGATCAATCACCCATTTTTCTATATATCCATTTTCTATATATCCATTCCTTGATAATTTATCAAGTGTCAGGTACTATGTTAAGCTGAAGATACGCATATTAATAGAGCCCAATCCCTGACTTCAAGTAGTTCACAGTTTGATCAGGAAATCTGGTTATCAAGGAAAAGGCAGAAAAGTTAACTATCAGATGACATGTGGTCATCTCATCTCAGGTGGTCAGAACATATTTTTATTAGGTATAGACTATATGTTAAACATATAGCACATGTGCTAGGTATGTAGCTATATATGTATTAAATATATATGTATAAATATAAATTAAATGTTTCTATAAATGACTTACTAATTATTTAGACACTTGGCCAGAGAGAAGGGAGGGATCAGGTATATCAAACTCCCCTGGACACTGCTGGACTGTGTTGAGTTTAGCATGGCTGCAATGAAGACGCATCTATCTAAAAATCTTTTGGAAAAGTTAAATGTAGAAAGAGTGTCATTAAAAGTGTGACATTTTCTTTTAGTTGATCTCTCTGTCTCATAAATACAGAAGTTGACTGAAATATAGACTTAATCCATGCTGGAAATCCATTTTACTAAAACAGGTCTCCCTTTATATTAGCTGGTCATTCAGACTTTGCTAAGTTCTGTGCTTCAGTGCGAGCAGTAGAACATTCATTTGTTATATGACTTGCACTCATTTTCAAATACAGACTAGGTGAAAAAAAATTTTTTTTGAGGGGGACCAGTGAGCATACCCCTATGAAACTCAAAGGCAATTTCTATGTAGCCTTGGTAAATTAGCATGTACTGAAATGGTGTTTAATTGTATAATTCATGCTTTTCATAATCTACCAGATATGCCACTTTACAACAATTATTATCTTCATTTTGCAAACGTAAGTTGGTTTTTTGGTCTTGCAATTGGGAGGCTATTAAAGGCTTCCTATTTTAAGTATGTACTGTCACAGTTTTTTTTTCTCCCCACTTTCAGGAAAATCATACACATAGATTTCATTGAAGATACCAGGGGGCTGTGTCAAATGACCTTTCCCCAGGCTTTGAATTCAGAATTCAGGCGATTGTCAGTCACTTGAAAGCTATCACCCATAGCACAATAAATGAAAGAACGGAAGTTCTTCACTCTATGATCTGAAAATGTTAAGCTCAAGTGTTCATTGAAAAATGTAAAAAGATGATTCTGTTGTACAGATGTTAAAATTAAAGTTCCAGTGCTCATTTATGTGTAAGACAATTATTTCCATTGTTCTTTCATAAATTTTTATTACTCAAAGAATTTTCCCCTGGAATGCAGCTACCTTGTTTTTCTAAACATAGGATGAGCCTTCAGAAATTGATGATTGAGCCTAATGAGAAATCTTACTAGTGAATCGTCCAAGAAAAGCAGCTGCAGAAATCCATATAGTATAGGGCTGATGGAGGCATTAAAAACATACTTTTAAAGCTCAAAAACACTTATGAAAAGTAACTCAGGACATTCAAAGTTTGTCAAGTAACTTATTGATGAAAACACTTGTCTCTAGTTAGAATCAGAAGGTATGGATGGTAATAAAGTCGAGACACCCACAAGATATCCCAAATTGAGAGTGTAGTTATATAGAAGTCATCAAGTCTAAAAGATTTATCTGATGCTTTATGGATGGAGCCATTTGATGGAATCTGATAAGAATTAAGAGGAGCTGTTAACAAAGCTGTTTGTGTTGCTGAAACTCATTAATATAATAGAAACAATACAAACTTCTGAAGGGCTTTTTTCATTATCATGGTTGACTCAGATCATGCCTCAGGCAATTAGCCTTGGTATCTTTCCCTTGGCCAGCTATACATATGTTTGTGGCATGCTTCTTGAAAGATTAACTTAGATATGAGTCCAATAATTGTCCTGCCTTAGCTCCATTTATGAGGTCTAGGCACCAGCTATTGTGTGATATAAGGAGTCAGGGAGTCAGTAGGGTCAAGTAGTCACAGAGCGGCCTAAGGACACTGCTAGGCTCCCTTAGTGGTTTACTGAGGTCTTTCTGGGAAAACCAGAGATGACTCCGGTGGTCAGGCTAAGGAGAGTAGAATCATGAGGCCAGGTTCAGGAACTGAAGTGCAGAGAAAAGCGAGATTACTGTGGGCTGACATATATGTTCATGGCAGGAACTCTAATGCTAGGTAAAGCAAGGCTAAGAGTCAAATAACATTAAAGCCATTTTATTCATTGCTTATGTGCTTAGATTGTTTGCTACTACAGTACTAGGTGCCATATAATAATAATGATTGTGTGTGACTTGTGTTGCTGTCTTCAGATTACTTTCAATTACACACAGACAAGTATTTTCCTATTAGCTCAAGTTTTAGCTCTTCCATGAAGCCTTCTCTAAATAATCCAGCTTCTCAATTGAACTATTGTAATTCCACAATTTATAACACTTACTTTGCATTTTTTAAATATTCACTCTTGTATAGCTCTCTATCTCAGATGAATATATTGTGTCTAATGAGATTTAACTTTGAAGGTAGGGCTCTCATCATATACTTATTTTATATCTTTCATAGTGCACAAAACAATGATGTATGCATACCTATTAGACAGTCTTGGTTTATGTCCATTGTTCTAGCATATAGCACATTCAGCATTTATCCCAAATTTTCTTTTTTAATGAAGTGTAATTATTAATAATTGCATGAAAATTAGGCACGATGGGTTTGGTAGATGTCCACTTTGTATTTTCAGCTTTCTACCATGATCTCATAGAGTCATGTGAGGTGCATGTGCAGAGTTCTCACTTTGAATTGGAAAAACAGCCAGCTTGAACCTAGGTCTCAGTTTATCCTAATTATTTCTACACACACCATAGGTAATGCCTTCCTTTTAAGACATACAAGGGTTCTTACTGGTAAAGCAAAATGTGGTTAGAAAGGAGCATCTGTGAACAGCTACATCATTCTTGTTTTCACCGGTGATAAGATTAGATTTCTTTGTCTTTGTCCCCACCAGCCATTTTATGTACTTAAGAGTTGTTCTATGGCCAGGAACCCAAACTCAAAAGATGTCTGGAGCTCAGAGGTTACTAGTCAATGGGTACATAGAAATAATACCTTGGGGTACCTGGTTGGCACAGTTGGTTAAGCATCCAACTCTTGGTTTCTGCTCAGGTAGTGATCTCAGGATCTTGCATCAGGTTGCACTTGAGACTCCCTCTCCCTCTGCCCTTCCCCCCATGCTCTCATACTTTGTCTCTCTCACTCTGAAATAAATAAATCTTAAAAAAAGAAATAATAGTTTAGATGAATGTGAAATATTTATGGGAAATAGAAACTGAACAGTCCTCCAGATTATATAGAACATATAGAAAGGAGTCTGAATATTCTTGCTATGGTGGATTTGCTACTTCCTGTATACTGAAAGTCTACAAATATCTATTGACTTTCTTACTTGCAATAACTTTTTACATAATAGTTATAAACCGTTGCCCCTTTTAGCAACAATTTTATGTATTGCCGAGGTATGCATTATATGCTCTATTAACATTGGGAAGGGAAAGAATATTTGTGCCAGGGATGGGAGGGGTTTCAATTTTAAAAAGGCTTCACAGAGAGGATGCTCTTGATCCAATTTTTGAAGGATGAGTATGAATCTCACAGAAAGACAAGGGTAAATATATGTAGAAATGAAAGAGATGGTATGTTATAAGAATTGAGTTATTTCACATTTGGGGGTGGCATGGGGATCCTGTAGAAAAATTCCAGAAGCTAAGGTTTGCAAGGTTAAGCAGTGGCTAAACTGCAGAGTCCTTTGTATGTCATGTTAGGGACTCTGGCTTCACTGAAATCATTCATACAGGGAATAATATAATCATATTTTAGGTAGATCACTGGTCATTGTACAGAGAATGTATGAAAATAGAGATTTACCCAATAGCAAGTGATATTGAAGGCCCAGATTATGATAGTAAGAATAGGTATGAAAAGGAGGGAACAAATCAGAGAGATATTTAGAAGGTAAAATCTACAAAAAAAGGGTGACCTATGTGTAGTGGGATAAAGCAAAGCCAACTTAAAAATGACACTGAAATTTATAGTTTGGGAAATAAGATGAATTTTGAGGTTTTCAAGTGAAGTATGGTATACAAACAAGGGACTAGTTTAGGAGAAATGTGAAGGAATTTGATAAAATTGGTCTTGGACTTTTGAGGTTTAGGTGTCTGTAGGACATCCACCAGAGATGTGTTGTCATTGGCAATGTCAGTATGATGTTCTGGAGGGGGCAGGGATAAGGAGGAAGTAGAGTGAGAAGAGATATCAAGTATACATGGATTCCTGAAAACTACTGACATTTAGTAGGGGATGGTGGAAGAGAAGATTTAAAAAAAATATTTAGGATCTATAATTCTATTCTAGGAGGGAGATAAATATATAAGCCCTCCTTCTCTCCTCTGAGTCTGTTGGACTACAGGTCTTTCTGTAACATTCTTTTTAGTGACCAGATGGTCCCTACATTCAAACTAAATTTAGGTATTTTTATTCTACACAATCTCCCATTAGGACTTTTTAATTGAAATTTCAAACTGAAAGGGAATTGATATTAATTTAAGCATGCCATAGATAAATTATAAACAGATTTACTAAGTAGGTAAGTTTACTCGTTCAACTCATTATAAATAATCATGCCATGTGGGAGTTTTCTTAGGCCACTGTGGGAATCGGTTCTTTAGGGAGGGGCTGATGAGGTAAGGATCATAGTTTTATTCTTGTCTCATCTTCTGCCTCTTTTTCCTTTTCCTTACACGGCTTTCCATGTTGCTTTGTATATGTGTTGACAGGGCCTCTTGGACTCCTCTTGAATTTTAATCAATGTCACATTCTGTTATTGGCCTTGTTACGTAATAATATGTTACTAACCCTTTCTGTAAATCTTTATGGAAGTGTTCTTCCTTTTTCCCATACTCTTGCACTGTCTTGTGTTCCTGTGGTTTTCTCTTCCAGCAGACAAAAGTAAAACACTGTTATTTTTCTCTTACAATAACCATCTGCTGCGTTTGTCTGTCCTAAGCCTGTAAGTGTCTCCTCTCTCACGCTGTCTTTGCTGTGCTCTTACTGCATTTCCCCTGTCCCTCTGTGCTTTGGTCACCACTCATTTCATGCTTCCAGTATCTCTGCTAAATGCCACAAATAGTCATAGCATTTCTGCTTTCTGCAGTGTATTCTTGAATGATTTTGCATTGTTTGTGTAGAAAAAAGATTGACTTCCTTGTAGATAACCATTGGGATGTTCATTTCTCAAGTGGAAAATCCATCTGCATATATACAAACACCACACACACACACAATTTATGGGATGATATGATATCCTCACATTTTAAAGCCGTCCCAATCTGGAAAAAATATCACCTCAGTGCTTTTTCTTAAGTTTTGACTTTATACCGCCTCTTACATGTGAGTTAAGTGTACATTTTATGTGATGCTAAGTATACAGTAACCCTCACTTCTATGATCAAATGATTTTTGACAAGGATGCCAAGATCATTCAATATTGGGAAAACTGTATAGCAATATGCAAAAGAATGAAGTTGGAAAAAGTAATGTACAAAAATAAACTCAAAATGTATGGAAGACCTAAATGTAAGAGCTAAAACTAGAAAACTCTTAGAAGAAAAAATAAGAGGAAGTTTCATAACATTGGGTTTGGCAATGATATGTTGGATATGACACCAGAAGCACAGGTGACAAAAGAAAAAATTGATAAATTGGATTTCATCAAAATTTAAAACTTTTGTGCATCAAAGAACATTATCAACAGAAAAGGCAACTCACGGAATGAGGAAAATATTTGCAAATCACATATCTGATAAGGGGTTAATATTCAGAATATATGTAAAGTACTCCTACAACTTAACAAGAAAAAAGTAACCCAATTCATAAATGGCAAAACAACTTGAATTGACATTTTTCTAAAGAAGAAATACAAGTGGCCAACAAGCACATCAAAAGATGCTCAGTATCACTAATCATTAGGGAAATGCAAATCAAAACCACAATGAAATATCATTTTACACCCACTAAGATGGCTATTAAAAAAACAGAAAATAATAAATGTTGGTGAATATGTGGAGAAATTGAAACCTTTGTGCATTGATGGTGGGAATGCAAAATGGTATAGCTGCTATGTAAAATGTTACGACTTTTCCTCAAAATATTAAAAATAAAATTACCATCTGATCCAGCAATCTCACTTCTGTATAGATACCCAAAATAATTGAGACAAAGATTTGAACCCATGTTTATACACTCATGTTTATAGCAGCATTATTTACCATAGCCAAAAGGTGGAAGCCAACGAAAGTGTCTATCAATGGACAAATAAACAATATGTTGTATCCATAGACAATGAAATATTATTTAGCCCTTAAATGAAGAATATTCTGATACTGCTACAACATGGATGACACTGAAAGACATTAGGCTAAGGGAACTAAGCCCGTCACAAAAGGAAAAATATTGTGTAATTCCACTTACATGAGGTACCTAAAGTAGTGAAATTCACAAAGACACAAAGTAGAATGGTGGTTGCCAGGTGTTGGGGACACAGGATGAACTAGGGAGTTATTGTTTAGTAAGAATGGAGTTTCAGTTTGGACAGATGGAAAATGTTCTGGCAATGGATGGTGGTGATGGTTGCACAAAAACGTGAATGTATTTAATCCATTAAACTGTACACTTAAAATGGTTAAAATGATACATTTTATATCATGTATATCTTACTACAAAAAAGAGTTTCCAAAAATTCCAGAAATAAAGCTGTTTGGATCTGGAATTTTTTTTTTTTTAAGATTTTATTTATTTATTTGACAGAGAGAGAGAGAGATCACAAGTAGGCAGAGAGGCAGGCAGAGAGAGAGGGGGAAGCAGGCTCCCTGCTGAGCAGAGAACCCGATATGGGGCTCGATCCCAGGATCCTGAGATCATGACCTGACCCAAAGGCAGAGGCTTTAACCCACTGAGCCACCCAGACACCCCAGGATCTGGAATTTTCTTTATGGGTAGGTTTTTCTAGGGAATTTAAAGATTTTTTTCTAGGATTATTTTAATAAATATGGGACTATTCAAATGTTTAAATTTTTCTTGGGTTAATCTGAATGTCGTAAGTTTGTAGGAATTGGTACATTTCATATAAATTTTCCCAATGAAGTTGTCCTGCGCATACTGTAAATACTTATTGTTATTACCAACTTCAATGACATCCCATTTGTCATTTTTGATATTGACTACTTGTGCTTCCTCTGTTTTATCAATTCATTCTTACCAGTCTTTTTATTAATTTCATAATTCTTTTCAGATAGTCAGTTTTTGGCTAGGTTTCTCCTCGTTAGGGTTTTGCTTAATTTTATTAGTTTCTACTTTTTATTTAATTTTTTTCTTTCTTCAGGTACATTTGTAACTTCTGGAAGGGACTGATGACTTTCAGTGTTTTTATCTTTTAATATATGGATTTAAGGACATACATTCTCTATAAGAATAACATTCAATGCATTCTACAGGTTTTTGAAATGATGTACTTACATTGTCATTTATTCAAAATGTATTTTAATTTCCACTGAAGTTTCTTCTGTGATCCTTGGCTTCTTTAGAAGTATGCTGCTTAATTTTTAAGTATTTGGAAATATTTTCTACTTTTTTTTTTATATTTCTAGCTTAATCACACTGTGGTCAGAAAAAAATTCTGTATGATTTAAATATATTGAAATGTATTGAAATTTACAGCCTACTATATGTTAAGATTTGGTAAATGCTCCCTGCGTATTTGAAAAGGATGTGTTTTTTTGCAGTTGTTAGGTGCAGTGCTCCATATATATCAAATTGGTCATTGACTTTGTGGCCTGTGTAATTTTCTAGTTACTGAGGAAGTTGTATTAAAACTCTCATTATGATTGTGGGGTTTTTTTTCTTTGTCAGTTTTATTTGTTTTGAAGCTATGTTATTATGTTGTACTTAATTATATCTTCTTATGACTAATCATTTTGTAATTACTAAATGTCTCTCTTTATCACCAGTGATGTTTTTCACGTTGAAGTCTATTTCATCCTATATTAATGTGTAACTAAAACAGCTTAATCTAGGTTAGAGCTTTTAGAATCTATATTTTCCTGTCTTTTTTTTTTTTAAGATTTTATTTATTTGACAGAGAGAGAGAGTTCACAAGTAGGCAGAGAGGCAGGCAGAGAGAGGGGGGGAAGCAGGCTCCCTGCTGAGCAGAGAGCCCGATGCGGGGCTCGATCCCCGGACCCTGAGATCATGACCTGAGCTGAAGGTAGAGGCTTTAACCCACTGAGTCACCCAGGCGCCCCTATTTTCCTGTCTTTTAACTCTCAACCATTTTGTATTCTTACATTTGAAGTATGTCTCTTCTAAGAAGCATATAATTTTTTTATCCAGTTAAATAATTTTTATATTTTAATTGCAGTATATAATCCACTTACATTTAATGTAAACGATCATCTATTTATATTAAAAATATATCCTTACTACTTCTGTTCCATTTGCCTGAACATTTCTATGTCCTTTTTATTCTCTGTCCTTTTTTATTAGCTGCTTTTTATTATTTCTGTACTAGGTCGTTCTTTATATATATATAGACACTATTTTACTCTCTTATGGTGATTATCAACAAAATTGTAGCATACCCATTAAATTCTGATATCAATATGTACTTTTACCGAAATGGACATTTTAATTCCTGTACAACACACTAACTCCATATATTCTAATCAACAATTTTGTTGTTTTTATGCATTTTAGTTCTACATATATTCAAAACTTACAAAGTATTAATGTTGTTTTATAGAGTTATATACATCTATTTTGGTGCATATCATTCTTAATTGTTATTGCTTGCATCTCAGATGATGTTTTTATGCATAAATAACTCCATTTAATATTTCCTTTAGTGAGGCTCTGCCTGTGAAAAATCCCCTTGGTATTTCTTTGTCTAAAAATGTTTTTTATTTCGTCTTAAGTTTTGCCAATATAAACATTTAAACCTTGAATTTCCCCCTAATAACTGCTTTAGCTTCATCCCACAAACTGTGATACACAGTATTTTCTAATTTCCTTTGAGAGTTCTTTTGCCTTTGATTATTTAGAAACTTGGTTAATTTTTAAATATTTTGGGTTTTCCTCGATATCTTATTGTTATTGATTTAATTAATTTAATTATTAAATTATTAATTAATTAATTAATTAATTATTAAATTATTAATTTAATTCTTGTGGGGACTGAGGATATACTCTGTATGATTTCAGTCCTTTTGATTTATTGAAACTTGGTTTATGGCCTAGGATATGTACTCTCTGTTTGTTAGGGGTCCTCTTTAATAAGTGTCAAATTGGTCAAGGAAATAAATAGTATTGTCCAAGTCTTCTTATGATTTGTTTTTGTTTTTGTTTTGTCTAGTTGACTAATTTGTTTTGTCTAGTTGTTCAATATATTGCTAAGAAAGCCATATTAACATCTCCTAATATAATTGTAGAATTGCATACTTCCCCTTCAGATTCCATCCGTTTTCCCCTCATGTATTTTGAAGTTCTGCTTTGTGACTCTTGTCTTTTCCTGATGGATTAACCCTTTAATTATTACGAAGTCTATATCTTTAGTGACGCTCTTTATCTTGAAATCTATTTTATTTGATATTAATAAAGCCATTCCAGCCTTCTTTTACTTGCTGTATGCATGGTGTACTATTTTTCATCCTTTCCTTTGCAGTTTATCTGTGTTTTATTTTTAATTGCATCTCTTGTAGACAGCATGTAGTTGAACCTTTATTAAAAAAATCCATTCTGGGGGCACCTGCATGGCTCAGTTGGTTAAACAGCTGTCTCTTGATTTTGACTCAGGTCATGATCTCAGGGTCATGAGATCCAGCCTCAAGTAGGGCCTCATTCTGGGTGTGGAGCCTGCTTAAGATTCTCTCTTTTCCTCCCCGTCTTCCCTTCCCTCTCATGCATGCTCTCTCTCTCTCTCAAAAAAAAAAAAAAAAATCCATTCTGGGGCACCCGGGTGCCTTTGTTGATTGGGCATCCAACTCTCGGTTTTCACTTGGGTCATAATCTTAGGGTTGTGGGATCAGGCCCTGTGAGGGGCTTCATGCCCTGCCTGGAGTCTGCTTGGGATTCTTTCCCTCTTCCTCTCCTTCTGCCCCTCCCCAAACTCGTGCAGGCATGCATCCTCTCTCTCTCTTTCAAAAATAAATAAATACGTAAAATCTTTTTTAAAGGAAGGGTGAATGGGGGGAAATCGGAGGGGGAGATGAACCATGAGAGACTGTGGACTCTGAGCAACAAACTGAAAGTTTTGGAGGGGAGGGGGGTGGGGGGTTGGGCGAGCTTGGTGGTGGGTATTGAGGAGGGCACGTATTGCATGGAGCACTAGGTGTGGTACATGAACAATGAATCTTGGAACACTGAAAAAATAAAAGTAATTGGGGAAAAAATCTTTTTTAAAAAATTAAAAAAATCAATTCTGATGATGTGTGGCTTCTAATTGGAGCATTTAATCCATCAACATCTCATATTCTTATTGATATGGCTGTATTTAGATATTTAGGTTTACCATTTCAATATTTGTTATTTCTTTGTGCCTTCTTTATTTTGTTCTTTCCTCTTCTTTTGCGTTACTTGAGTAATCTCTGTTGATTAAATTTCATTTTTAGTTATCTATTGGCTATTTTTCTGTACCTGCTTATATATTTTTTATTGGTTGCTCAGACTTATAGGTAATTCTATGCCACTTCACAAAGAAGGTTGAAATTTTGCAACCATATAGATCCATTTGCCTCTATCATCCTTTATGCTATACTTGTTATGTGTATTGCTTCTTCATACATAAGTCACAACGAAATGTTATGGTTTGGGCTTTAAGTTGTTACATACATTTTAGAAAACTTAAGAAAATATAGACTTTTATAATTACCTATTTACTATTTTTGATGCTCTTTATCCCTTCCTGAAGAGCTGAGTTTCTTTCATATCATTTCCTTTCAATTTGCATAATTTTTTTAGCATTTTTCATAGTTCAAGCCTACCAGCAATGACTTATCTTAAGATTCTATTATCTTAAAATGTCTATATTTCACCTTCATTGTTGAATGGTATTTTCCTTGTACACAGAATTTGGGGTTAAGAGGGTTTTTTTTTTCTTTTTTTCTCTCACTGGATGGTATTCCATTGTTTTCTGTCCTTATTAGTTTCTCGTGAATTATTTCTTTGAGTGTAATGTGTTAATTTTCTCTGTCAAAGATTTTCTTGGTCTTCAGCGATTTGACAAGGAAGTGCTTAGGTATAATTTTGTCTCTCAGCTACTGCTTGAATATTAGTGTCTCAAGAGAAATGTCAGACTCATCTGTGTGTGTGTGTGTGTGTGTGTGTGTGTGTGTGTGTGTGTGTTTCTCCCAAGCTCTGGCCCTATAAGTTCACTATCATGGTAGCTTCCTAATGACTTCAAAAAATTCTTAAAAATATTTTTCCAACTTTTCTACTTGTTCACAGCAAGAAATTCATTCTGCAAAAGGTTAGTCCTCCATTAGAGGAAGTGGAAAATATAATTTTATGTTATTATATTAATCATTATAAAATGCTATTTCTTTTCTTTATAAAGTTTCCTCTAGAGGTTATACAACAGAAGCTGAATAATTTATTAAGAATACAGTATCTGGATTCTGGCTACCTAAGTTTAAATCTCAGTTCTGCCACTTAGTAGCTTTGTTTTGCTGGGAAGTTTACTTAATTTCTCCAGGCTTCTTTTTTCTCATCAATAAGATGGGATTATAAAAGCAAGTACTTCAAGGTGTTGATATATGAAATAGATGAATCAATATATACAAAGTGCTTAAACTAGTACCTGAAAACGAGTTGTGTAGTAAAGTGTTTGTAAAATAAAATACCTTACATTGTAAGACTATTCTTACTAATGACTGGTCAACTGACTTCTTTTCATCTTTTACACATCCAACAAATGTGAGTACATAACACGGTGAAACATTAGACAGGGTGAATCACTGCTATGGAATAGGTTTTCTCAAAGCAAATAGTAGTTGAGAAGAAGGAGAGAAGTTATATAGTTAAGGGGATCACTAAGACTTTATGGAACATGTGATATTTGAACTAGACCATTAAGATTGAATAAATACTTTGGATAGGTTTTGAAGAAGGGGATAACATGGACAGGGGCAATTTATGTAAAGAGCATGAATAAAATTTTGAAACAACAAAATGATCTGGGAGACTGGAAATAGCACAAAATAGCAGAAATAACATGATTTGGAGGGAATATGAAGCAAAAGTATGAAAGTAGACTTATAGAAAGCTGGAAGGATAGTTTGAAGTAATTCTGATGCTAGGCAAATAAGTTTGTTCTTAATTAAATAGGTAAATGAAAGTCATTTGGTGACCTAATGTCTAACAGTAGGAGAACACTTCAGTAAATTATAGAACATCAAATCAATGGACTATTATGTAACCATTAGATTAGATCATTTGGAGACCATGTGGTAATATCTGCAAGTTATTAAGAGGAAGTAAGTGAACTGAACAGAATACAAAGTTATATTTATGCTAGCTGAAGTTATTATGGCAATCATTTCACAACATATGTAAATCAAACCATCATGCTGTATACCTTAAAATTCTATAGTAACGTATGTCAATTATTTCTCAAACTGGTAAAAAATATACAAAGCAACAACAATGAAAATGAATAAAATAAATAAACAAGTGAAACATTATATCTATGCTTTATTAGTAACTCAGAAAAGTTGTCTATTCATATGAGTAAGGACCAGAGGAGATAATCATAAAATAAATTGTTTTTAGAAGTGGTGATATTACAGGTTATCTTTCTCTTTGTGATGTTTTATGCTTCTGCCACAAATAAAATAAAAGATAATTGAAATCAGGGCTATCCTTTAGGAGAATTAATTCATCTTTGAGATATGAAATAAACTAGTTGAGATAAGTAAAGAACCATTAGGACCTAGAAGAGAGGTTGTGGGGACTTGGACCAGAGTCACAGTAATAAGGCAGAGAAGAAGTCTTCAGTGCCAGCAAAAATTGGGAGTTCACATATATAGAAATCTAAAGGGGTATAAGATGTGGGGGAGCGAGTAAGGCAAGTGGAAGTGGAAAGTCAAAGGTGTTTCCAGGGGTACATTTTCAAAATGGTAGAGAAAATAGGCAGATTGTAAATGATTTAAGAAGGGTGTAGTTGGTGAAATAGGAAGTTTAAACTGTTTTGTCTTGGAATTTTGGTGGTAATGGCAATGAGAAGAGAATGACGTGAACTTGAGTTACATATAGGAGCAGAAGGAATGTTGTTATTAGACTGAGAAAGATAGGAGTAAGCTGACAGAAAAGGAAGAGAAGCCAATAACTGAAGATATCAAGAAAAACCTTGATAACTGAAGGAATAAAATCATTTTGGTATTGAATAGGGCTAATAATAGTGATATTTGGTACAAATGAACCTCCTTGCATCTATAAAATTTTTTTTGCGTGTGTCATGTTTTATACGACTTTTTTACAGAACCTGTTCTGCCCTACCTACTTCTCTGAGGTCATACTCTATTTTCTCCCATTCCCCCTCACTTACTCTCTTCTAGCAACATTGACCTCCTGGCTGTTCCCCGGACACACCAATTAACCTCCTACTTGAATGTTGTTATTCTTGCTGCTCATTCCCCTGGAATGCTCATCCTCAAGAAGTATTCATGCTTAATTTCTCGCTTCCCATAGGCCTGTACTCACATGCCATCTTGTCTGCAAGGCCTTCCCTGATCATATCTGGTCACTCTCTTACCTTACTCTGCTTCATCTTATTCAGAGCAAATGTCACTATCTGAAATTATATACTAAATTCTTTGTTTATATGTTTATTGTCAGGCCTCACTAGAAAGTAAGCTCGATGAAAACAGTCCATTTAGTAATACATCCTTAGAATCCATAATAGTATCTGGCATATAGTAAATGCTAAGTAAACATTTATTGAATAAATGAATGAAGTGATTCCTCTAACAATCCTGTGAGGTGAGTAGGACAAATGATGATCTAATGATCCCTATCCCATCTCTCCATTTGATGAACAAAGAAACAGGTTAGAATAGATAAGGGACTTGCCCAACAACAAGCAGCTTTTAAGTGATAGAGTTGGTAGCAGAACCAAATCCTTTGGCGTGTATTCTGAATCCCGATACCAGCTGACCACAAAAGGAAAGGTTATCCTTGGAGAGAGGAGCAAAGGAGCAGCAGGCTGAAGACAGAAATTTTGAAGTGTACAGGATGCAAACTGAGGGAATTCTTATCAAGTAGAGGGAAGCATATCTGAGGAATCTGGAAAACCAAATCACAAGAGCGATTTTTAAAGAGAACAGGAAAGATTAACTATACCAGGAGGGACAGCTGGAATAACTGAAGCTGTGGAGTTGTAATTGTGTAGCTTAAATATAAATTATTAAAAATGATGAATGGCAACTTAAAGAGATAGGAATTATCGATTGTCTGGAGCATGGGGATAATGATGGTCATGACCTCGGGAGAAGGAAATTACATGTTTTTTGGCATGAAGCGGGGTGGTGGTTGTTCTACAAACAGAAATACAAGTAAAGAAATATTCCTAAAGTTGCATCTGGGTGGCTCAGTTGGTTAAGCATTCAATTTTTGATCTCAGCTCAGGTCTGATCTCAGGATTGTGAGTTCAAGGCCCACATTGGGCTCACGCCCAACATGGGGCCTACTTAAAAAAAAAAAAAGAAATTTAAAAAAAGAAATATTCCTAAAGATCAGTGAGCATAACCTGGTGATTGATGGAATATCTGGAGTGAATGGCTAAAAGTTCTAAGCCTGGAGGCCCAAGAATATATTGTTTATGCTTTGGGGGATAGAAGAGTTAGAAGTAACTATTATATAAATGCATTTTGTTCTTTGCCATATTTCCGAGAAAAGAGTAGTATGCTGAATAGTATGCTGAGATCACAGTCCAAATTTTGTAGTACATAAATGCAAGAGACACGTAGAAGTGCATTAAGTATGGATATACTTTTTGGACCATTACATCAGAATAATTTTGTGTCTCCACTTTGGGTAAGGGGAAATATTAGCATTATAAATTTCAGTTATATTAACTCAACTTTATTCCTGGCACAGTGAATTTCAAACAGAAAACAAGATAGCACTTCAGACTTAATATCCCCTAATGTTGTTAAATTCACCTAATTAAAAGATAACAAAATATTTAATAATGGGAAATTATCTCTGAAGCAAAGTCTCTGATTGTCTCTTTTTATGACAAGAATTAATAGCAAAAAGACTTTCTCTCTCACACACACATACTATCTTGATAAAGTTATATATTTTTAGAACAATATAATAAGCCCCTGGAAAATTCATTTGCATTTATATAATTTAAAGTGTCTTATTGTGACTGTTGTCCTCAAACACTCTGCAAATGAAAGAGTTTATATCTGTATTAATAAATAAAAGAAAGGTGGCTTCCCACTGTGTCTTGGAGCTTATTTGTATTAACAGCTCAGCCTTATTACTTGTGGTATTCCCTACAGGGATGAGAAGTAACCGTTCAGAGAAGAGGATAGCAACTATTATATTCAGTCAAAAGTGGTTCAACCAATCATACATTTAGAATTTAATTGTGAACAGAAATGTAGGTAGGATATTAAAATTTGCCAAAGACTGAACTAGAGCAAAGAAATGAGCAGAGGTAGAAGAAAAGTTGGCCTTTTCCATGTGTCAAGGCAACTGGGGAACCTAAGTGGGAGATGAGTGTAGATTTGGCACTAGATTGAACAGATAACTGGCTGAAAGCATTATTGGCATATAGAGGGGAAGTTGCAGATAAAATCTGAAGCAAGAGAGGTATCTCTTTCATCTTTATATAGAGTCTAATCAACATACAAAAGAACTGGAACAATTTCATAAAATGAACTTATCTAAGTAATGAGCATCTAGAACAACACATAGAACGTTATCAGGACCCCAGAAGACTTCTTCATAATCTCTTCTGGTCACAACCCCCACATTCCCACAGAGGGTAAAAAAAACCTGCCTTCTAGCAGCTTTCATGTTTTTTTACTTGATATAAAAGGGATCATACCTCATAAACTTTGTGGTTTCTGGCTTTCATTCAAAATTTTGTATACGAGATTCATACAGACTGTTGTATAGAATTGTAATTTATGCTTATTGCTGTATAACATTCCTGTGTGACTATATAACATCCTACTGTTGATGGGCATTTGGGTTGTTTATATAATCTGGAGTTATTATGGAGGGAGTTATTATGAACATTTTAGTACCTGTCTTTTGGTCAATATGTATGCTTATTTCTGTTGGATATATACTCAGGTGGATATTTGCTGGGCCTTGGGTGTGCATCCATTCAGTAATGACTGACAAAGATTTTTCCTAAGTGGCTATATCAGCTTCACTCTTGCCAGCAGTATGAGAGTCTGAATTCCACATCCTGATACTTGGTATTATTCTTTGTAGCATTTGCAATTCTGGTAGATGTGTAGTAGTAGTTAATTAACTAATGTAGGTGAGTTCCTTTCCACATGTTTATTAGAGTCACTTGCACATCTTCTTTTGTAAAGTTTCCATTCTAGTCTTTTTTTCTCTCTCCCTCTTGTCTTTTCATTATTGATATCCTACAAATATTCTGGACAGAAGTCTTTTCTTGAATATAAGTATTGTGAATATCCTTTATTCTGTGAGTTCCTTTTCACTCTTTTTTTAAAAAAGATTTTATTTATTTGAGAGAGAGCGAAAGCAAGAGAGCTCATAGAGGGAGAGGGAGAAGCAGACTCGCTGATGAGTGGAGAGCTCGATGCGGGGCTTGATCCCAGGACTCTAAGGTCATGATCTGAGCCGAAGGCAGAAGCTTAGCTGACTGAACCACCCAGGCGCCCCTGTTTTCACTCTTTTAATGGTGAGTTTTGATAAACAGGAATTCTAAATTTCAATATAGTCCAAATTATCATTGTTTTATTTTATGATGAATGCTTTTTAGATTCCATTTCAGAAATTTTTGGCTACTCCAAGTTCACAAAGCTGGATTTATTTTAAATTTGATTTGCAATATATTTGAAGTTGATTTTTGTTTATAGTGTAAGATATAGGGATCTAGATATTTTTTCTTATGTGAGTATCCAATTGCCCCTGCACTATTTATTGAAAACATCTTCCTTTGCTCATTGCACTCTTGTGACGCTTTTGCATAAATCAGATGACCATATATGTGTGAGACTTTTTCTGGATTCTATTTTGTTCAGTTGGTTAGTTTATATAACCTTTTGCTAATATTGCATTGTCTTGTTGTAGCTTTATAATGGCCCTTGATATCAGAAAGTATAAATCCTCCAGCTTTGTTGATCTCTGTCTGGTTTTTTTTTGTTCGTTTGTTTGTTTATAACCATCAACACAGACTAAATAAATGAATGAGTTTTACCTGACAGACACATTAAAACATGTCTTTTCCAAACACCTGTCAAATACTATGACAGTTTTTACCAAATGTGCCAAATTTGCAGGTCAGCTCTGAACTTTCAACTTCAAATAGAATTTTATCTCTTTCTAGTGTATATTAGATCATACGGAAACTATTAGAGGAGATGGAAAACATTCGGCAACACCAAACAAATATATCTGTTGGGCTGACCCATTATAAATGTTCTGAATAACAACAACAAAATGCTGATCTCTTTGAAGGAGTTGGGCCAAAGGAGGAAGCTAGGGATCCAGTGTCACATTAACCTGGAGGAGTGCTACTAGCATCACACTATAATTCACAGGTTACTTTTCCACAGCAAAGAATTATCCAGCCCCAAATGTCAAAAGTGCAATTGTTGTGAAAGCCTGTTCTAAAGAGAATGAGACTCCTGAATCCAATATGACACTATGTGATAACTAACTAGAATTTAAATAAAACCTTGAAACAAACAAGGAAAAAACAAAATTTCAAGTACTAAGAATAATAAAAAAAAGAAATAAAGATAATGAGAGAACTGATGGGACCTGGTAGGAAATCAGCAAGAATTTGTAGACTAGAGGGAATAGCTACAGAAAATGACTTAAATCAGTGCTCAGTCTGAGAAGGTGAAAAAAGCCTTTAGCCATTTCTTAGCATTAACTTTTGCCATCGCTACTCCTGGCGGCCCTGATTATGGGTTCTAAGGAAGTTTGCTGCCATTAAACTTCACCCTAACACCATTATAATATTTTGCGGATTCTGCAGGGACTACCTCAGTCACTTAGACTAGAAAGAAAAGAACTCAATGCAAGTGTTTACCCATCAAAGGAACTATTTTAGACATTTTGCATATGTCATATCAAGTAATTCTTACAATAACACTTTGAAGAAGCTATTATCATATATTTTACAATGTGAGGATATTTTAGATATAAGTAAAATGGAACTCAGAGGATATAATTTCCTTTGGATACATATATATAATTGAAACTCCTGTCTGTCATAAATAACTCACAGTGTAATTGGATGTAATATTATACATAATGTATAAGGTATGACTACAGTTTGTAATTAATATTTATGTGTTTGCACTTAACACATAACTTTCTATGTGTTATATCTTAATATTATTCCCATGTTGTATATGAAGAAATTGAAGTTCAAAGAGATGAAGTTAATTGTACAAGGACATACAGCTAATATCTGATAGCCTATTAGATTCCAAAGTGTTTTTCACTGCTACTCTGCTCTATTAACTGATGTATGTATATAAATGTAATTTATACACCATGAAAAGATATAAATATTGTTATTCCAAAATTCAATCTGGAAGCAATTTAAAGAAATTATGTCTTTAGAATTGTAGATATTAGGAAGAGAGAGAAATATGTTTAATATTTAATATGTTTTAAGCCTCTTACAGACAGGAACTATATGAATTCTTGTGGGATTTGTTTTCTGATAATGTAGTTAAAGATTTTTTTTAGAGAGTCTCTAATCTGAACTTTTGAAATCTGTTGGACTGCTTTCATGATCATAATTACTTTTATTAGCTAATCAACTTGAATCATGCAAAATTACTTGAAATAACGTTTAAATAATTTCTCTCAGTTATTTAACTTTATTCTTCTTAATAGAATCACTGAGCAACAGCCTGTCTTTGGAGATTGTGACTGTCAATATCTTCTCTAGGCTTGAACTGTTTAGAGCCACAGCTTTCGAGTGTGGATTATTTGCATTTGACAGTAATTGTTCGTGTTTTAGCTAAATTCTTTTGGAGGTTTATTGCAAATTGCTTCTCTGATCTATAGGCAAGTAGAAATTTTCTTTAATTTTCTTCTAAAAGTAGTTTTGAGGCTTCAAAGTTCTGTGCATAATTTTACAAAGAAGAAAAATGTCAAATTTCACCAAAGTTTCAAGCAATATACTCTCTATTGTACAGTACCAAAACCATCATTCTTTGCATTTGTAACATAGTATTGATTTATGCAGCACAGAGTGATAGATTTTTGTAGAGGCTTAACAATTATATATATATAATATTAAACATTTTATGATGTTTATATATAATATCTTAAGAATATTATGTATATATGAAATTCTATTTTATTGAGGTCTAATTTATGCACCATAGTATTCAGCCATTGTGAATGTTTAATTCAAGGGTTTTGAGTAAATTTACAGAGTTGTTCAATAATCACTGCAATCTGTTCTAAAATATTTCTGTCACCCACTTGGCCATCAATTCCTATCTACACCCCCCCAAAACTACTTATCTTGTTTCCACCTCTATAAATTTGTCTTTTCTGGACACTTAATACAAATGAAATTATACAATATGTGTTTTTTAATGTCTAAATTATTTCACTCAGCATAAGGTTTTCAAGGTTCAGCTACATTGTAGCTTGTATCAGTATGTCATCCCTTTATATGAATGAATAATATTCCATTGTATGGATATTTACCAAATTTTATTTATCCATTCTCAGTTGAGGGACATTTTAATTATTTCTATTTTTTTGTTATTATGAATAATGCTGCTATGAATAGTCATGTACAAGTCTGTGTAAATACTTTCATTTCTTTTAGGTATGTACTTAGGAACAGAAGTGGAATTGCTGGGTGATATGGTAACTCTATGTTTAAACTTTCAAAGGACTGTCTGACTGTTTTCCAAAGCAGCTGAACCATTGTATATTCCCACCAGAAAAATATAAGTTTTCCAGGTTTTCTATATCCTTATCAACAATTTTTATTATCAGTCATTTTTATTACAGCCATCCTCGTGGGTGTGAAGTGGTATCTCATTGTGCTTTGGGTTTGCATTTCCCTAATGGCTAGATTGTTAATTATCTTTTTTTATGTTAATTGTCCACTGGCACATCTACTTTAGAGAAATGTCTATTCAGGTCCTTTGTCCATATTTTTAAATTGGGTTGTTTGTACTCTTATCACTATGATGTAAGAGTTCTTTATATATTCTGGAAGCAAGTCCTTTGTATGTTTTGATTTGATATATGCTTTGAAAACATTTTCCAAACTCATTTCTTTTTGTCCATAGAATGGGGGAAATGAGTGACTTTCCCTGGGTGGTCTTGGAATGTCATTTTGTTGTTAGCCATTCTGCATCTCCATTTCCACATCTGAAAAGGAAATTTCATTCAACAGAGTGGTATCCTATGGATACTTCCAGCAAAAGGTAAAACACAGCACATATTTTGGATGCAATAATTTTACTAGAAGAACGCAGGCAGAAAACATTATTTCTATCAAAAATAACATCTTAGCTTTTTAATGTCGTGTTAATCCTTCCTTCCTTCTCCTAAACAGAATTTGCGTTTACTCTTATTTTGTGTATTTCATGTGTGTGTGCTTTAAAAAGTGCTTTGTTTGACTAAACTGTGATACATTGGAGGTTTTTAATAACCTGTGATATTCTATGACATATAATGGAGATAATATGACAAATATCTCCAGCTTCTCCCAAGCAAACTCTATTAGAGAGAGACCGCTATATTCTAGCCTCTTTACGATGTATGAATGGTGTGTAAACACTGAACTGCACCAGAAGAGATCATGTTTAAGATAACCCCAGCAGTAAATGTTTTGATAAAATGAAAACCTTGTGTAAACAACCTCTCTGTAATTATTTTTTATAATTTTAGTTTGTATGTTTTATGCTTTCTTCAAGCAAAAGAGAGCTATCTTATATTTTTGTGCCTTTTTTATGGAATCATGGAATCTTATTGCTGGATAGAGAAACTCAGGATCAGAGAGGCTGTCTTATTCAAGGTCACTCAGCTACTTTATATCAAAACTATCATCATGAAAGTCCACATGGATGACTATTATCGATTGCTACAATGCTTTTACATTATTGACAACTCGAGGTAGAGATAACGGTCCACTAGAATGAATAAGCCTACATGAAATTTATTTCCTACAAAGCACACTTAAATTGGACTTTATATGAAATATTGTACCCTAGATAAATCCTGTTATTATTTCCTTTCTGTAAGAACTTTTCATAATTCAAAGTGGCATTTCTTGTCCTAATATTATGAATGATAATAGATTATAGTGTTTACCTTGAATATCTGAATTGAATTACTAACTTTTCATAATGTAGTTCATACTTTACTTCTTTGTCAAATAGATATGGTGTATGTTTTTAGAAGAGATTCATGAGTAAGGATAAAATGTAACAGCATATAAAGAAATATAAACAAAACTATAAATACATGTATTTTTTCTTCATTTGAGCTTTTTTTTAAACTTTTAATCTGGGAGCTTAAAAGAGCTGGGATCAAAAAAGAAATCTAAACATACATAAAATTTAAAGGACAATTTACATAAAGCTAAACACATTAAATAATTCCATGGGCACTTAATTCCTTCAAAAAATTTGATCATTTGTAAAATAAAATCGGAATATTGTTTTGAGATTCTTTGAAATGTAAAACTGAAATCCTGGTGTTCAAATGTGACACCTAAAATTAATAACGACTTTACCATTCTCATTTTGTCCTTAGCTAAAACATTTAACAGAGAAGAAAGACGGACAAATATATTGTATTTGTTGCTATTTTCCTAAACAGCATCATGCTTGGGCTGGAATTGGTTCATTTAGTTTAAAATAAAGTGTGGACAAAATCTACTGCATGTTTACTAAATAAATCAGTCATCAAAATTTCAGAGATAGATGAGTTAATTAGCTGAAGAAATGGACTGATTTCCCACTTTCAATAAGAATAAATGTGTTTACTTTCCAGTAGCTCATTAGCAAAGCTGGGAATACAGCATATCCTCTCATTAAGGGGAAAAAAGCTTCCAGTGAAGTTTACTTCTATTCTTTTGTGAATTTAAAAGAGTGATTTTAGGCAATGAAATTAAATTCTTTCCTCAGAGCATCTTAATATAAAAATGGTTTTTCTGACACAGAGAATGAGCAAACATCAACAGTTTGTGATTCATGCTATAGACAGAAATGCTTAAATGAAAGGGCAATTAAATCATTTTATGGGATAGAAGTATGGGGAAACATGAGGATATCGTCTAAGACTACTCTGGAAATTGCAGTATAGCTATATTTTCTGTTTTCTTGTTGTTTTCACAAAGCATTAGCTGAGATAATATAGCAAAAGGCAAAAGGTGTGGGCTTTTTAGTGTTTTATTGCAAAATGAAAACCCCGATATTATTTTATATGAAATGCATCATACTTTGGTTTAAAGACGGTTAAGAAAATGAGAGCTTGTGGGGCGCCTGGGTGGTTCAGTCGGTTATATATCTGCCCTCGGCTCAGGTCGTGATCCCACGGTCCTGGGATCAAACCCCACATCGGGCTCCCACTCAGCGGTGAGCCTACTTCTCCCTCTTCCTGTTCTCTCTCTCTCTCTGTCAAATAAATAAATCAAATCTTTAAAAAGAAAGAAAGAAAGAAGGAAAGAAAGAAAGAAAGAAAGAAAGAAAAGAAAGGAAAGAAAGAAAAGAGAAAGAGAAAGGGAGAAAGGGAGAAAGAAAGAAAGAAAGAAAGAAAGAAAGAAAGAAAGAAAGAGAAAGAAAGAAAGAAAGAAAAAGAAAGACAGGAAAGGAAAGGAAAGAAAGGAAAGAAAGAAAAGAGAAAGAGAGAAAGAAAGAAAGAAAGAAAGAAAGAAAGAAAGAAAGAAAGAAAGAAAAAGAAAGAAAGAAAGAGAAAGAAAGAAAAGAAAGAAAGAAAAGAAAGAAAGAAAGAAAAAAGCATGAGCTTTGGTCCCAGTGGTGACATAGGAAGCTCTTAAACACTCCTCCTCCCATGGACACACCAGATCTACAGCTACAAACAGAACAGTTCCCACTGAACAAAATCCAGAAACCAGCTGAGTGACTTCTACACATCAGATAAATGAGCATATACCCATGTATTGTGGGGAAGAAGGACTGAGACACACTCTAGCCAGAAACCCTACCCTCGGCACAGCTACAGAGATTTGGAAGGGAATGCCCCATCTTTTAAGACTTTCACCTGAAGGATGGGTCCCCAAAACATCTAGCTCTGAAAGCCAACAGAGCTTGGGCCATGATACCCACAAGACTATAACAAAGTAATAGGCTCACAAGGATTTCCTGTGGTTATTCCCTTAGGGTTTGGCCCAGAGGTCCCTAAGAAAGAAGCCTATAGACTGCAAAAGCTGCTGCCTGAGGGTCAGAACTGCTTGAGACTTTTTTTTTAAAAGATTTTATTTATTTATTTGAGAGAGAGAGAGAGAGAGAGTGAGAGGGAGAGAGAATCTGAAAGCAGACTGCACTGAGAATAGAGCACGACGTGGGGCTCGATTCCACAACCTTGAGATCAGGACCTGAGCCGAAACCAAGAGTCAGACATTTAACCCACTGAGCCATCCAGGTACCCCTGCTTGAGACTTCTTAACCCAGGTCTCAATAGGTCACAAACTTAGTGGAAGCTACCCTTCCCCTTTCAGTGCTGCTCTGTCACCTTGAAATTTTGTGGCATCAGGTATGAACACCCGTGGTACTGATGTTGGCATTTCTATGAAGAAGCACCATCAGAAATGGCAGATGTGAAGCTTCGTGTGGCAGTTTGTAAATAAAAAAAGCAAACACGTTTGAATGCTTAGTCTATCAGATGAAGTATATACCTTCTTTGATCTGTTAACTGGAAATAATAAAAACACCTTCCCTACCTAAGAGTGGTTTTACTACTACTACTACTACTAATAATAATAATAAGAAGAAGCATATATTGAGTACTAAATATTCATCAGACATCTTATATGCATTACTTTAATTCCCTTTATCATCCTTATTTCCCTTTCTTCTTTCAATTTCTGCTCAAACAACAACAAATTTCCCTCTAGAACAACTTTAGAACAACTTTCCACTGTGTATACAACACAATAACCATTTCCACCTTTTGTTCGGAAGCAGATGGCATCTTTTCCCTGCTCAGCTCCCTGTAGATGTGGAACTCGAGGCATAGAGAGGTTAGATTACTTGCTCAAGTTATACAGTTAGGGAACAGTCAGGCTTATTTGACCCCAGGAGTCAGGCTTCAGAGTTTACATGCTCAATCACTTAGCCATACTACCTCCTTGCTTTAGATGGCAATAAATGGAAGTGCCAATGAATGGAAATTGGAGTAAATGGGATAGGGAAAGGAGAGGTGACTAAAGCCATCAGACTCATTGTCAACTTCCCATGAGAACCATTTTGTGGCTTTTCAGAAATAATGGGAGGGTATTCTAAGGAAGAGTAGTTTCCTGCTTGACAAATTCTTTATAATTTGAAAATGAATGTCATTTGTATCTCCGGGTTGGGGAGGCATGGGTTGGTTTGTATAGAAATGAGTAGGTTTGGAGAAGATGATTCCTAAATTTACTATGTGGGCGAATTTCTATTCCCCAATTCTATGAACACTTAACGTGGCACCATAAACATTTAGATACAGTAGTATCTTACTGTCTGGTGGATGCAAATGAAAGAACAGATAATGTCCTGAAGGTCATACTCATCTTGGTTTCTAGTAGAAGGTGGCTTTTTTCCCCTGGTTTTATTGAGATGTAATTGACATACAGCACTGTATAAGTTTATGTTGTACCACAATGACTTGATTTACATATGTTGTGAAACGACTTCCACAATAAGTTAACATCCATCATCTCATGCAAATACAAAAAAAGTGCTTTTCTCTGTGTAGTGAGAAGTCTTAGGATCTACTCTCTTAATCACTTTCAAATGTACTATACAGTGGTGTTAACTATAGTAATGATGTTGTACATTACATCCCTAGTACTTATTTATCTTATAACCGGAAGTTTTGTACTTTAACCACCTGCATCCAATTCCCTCAATCCCCAAACCCCCACCTCCAGTAAACACAAAGCTGATCTCTCTATGACTTTATTTTAGATTCCACGTGTAAGCGAGATCATACAGTATTTGTCTTAGAAAGTAACTTTTTAAATGGTGCTTGGTTCTTGATTCTTTTTGCATTCTGCTTCTTGAGGCTGAACAGGAGAGAATATGTCACACAATATCATGCAGTGCATATCTAAACATAATGCCAGGCTGTTAAGAATGTGCCTTGTGTTTGCAGATAATGTGGGAAATCACTTTCATCAGAAAAAAAAAATCAAACTGTGGACTGGTATTTGGCACAGAAATCAGATTGCAACCTTTTCTCCAGGCTGATCCAGACAGCTGTGGAGGGAACCAAACAGGAAGCTTGGAGAAAGTACTTTTAAGCTGCATTACATCTCTAATGATAAAGGGCACAACTCTGCAAACCTTGGCAATTTTAGCCATTTAAGCATGCTATAGAAAACTGGGAATTATAGGACAAAGAAAAACTGAGTCATAGCCTTTTTACAAAGTGCTATAGTACAGAGACAATGAACTATGCTCTTTTGGGAGGCAAACCCCTCCAAATGGGCCCTGCATCCTCTTCCCTCACACCTTGAGAATTTTGCTTTTCAATTTTTCCTTTCTGTTGCGTCATCAATCTCTCATTGGCTGCTGGATCGTTCAAATTAAAGGCACTAAATGCTCTATTAACTTTCAGGATTAACACAACAGAATAAGTAAATCTCTCTTGACTACTCTTATACTTTCAGCTACCATTCTGTTTCTCTCCTCTCTTTAATGGCAAGTGGTATGTTTGGTCTCCATTTCTTCACAGTTCACTTAATTTGTTTATTATAAAATATATGATGTGCACAGAAACCTATAGTAAATAGTACAATGTATATAACCATGCATTTATCACACAGCTTATCAAAGCTTAATATTGTGCCATATTTGCTCCAGATTAATCTTTTTCTCTCCTTTTTTTTTCAAAACTAAACTTAGGAGATTGATTTTTTTACACTTGATCTTAGCCAAAAGGCCGAGAAGTGATGGGAGATTGATTTTTTTAAAGATTTTATTTATTTATTTGAGAGAGTGAGAGAGAGAAAGAGAGACAAAAAGAAGGAGCAGGGGGGAGGGCTAGAGGAAGAGGGAGAAGCAGACTCCCCGCTGAGCAGGGAGCCAGTCATGGGGCTCAATCCTGGGACTCCAGGACCATGACCTGAGCCAAAGGCAGATACTTAAACAACTGAGCCACCCAGGTACTCCTAGGAAGTTGATTTTTAGCCTATCTATCCTTCTCCCATTCTCTCCTTCATTTAAAACAATCAGCTACTACTGCGGTCTTGTATTAATATGGCCACTTTTTTTTTCAACTTTTACTATACATATATGCAGCTATAATGTGTGTATGTGTGTAATGGCTGTTTACCTTTATATCCGTATATAGATATTTCTGAGGCTTTTAAAATTATGTGCATGGTGTCATACTGTTCTTAAAATTCTGCAGCTCACTATTTTTCCTCAACTTTGTATTTGTATCTATCCCTACTGATAAATATAGTTCAGGTTTATTTATCTTGATTGTTAGGTAATACTCTATTGTATGACTATATCCCAATTCAGTTAAGTAATTAATTAATTTGCTATTAGATGCAATGTTAAATAACCATTCTTAAAATTTTTATTCCAGTGTAGTTAATATTAAATAATCATTCTTACATAGATCTCCTTTTACCCATGGATACAGTTTATCCACTAGGTAGTGAAGTTGATGGATCATAATATATGCATATTTTTACCTACCATCAGCATACGAGTGTTACAATATTTCCACATTTTTAAAAAGATTTTATTTATTTATTTGATGGAGAGGAGAGAGATCACAAGTAGACAGAGAGGCAGGCAGAGAGAGAGGGGGAAGCAGGCTCCCCGCTGAGCGGAGAGCCCGATGTGGGGCTCGATCCCAGGACCCTGAGATCATGACCTGAGCCGAAGGCAGAGGCCTTAACCCACTGAGCCACACAGGCACCCCCATACTTCCACATTTTTGCTTACACAGTGTGGAAGAAAATATTTTTAAAAAATTATGGGTAAAATTATATGGACTTTTTGTTTTGATTCTCCTTATTAGTGAGTAACTTTTCATATGTATATTGAACCCATCAGTTTATAATTCTCTGAATGTCCTGTACTTTTGCTCATTTTTTAAATTAACATATAATGTATTATTTGCCTCAGGAGTACAGGTCTGTGAATCATCAGGCTTACCCATTTCATTAGCACTCACCATAGCATATACCCTCCCCAGTGTGCATAACCCAGCCACCCTATCCCTACCTTCCCACCCCCAAACAACCCTCAGTTTTTTTCATGAGATTAAGAGTCTCTTATGGGCGCACCTGGGTGGCTTAGTGGGTTAAAGCCTCTGCCTTCGGCTCAGATCATGATCTCAGGGTCCTGGAATCAAGCCCCGCATCGGGCTCTCTGCTCAGCAGGAAGCCTGCTTCCCCCTCTCCCTCTGCCTGCCTCTCTGTCTGATTGTGATCTCTCTCTCTCTCTCTGCCAAATAAAAAAAAAATCTTAAAAAAAAAAAAGTCTTATGGTTTGTCTCCCTCCCAATCCCATCTTGTTTCATTTTTTCCCTCCCTACCCCCCATGACCCTCCACCCTGCCTCTAAAATTCCTCATATCAGAGAGATCATATGATAATTGTCTTTCTCTCATTGACTTATTTCACTTAGCATAATACCCTCTAGTTCCATCCACAATGTTGCAAATGGCAAGATTTTGTTTCTTTTGATGGCTGCATTGTAATCCATTGGTCCATTCATCTGTTGATAGACATCTAGGTTCTTTCCATAGTTTGGCTATTGTGGACATTGCTGCTATAAACATTCAGCTACACATGCCCCTTCGGATCACTGCATTTGTATCTTTAGGGTAAATCCCCAGTAGTGTGATTGCTGGGTAATAGGGTAGCTCTATTTTCAACTTTTTAAGGAACCTCCATACTGTTTTCCAGAGTGGCTGCACCAGCTTGCATTCCCACCAACCGTGTAGGAGGGTTCCCCTTTCTCCGCATCCTTGCCAACGTCTGTCGCCATTCTGACTGATGTGAGGTGGTATCTCACTGTGGTTGTGATTTGTATTGCCCTGAAGCTGAGTGATGTTGAGCACTTTTTCAGGTGTCTGTAGGCCTTTTTCAGGTGTCTGTTGGCCATTTGGACGTCTTCTTTGCAGAAATGTCTGTTCATGTCTTCTGCCCATTTCTTGATCGGATTATTTGTTCTTTGGGTGTTGAATTTGATAAGTTCTTTATAAATTTTGGATACTAGCCCTTTATCTGATATATCATTTGCAAATTTCTTCTCCTGTTCTGTCGGTTGTCTTTTGGTTTTGTTGACTGTTTCCTTTGCTGTGCAAAAGCTTTTTATCTTGATGAAGTCTCAATAGTTCAATTTTGCCTTTGCTTCCCTTGCCTTTGGAGATGTTTCTAGGGAGAAGTTGTTGCAGCTGAGGTCGAAGGTGTTGTTGCCTGTGTTCTCCTCAAGGATTTTCATGGATTCCTGTCTCACATTGAGGTCGTTCATCCATTTTGAGTCTACTTTTGTGTGTGGTGTAAGGAAATGGTCCAGTTTCATTCTTCTGCATGTGGCTGTCCAATTTTGCCAAAAGAATTTGTTGAAGAGACTGTCTTTTTTCCATCGGACATTCTTTTCTGCTTTGTCGAAGATTAGTTGACCATAGAGTTGAGGGTCCATTTCTGGGTTCTCTATTCTGTTCCACTGATCTATGTGTCTGTTTTTTCCCAGTACCATACTGTCTTGATGATTACAGCTTTGTAATAGAGCTTGAAGTCTGGAATTGTGATTCAACCAGCTTTGGTTTTCTTTTTCAACATTCCCCTGGCTATTCAGGGTCTTTTCTGATTCCATATGAATTTTAGGATTATTTGTTCCATTTATGTGAAATAAATTGATGACATTTTGATAGGGATTGCATTAAATATGTAGATTTCTTTAGGTAGCATAGACATTTTCACAGTATTTGTTCTTCCAATCCATGAGCATGGAGCATTTTTCCATTACTTTGTGTCTTCCTCAATTTCTTTCATGAGTACTTTATAGTTTTCTGAGTAAAGATTCTTTACCTCTTTGGGTAGGTTTATTTCTAGATATCTTATGGTTTTGGGTGCAAATGGAAATGGGATCGACTCCTTAATTTCTCTTCCTTCTGTCTTGCTGTTGGTGTATAGAAGTGCAACTGATTTCTGTCCATTGATTTTATATCCTGACACTTTACTGAATTCCTGCATGAGTTCTAGCATTCTTGGAGTGGAGTTTTTTGAGTTTTCCACATAAAGTATCATATCATCTGCAAAGAGTGAGAGTTTGACTTCTTCGCCAACTCGGATGCCTTTTCTTTCTTTTTGTTGTCTGATTACTGAGGCTAGGAATTCTAGTACTATGTTGAATAGCAGTGGTGATAGTGGACATCCCTGCTGTGTCCCTGACCTTAGCAGAAAAGCTCTCAGTTTTTCCCCATTGAGAATGATATTCGCTGTCGGTTTTTCTTAGGTGGCTTTGATGATATTGAGGTATGTACCCTCTATCCCTACATTGTGAAGGTTTTGATCAAGAAAGGATGCTGTAACTTGTCAAATGCTTTTTTTATCATCTATTGAGAGTATCATATGGTTCTTGTTCTTTCTTTTATTAATGTATTGTATCACACTGATTGATTTGAGGATATGGACAACCTTGCAACCCAAGAATAAATCCCATTTGGTCGTGGTGAATAATCCTTTTAATGTACTGTTGGATCCTATTGGCTAGTATTTTGCTGAGAATTTTTGCATTAGTATTCATCAAGGGTATTGTTCTGTAATTGTCCTTTTTGATGGGGTCTTTGTCTGGTTTTGGGATCAAGGTAATGCCGGCCTCATAAAATGAGTTTGGAAGTTTTCCTTCCGTTTCTATTTTTTGGAACAGTTTCAGGAGAATAGGTATTAATTCTCCTTTAAATGTTTGGTAGAATTCCCGTGGGTAGCCATGTGGCCCTGTGCTCTTGTTTGTTGGGAGATTTTTGATGAATGCTTCAATCTCCTTACTGGTTATGGGTCTGTTCAGGTTTTCTATTTCTTCCTGGTTCAGTTTTGGTAGTTTATATGTCTCTAGGA
>CM052901.1:30354194-30370417 GCA_028534135.1 Potos flavus | reverse complement strand
AAGAACCATGAGAGACTGTGAACTTAGAACAAGGGACTGAGGGTTTTGGAGGGGTGGGGGTGGGGGGATGGGCAAGCCAGGTGGTGAGTATTGAGGAGGGCACGTATTGCATGGAGCACTTGGTGTGGTACATAAACAATGAATCTTGTAACACTGAAAAAATAAAAGTATTTGGGGGAAAAAAAAAAAAAAACCAAGTCCTATACAAAATGGAACTTAAATTCTAGTGGGGGAATATAGAGACAAAAGACCTCACTGATAAGAAGCCTCTTAATTGAAGACCTCAGGAAAAGAGGGAGCTAGCCATGAAAGAGAATGGCAAGGGCACTGGCCTTTAGATGGAGTAGCTTAATGCAGTTTGAAAACAGCAAGAGAGTCAAAGTGGTTGGAGTAGAGTAAGAATTATGAGATTTAGAGGAGGTGAGGTTTAATAATTGTCCCAGGGCCTTTTACTTTAGAGTTGATTTTCCCGGCATTGTTTCCTAATGCCACCTTCATCACATATCAACTTTCGATACATATGTGAAGCTATTTCTATATAAGCTTTGTTCCATTTGTTTATTAGCCCATCCCTGTATGGATATCAGAGTTTTCATTATTACAGCTTCATAATAAATCTTGGTAACTGGTAGGACAAGTCCCACATCTTCTTTTTCTTCTTCAAAATTGTTTTGATATCCCTAATTCCTTAGTTGTTCAGAGGGATTTTAGGGTCAGCTTCAAAAGCTCCATTAAAAATCTCTTAGTATTTTCATAAAAAAATTGCATTGAAGTTATTGATTGGTTTGGCAAAAATTAGCATTATTATTATATGGAGTGCTTCTACTCATGGGTATGGTGCATTTCCATACTCTTATTTATTATTTTATGTCTTTTAATGAAGTTTATAATTATACTATAAATATCTTGAATTTTTTTTAAATTTGAGTACTACTGGTGAAACATTTATAAAAACCACTATATTGAGGTATGATTGATGTACAAAAACTGTAATTAATATACATGACTCGATGTGTTTAGAGATAAGTATACACCTGTGAAATCATTATCACAGTTAATGTAATATATTTACCCATCACCACCAAAAGTTTCCTCCCACATTCTTTGGTTTTACTGTTTTGTTTTTTTTTTCCTTTTGAGGTAAGAGCATTTTATATAATCTACTCTCTTAGGAAATTTTAAGTATATAATACAACATTATTAATCATATACCCTATGTTGTACGGTAGATCTCAGAACTTATTTATCTTGTGTAACTGAGACTTTTATATCCTTTGACCAATACCTCCCCCACCTTCCCATTCCTCCAGCCCCAGGACCACCACCAATCTACTCTCAGCATTTTGAGTTTGACAATTTTAGATTCCATATGTAAGTAAGATCATAATGTATTTGTCTGGCTTGTTTCACTTGACTTGAAGTCCTCCAGGTCTGTCCATGTTGTTGCAAATGGCAGGATGGTGGCATCAAATACTTGGTTGATATAGTGGTAGTCAGGTTTCTTTACTGGAAAATTGTTCTTTTCTACTCCCTTTCCATATTGTACTCTTTGGAAAGAAGTCTATGTGCAGACCCTTACTTAAGGAGAGGGGAGTTTTGCTCTACTTTCTTGAGAGTAGAGCAGCTCCATCAATTATTTGGAATTATTCTACATGAGAGATTTGTCTTTTTTGCCCATTTATTTATTTAATCATTTACTTATATCAGTATGAGCTCATAGACATTTATTTTATTCCTTTTTTTAAAGATTTTATTTACTTATTTGACAGAGAGAGACACAGAGAGAGAGGGAACACAAACAGGGGGAATACCAGCAGGGGCATTGGGAGAGGGAGAAGCAGGCTTCCCACTGAGCAGAGAGCCTGATGTGGGGCTCGATCCCAGGACCCCCTGATCATGACCTGAGCAGAAGACAGATGCTTAACAACTGAGCCACCCAGGTGCCCCATGACACACAATTTCTTATGGGAGGGTCCACGTCAGAGCCATTGTGCACTGTAGCTGAACTCTCCTTGTCTTAAAGAGTTTGTCTCATGCTTTTCTCCATGTGTCTCATGGGATCATCATTTATTTTATTCTTTAAGTTATAGTCCAGTACCACTTTATATACTTTTTTTCAGATTATTCCAGTTTGGGCCATTAGAGCTCTCTCAGTTGGTTTCTGTGTCCATCTGACATATCTCCATCATCATGGATATTTTTTTAGCACTTCCTTACTTTCTGGCATTACAAGATGCTTTAAGCTCATCTTGTTTGTTTTTTGACCCAGTCATTAAATCAGCCATTTTCCCAAAGATCTTTCTGGTTACTTTAATCTGAGAATGGCTTATTCGTCTCAGTGCAATGAGCAATTGCTCATTGCTTTTGGGTTGTTGTTGCTTTTAGATCCACACAGCTGATAGAACAAGGAAACATACATATGTATACTAATCCATGTATATACACATATCTATAAATATTTCTATATGCTACCATCTGTATTTATAGTAAGATAAACATGAGTTCATAATGATGAATCCAACTCTAATCCATTACCACATGGATCATTCTAGCCTTGCTTGTCTGTGAACTCCCACTCCAACAGTAAGGAAACTAGTTCCCACCATAGGCTACCCATTTATTTATTTCTTCAGATTCAGCATCTAACAGTATCAGGATTGTTAACCAGAATCCCTGGGGAAAGCAAGTTTATCTAATAACATACAGTATTTGTATATGGTTGTTTTTGTCTTTAGTCATAAAGTCTCTATTTTTTGTCCTATAAAGTTCAGTAAATTTTGATAAATGCATAGTGTAATGTGTTTATCATTACGGTATCATACAGAATAGTTTCATAGCCTAAAGAATTCCCTGTGCTTTACCTATTCTTCACTCCCAAAATACGCACGCGTTGAGCTGACAACCACTTCACTTTTGTAATTCCTGTCATGCAAGTATAGAGGCTTTTAAATTGACTCAGCAATATACTTTTAGGACCCATTCATGTCTTTGAATGGGTGGATGGCTCATTTCTTCTTATTGTTGTGTAATATTCCATTATATGGATGTACAACAGTTTGCTTATCCATTTGCTCGTTGAAGGACATTTTGGCTTCCAGGTTTTTGTGATTATAAATAAATCTTCTGTAAACATTCATGTGTAGGTTTTTCGTATAAAAATATATGTCCATTTTATATGGACATATATTTTCACCTCATTTGGGTAAATTCAAGGAATACTATTGCTGGACCAAGCATAAGAATATGCTTGGTGTTGTAAGAAACTGCCAAACTGTCTTCCAAAGTGGCTGTATCATTTTGCATTTCCACCAGCAATTAATGAGAGCTACTGTTCTTCTCTATTCTCACAGCAATTTGTATTGTCAGTATTTTGGATTTGAGCAATTTTTTATACTGATTTTGTGTACAGAAATATTGTTGTCTCTCATCATTTGCATTTTAATTCTTCTAGATTTGCTGTATAAATAATTATATAGAAAACAAATAATGGTAGCTTTGCTTCTTCCTTCTGTTCTGTATATGTTCAATTTAAGTTTAAATTTTTCTTTTTTAATTGGATTTTCTATAACTTCATTTTAGTGGTGAATAGAAGTAGTATAGTAAATATTTTGAGATTAAGGGGTTGTTTTTAACATTTCACAATTAGATAAGATGTTTGTTGTAAAAAGTATTGACACACTTTATAGAATTAAAAAGATTTCTTTAATCTGTATTTTGGTGAGAGTTTTTATCATGACAGGATGTTTAATTTGATCTATTGTTTTGACTCTTTTAAGACTATTATATAATTTTCTCTTTAAATATGTTAATATAGTAATTAAAAGTAGTATATTTTCTAATGATAAACCATTCTTAAGTTCCTGGCAAAAATCCAGTTTACTCATAAGTCACTTTTAAAATACACTGATAGTCTTACATTGCTAATATCTTACATAAAACTTATGTATTTATGTTCATAAATATATTTGGCTTTAAATATTCTTTTGTATCACTATCCTTGTTAGTTTTTTTTTGGCACTAAATATAGACCAGCCTCACAAAAGGATATTGAGTACTTTTCTATTTTCTCTATACTTTAAACTTTTGTATAAGATTAACACTTTCTCTAAGATTGATACTTCCTCTCATTTAAATATATTGTAAGAACATGCCTATTAATCTGCCTGGTCCTAGTGAAGGATTTTTACTGGGTATAGTTTTAAATTATTGATATAATTTCTTTCATGCTTATATGTGTATTCATTTTTTAAAAATATTAAAACCATCTTTGAAATAAATATTTTCTAGGAAATTTCCATTTAATTTAAATTTTAAAATTTAGTAGTATAAAGTTCTTTATAGGTATCTATTATATTTAATCCAAAATCTATCTTTGTCTACTGCCTTTTTCATTCTTAGTATTGTTTATTTATTCACTAAGTTTTGACAAGTTTGTCCATTTTATTATCTTTTCAAAGAATTAGCAGTTGGTTTTGGTTTTGTTAATTATTTTTACTTTGTGTGATTTTTTAAGCAGGGTCCACTATACTCTTTCCCCTTGTCTTCTTGCTTTCCAGTAGCAATTCTCTGACACCAACTAAGTGTTCTACCATTCAGTTTAATTCTGACACTAAGTATTCAGACTTAGTGAAGACCCCACAAGTCAAGAGCAAAGTCCTTCAATTATGACACTAGTTACCCAGAGTTACCATAGACCCTAGCGGTTAAAGCATTCAGTTACACAACACCACTGCTACTTCAGACTTAAGCTGCAAGTCCTAGGTCCCCTGTGCTTCTGACTTGGCTGCAGTTTCAAGGGGTACCATAACCCCCTTTAGGTTTGATAATCTGGTAGAATGACCCACAGAACTCAAGAAAGCACTATACTTACGAGTAATGGCTTATTATAAAAGATAGAACACATATTTGAAGAAGTACATAGGGTAAGGTCTGAGAGCATTTCTAATGTAGAAATCTCTCTGTCTCTGTGGTATCCTCCTGTATACTGATGTGTTCACCGACTTTTTCCCCTCCCAAGAGCTTGGGGACAAGTTTCAAAGATTTAACTCTCTAACCACATGTTTGGTTCCTCTAGCAAACAGTCCCTATCCTGAAGCTATCAAGGGTCCTCAAGAATGACTCAGCTCATTAGAATAAACTGAAGTATAGTCCAAAGAAGTTTGCTATGAATGACAAAAGACATTTATATCCCTCCAGAAATTCCAAGGAAGTGCTTTTAGTTCTGTGTCAGGAAATTAAGACACAGATCAAACAAATTTTTCGTTATACCACACTTTGTCTACAGGCTGAACGATGTAAAGGCAGTATTGAAATTACAAGATGCTGAAACCACAAGATGGAATCAATTAGGATCTAGTGTCACCTCTTGGAGGAAAGTTATCTAAACTGATTATGATTATATGCGTAAAAAATAAAAATTTATTTTGTCAAGGAATTTTGATGTAAGCATTATCATAGCAGCTAGCGTTGTTTACCCTAATACCTACATACAGTGCATTATTTCTCAGGCTCTATTTTTTTGGCTAAAGGGAACTTTTTCAACTAAATTGAAGAACCTAAGGGACTGAATCTTAAAGCAACTGGAAAATTAGGGGAAAATCCAAGAAAGAGGAGAGCCATAGAAATAAAGCCCTACATTTTATATAAAATAATCTTCATATGTATGTTCCTAAAAACAGCTTCAAAATATACGAACCAAAATTGACAGAATTAAAGGAGACATAGAGAAAGTAAAAAACTTCACTGGAGATTTAAAAACCTCTCTTTAGGGAGCCTGGGTGGCTCAGTCGGTAAAGTGTCTGCCTTCCACTCAGGTCATGATTCCAGGGCCCTGGAATCAAGTCCCTAGTCAGCTCCTTGCACAGTGAGGAGTCTGCTTCTCCCTCTGCCCCTTCCCACACACTTGTGCTCTCTCTCTCTCATTCTCTCTTGCAAAAATAAATAAATAAAATCTATAAAAAAAATTAAAAAATAACATCTGTCTTTAATTGATGTAAGTAGTCCAAAGATCAATAAAGTCATAGACGATCCTAAAACACTATCAAGTATCTTGATGCTAATATTTATATATTATACCCTAAAATTGAAGAATACACATTCTTTCCAAGTGCATATGGCATGTTCATTTAGATAATATGCTTGGCCATAGAACAAGTCATAATAAATGTATAATGTTTGAAGCCATACAGAAGGTTATGTGTTCTTCTAACACAGTGGAATTAAATTAAAAGTCTAGCAATATAAGATCTAGAAAATCCCCAAATGTTGGAAATTAACTGATATACTTCTAAGTACTCTATGGGTCAAAAATGGATTACAAGAAAATTAGAATGAATATATATATTTCAAATATATAAAAACATATGCATTACAAATTTGTTCAGGCTTTATATTTTAGGTACCATTTTGCCTTTGGTTTCTTTTTTTTTTTTTTCCCTTGGTTTCTAATTATATTGCATGGTGTTTAGAGAATATAGTCCATATCAACATTTTGTACTATGTTATGTTTTTGGATCACACATATGTTCAGTTTTCATAAGTGTTCCATGTGTGTTTGAAAATAATGTATTTCTAAATTTTATGTGCCAGATTCTGTATATGGGCACAGAAAGGAGCATTTTATGTGTGTGGTTCTGTATATAGCTTTCTGATAGCTCTCTTCTTAAAATTTTCCTTCAGGACTTTTTGTGACTCCTGAATGTGAGAATTCCTATCTTTTGATTTTTGGAAATGTCTCAGCTATTATCTCTTCAAAATATTGTCTTTCCCCATCTTTCTCTTCACTCTTTCTGGAACTCCTATGAAATGTATACTGAATGTTCTAATCAGTTTCTCATGTCGCTTTATATCTTTTTCGTATGTTCCATTTGTTTATCTCTGTATTAAATTTTGGCAACTTTCTAAAACATGTTTTCCATTTCTTGAATTCTTTGTGTCATTATTTATACAATCCATTTTTATTTGTACTGTGATTACTATATTTTTTCAGTTTTATTAACTCAATTTTAAGATCTCCTTTTACATACTGTTTCTTATTTTTTACATTACATCTTTTATTACTATATCTTTAATTCTTTAAAGCATTTTTTGTAGTTTCTATAATATTGTTTTGAGAGTCTGATCCTTATGCTTTTACATCAGATAACTTTTCAACCTGCTAGATTATTTTCTCATTTGTTTTATAAGTTTTCATTCCAACCATATATCTACTAAGAGATTTCCTGTGATGATTCTTTGTTACATGAATTGAGAATGTATATCTCAGAGTGATTTTATATTTGGGTCTTACAAGTGTACTATAGGTATCATGGGGCATAGATTGTGCTAATATCTCAGTTTAGGGGTTCTTTTATCATACATATAATTTATATTTTAACCCCTAAACCACATGTAGTATACACCTGTATTCCCAAAGTCTCCTAGACTGACAAGCTCCTTTCTTGTCTTCCACTGAGATTGAACAGATATTTTCTATTTTATCCTTTCATTAAAGTTAAAGTATGTGATGTTTCTATCCAAAGCTTCCTGAACTCTTTACGTCATGCTGCACATTGAAAATTGTAACATCTGGGGTGCCTGGATGGCTCAGTCGGTTAAGTGTCTTCCTTCAGCTCAGGTCATGATCCCTGGGTCCTGGGATTGAGTCCCACATCTGGCCCTCTGCTCAGCGGGGAGCCTCCTTCTCCCTCTCCCTCTGTACCTAACTCCACTTGTGCTCTCTCTCTCTTTCAAATAAACAAAAATCTTTAAAAAAAATAAAATCGTAACATCTGTAAGGCACACTAAGTTATACCCCACCACACACTAGTTTAAAAGCTCTGGTCTCAACTTACACAGTGGTCTTCTCATTTATCCTCTTATGGATTGACAAGCCCTACCTTTTTGTTACATGGGGCCATTAAAAGTTTCAAACTCTGTCATTATGATAACCCACATTCCTCCTTCCTTCCTATACCAAGGTGGCTGCAGTGTCATCTTAGGTGCCTAGAACTCTGGTTATCAGCTTATTCTCAGTTTCTGTCTCTCTATATATCTCTCTTCCTTTTTCTGTTCTTGGTCATTTCTCTGTTTTTTGTTTTTTGTTTTTTTGTTTTTTTTTCTGAGCCTAACTATGTATTTAAAATAAAATTTCATTTTACTTGGCATTTCCATGTATTTGCAATTGGGAAGGTTTTCCATTAAGTTCTTATAAAATATTATTGGTACAGTAAGTCATCTCTTCATTCTTTAACTCATTCTCATCTTTCCCCATCAATATCACTCCATTAAAATTGCTTTGACAAAGTGTAGCAATTGGTTAGACTAGGTTATGCTGAAGTAACAAACAATTCCAAAATTTAATTGGTTTGCTGACAACACACATATATTTCTTTTGCATATTATAGTTTGATTGCAGGTCAGCATGCCCTCTTTAAGATCTATCTAGACTAAAGGGAAAACTCTTGTCTGGAACATTGTCATTCCTGTACCAGAAGAAAAAGATAAAGGAGGCATATACTTCTGTTCATATCTATGGTGTAAGAATATTTAATCTCCCACCCCACAAAGAAGAGCTCATGGGAGGGACTCTAAGGAGAGGCAGCTAATCTTTTTGAACAATAACTTAATAATCCTTACTCTAAAATGCTACGTTATAAAAGATCTCTGTTGCTAATTCCATAGATAGGTTTCAGTCATCTTATTAGTCAACCTAAGTCAACCTAAGTCAACCATTATTTGACATAGGACACTCTTCCCTACTTCTTAAAGCATAATTTTAGGCTTTCCTCAGTCTTTACTCTTCTGATTTTACTCTAGTAATCAAAATATATATGACATAACTGGCAGAATCTAACACCATAAAGATGACCACACCTTAAAACTCTCATATATTAAGAAGATGAACTTATTTTCATTATTCTAGTGAAAACCACTCCCAATCATCTCTTTTAATGTTTGATCAATGAATTACAAATAAGCATGCTGTTGGTGTGCGTGGGTGGGTCAGTTGGTTAAGCATCTGAACAACAGGTCAGGTCGTGACCTCAGAGTCCTGGGATCAAGCCCCAGATCTTGCTCCCCGCTCAGCAAGAATTCTGCCTTTACCTCTCAGCCCCTCCCCCCACTCATGCTCTCTCTCTTTCCCTCTCAGATAAATAAGTAAAATATTTTAAAAAAAGAAAGAAGCATGCAGTTATATTAATAGCATCATTCTCACTAATGCCTGCCTTTTACTGGGGAACAGGAATTTTTCAAAGTACTTAGCCATATGTTAAAAGGGATGTGAATAATCTCAATCCATCCATTTGTCTTTTGAATTTAATCACTGACTTTATGTTAATAGAACATTTGCAACTGCCACTGAAAGTGGTTTCTTTTTCTGTTCCTCCAGTAAACATAAGCTCAAGATGAGCTAAATAGCTTTATAACCATAAAAAAACCCCACAGCTTTAGAATAATCAAAAGCACCAGGTTATGTAAGTTATTTGACAGGTGTACAATATAGTTCTTTCAGAATGCATGTGTGTAAAATCATGCATTTGAAGTTTATAGGAGTCATAAAGTTGTGTAATTTGGCATGATTTAATCTCATTATCACAAGCTTTAAAATATTTCTCTCAGGGTGTCTGACTGGCTGTCGGAAGAGCATATGACTCTTGATCTCAAAGTTGTGAGTTTGAGCTGTACATTGGGTGTAGAGATTACTTAAATTAAAAAAAAACAAACAAACTTAAAAGTATATCTCTTTTGACAGTGTTTTGCTAAACAAATAACCCATCCTTGGAGATTTTCACTTCTTAGAGAACCAATCTAGAATATCAATAACCAAATAGTGGTTGATATTTTGAGGCTAAAAACATTATTCCTTAGAAAAATATAGGAAACTTACTCTTCACATCAAAATTATCACTATGACCAATTACAGCAAATTTTATCCCCTCTTCTCTGCTGTCCATATCATCAAAATGAAGTTGGGTTAGATGATCTCCAAAGACATTTCGCGCAACTTCTGCTTTTACTTGCCATAAATGTCCAATGACTTTTATCATTACTTTTGCAAAGCTAAGTCATATATATGTGTGAATGGAACTATTGTCCTTCACAAATGATATTTCCCAGACCTATCTCTTCCTGAAGTCACTCCCTGGTGGTCAAACCCTATGGGAACAGTATCATCATTGTGGCCTGAAAATGCCTTTTGATTGCCTAATTTACAACCAATAACTTGGCAGCAGAGAATGAAGCACTGTCTTCTCGAGGATGCTAGTTTTATGCATTTTAAAAACTAAGACATGATATACATGAGAAATGGAATAGTGTCATCCAATGGATACTGACCTGCCTGAATGTCAGGGAACCTAGTTTTCCTTCTGCTACTTACTGACTTTTACTGACTTAAGTCAATAGCTGCCATTAAAATGAGAGATTCATTAGAGAACCTCTTTTTAGTTCTATAATTCTGCATATTTTTACACACAGTGACTTTCATCTTTATGTTGGCAACATAAAGAAAACAATGTCAGAAAGGTTAAATATAATCAAAGACTTGGAAACTTTTGGACTCCAGCCTTCTGGGATTTTTAGTCCCCACGTTTCACTCATGCTTAACTCACTTAATCCTCTAACATTTTCAAGACATTTTAGTTATTTTCTGCTTTACATAAGTCATATAATGACTAACATTTTATATGTTCACTAGGAAAGACTTTTTTCATTTTAGATTTTTGATTGATTTACATTCACTTAGCTCTTTTATTTTTGTTTAGACTTTATAATAAGCTGTTTAGATTGCTTTTGATTGGTATAATCCGTAAATTTTATCCGAATCTGGTAAGCAGGTTTAGACCAGCTGTGAACTGATTAGTTTCACCATTCTGAGTCTCTCACAGCTGCCTGTGACAGGGGCACAGCTGTAATTATGATTAGTATGATTAGTAATGAGGTGAAGGTAGAGAATTGTTAGGGAAATTTCAGGCATTATGAGGATGAAACTATTTCCTGCAGGAGCATGAACATATGAGATGTCAAGAAATATAGTGATTAATGTGTGTGTGTGTGTGTGTGTGTGTGTGTATTTTAAATTAATTAAATATTTATATTTAATTATATAATTATAATTAAATATAAATATTTATATTACATATTTATATTTTAAATATTTTATATTTTTAAATATTTTAAATATTTATGTTTTAAATATCTATATATTTAAACATTTATTTAAAAATAACACCTTTATTTTTTTAATATTTATTTATTTATGTATCTATTTATTTATTTATTTGTCAGAGAGAGAGAGCGAGCGAGCAAGCAAGCACAACCTGGGGGAGCTGTAGGCAGAGCAGGCAGAGGGAGAAGCAGGCCCCCTGCTGAGCAGGGAGTCAGATGTGGGACTGGATTCCAGGGTCCTGGGATCATGACCTAAGCCGAAGGCAGATGTCTAACCAACTGAGCCACCCAGGTGTCCCCCAAAAACAATACCTTTAAAGCCTACATCCCCACTAGTAAGATGCCCACATCGAGAGAGGAAACATGTTCCCATAGAGCAATACATCTGCTTCATGCAACTTCCAAGAAAGCTGTTTTCGGAAATCAATTGTAAATTCAAGGACATGACTACCAGTGTACATTGCTCAATAAATTATGCAAGATTTCTGTCTTTTAGTATTTGTAACATCCTCATGTGAGAAAAGTTGCAGAGGCAAAGTATACATTTATGTAAACACAAAAGTTTTAGTGCCTCACTATGGGGAAACAGTTATCTGCATGTTTATAAGAATTTGACCTCTTAACAAAATTCGGAGGCCGTAATGATAGTAGTGGCACTAGTTCTGATAGTGAGCTGCCTGGGTTCAAATTTTAGTTTCACTATTATTGGTTGTGTGACCTACACAAATCTTCTCTCCCCTATTCTCAGTTTTCCATTCTGTAAAATGGACATAACTAATGTATCTACCTAGTGGGATTGTTGGAAATAGAGAGAAGTGCTTATAAAGCACTTAGATATACTCTGTTACAATAGGCGTGAGGCCATTGTTATAGTTCTTTATAGGTCAAAATGCTTTTCAAGCCAATACCACTGGTATGCTATTGGTGCATTATTTAATGCAGAAAAGTTCTAGTACGATAAAAGAAATTAGGCAGACACTATAAAAAATTACACCTATAATATCAAATAAATACTTCTGTGACTTTAAATGAAAATGCAAGGTTTTGTTACAGTGTTATTCTCTTTTTTGGATGAAAAAGTTTGATATTATATTGCCTTATAAATTAGAAATAGTCTTCTGGTTTCAGGGTGGAAGCAGGCAGAATTAAAAGTTGAGCTCTGAATACAAAAGAAGTGAAGGGAGGAAGAGAAGTAAAGCTCAGAATGAGGGCAGGTGAGGAAGGGTGATAAAGTATGAAACCAAATTTTAAGAGAATCATAATTTGGATCAAAAAAATCAATAAACAGAAAAACTGGTTTTGAGTTTTTTCAAGTCTGTTGAAAACCAATCCTCATAGTATCATACTGTGGGAATTGCAAGTTTTGTGAGTATAACCAAACCTAGTTAATGTCAGTTCTATTTAAACCACCATGACTCAACAAAACCATTTTATAATACATGAGATAAATACGTCTAGTTTATAGTGACTGACAGTTCTGTTTTCTAAATTTAATCTTTAAATAAAAAGTTCATGTGCTATGGTAAGTGCTATGAAATGTGTAAGCCTGAGGATCCACAGACATGTACCCTGGGGAAAATAATACATTATGTGTTAATTAAAAAATAAAAATAAAAAAAAAGGAAAAAAAAAAGTTCATTAACTTGTATGGCCTTACCTTTGAAGGTGTCTCAAACAGCAAAGGAATGTGATGGGCAAATGGGAGGAATGATTTCAATTTGTGGCATAAAACAAACTGTGGGAAAATGCCTCCTCTTGGTTGATTTCATTTTCAGGTTGTGGAAGATCAGGTTACTTATGAAAAGCTACTATTTAAAGATTAAAAAAAAATCCCACTGTGAATAAATAGGTGTTGATGTTATCCCTTGATAGCATTAAATGCAATGTGGTGCCATAAAAATTCTCAAATATATGCAGATTTCTAAGCAAGCAGAACAACTGCCCCAGAGAGAGTAAAATGACAAGGGTAACCTTGTTCTGAAGCATTTGCCTTTCCAAATGTTGACCCTTTTAGAAGTTCGATGTTCCTGAATTTTAAAATTGCAAGCTTATGTTGCTAGCATAATAGTTTAAAGCAAATACATTTAAGCTACAATACATGAATATGAAAGCATGTGTCCTTGAAGTATGCAATGCAAATATGTATAAAAGTCATGCATTGTTTGTATTTGGGAAAATGGATAGCTGATAATTTTATAAATACATTGGTTTATTGCATGTACTTTAACAAAATGAATGGCAGCCTAGATTTTTTTTTGTTATTTATTTTTATAAGATAATAATTGAAAAATAGCTTTCCTCAGGGAACATGTTTACTAAATAGACTGCTAATGAAGTCATACCACCATTTTTCAACTTGGTCACCCTATTTGGCAACTGGATTGTTTGGATTGCAAATCTTAGATGTGCTGCCACAATTCATCTGCCACAGGGTATGATTTGGGGGAATGATTATTGGAAGAACGAATATGTGCATATTTTACAAGCTAGCAGGTTGACCATAATTGGTCATTAGTTTACTTGACTATAATTTGTTATTTTTCAACAAGTATTTATTGAACAACTAAGTTCATAGAATCATACTGAGTTGTGGATTATGGAAGAAAGAGTAGGGAAAAGAAAAAGAAACATAAAATTTGGTTTTTGCTGCTAAACAGCCTCCCACCCAAAAACAAACATACAAATATATGTAATACCAAGCATGTTAGGAAGAATTCTAAGATAGCCCCCATGAGCTACTCTCCCTGGGACAATTGTTACATGACAAAAGAGATTTTGCAAATGCAGTTAAGGTTTCTAATAAGCTGACTCTAAAGTAAGGGTATTATCCAGGTGGGCCTAACCTAATTATCAGAGTCCCTTAAAAGCAGAGTTTTCTGTACATAGTGACAGAAGGGGAAGTCAGAGATTCAAAGCTCATGGGAGTTGAAGGCACTGCTGCTTGCTTGAAGATGGAGGGATCCATATGGCAATGACCTGAGAGCAATCTCTAGTTGTTGAGAGTGACCCCTGGTTGCCAACCAGAAAATAGGGACCTTACTCCTCCAACCACAAGGAATTCGATTGTGGCAACCACTGGAATGAGCTTGGAAGAGGACCCAGAGATGCATATAAAAATGCAGCCCCAACTGACACCTTGAGTTTTGACATGTGAAGTCCTGAGCAGAGAATTTTGTCTAAAAGAAGGCCAGTATGTCTGCAGAATGGTAGACAAGGAAAGGAAAATGGATTATGCAAGGACCTGTGAACTATCATAAACCAAAGAAAGGTTTTTGCTTGTTTGTTTTTTAAAGCCAAGGGAGTGAAAATCATATTTACATGGTGAAATGGTACTTCAGTTTGCCACATAGGGTATGGAGGGGGTTGAGTGAGGGATAGAGAATCAAAAAAGATAAATTACTTTGGAAAATATTGTTAACAGAATAGGCAAGGGGTGAGTGTGGTTTGGACCAGAGTGATAATACTAGAGACCTATAGAAATTTTGTGATAATAAATTGTTTGAAGTGTCTTAGTAAAATATGCCTCAGAAAAAAATTACAAACAGTGATAATGAGATACTACATTCTCTTAAGAACTTGAGGAACAAACTTCTTTGGAAAAGTTGTATTTGTAGTAGACCTGCAAGGAAATGAATTTGATTTTAACAAGTGGAGACACACAAATTAACACTAGGCCAGTAGTTCTCAAATTTGACAGCATATTGGATTCCCTGGTGTGCCTTAGATACACTGACGGCAGCGTTTCTGATTTAATTGGTCTGGGTGCTACTTAAGTGTTACTTTAGTGTTTTTAAAAATCTCCCCAGGTATTTGCAGTAGACTGAGTAAAGATCACCCTCACTCATTTGGATGGGTACCATCCAATCTGTTGAGAGCGTGAATAGAACAAAAAGGTGGAGGAAGGACAAATTTGCTCTCTCTGAGCTGAGACCTCCATTTTCTCCTACTCTAGGACACCACTATTTCTGATTCTTTGGGCTTTTGGACTCAGGTTGTGACTTACATCATTGCTCCCCCCACCCCTGCAATTCTCAGCATTTTGGATTCAGACTGAATTGCACCACCAGCTTTCCTGGTTCTCCAGCTTTACAGACTGTGGATCGTTGGACTTAGCCTCTATAACCATGTGAACCAATTCCTATAATAAATCTCCACGTACATATATCTGTGTATATCTTAATGGTTCTGTTTCTCAGAAGAACGCTGACTAATGCAGGTACCGATGCTAGATTATAACTACATGAAACAAGAATTTTTCTCTTCTTGGAGAGGTCAGAGCGAGCAGAGAGAGCAGATGAGGAGGTTAGTGCATGGGGAAAATACATAGGAACCTGACCATGTCTCTCTTATGGCAGAATTCACGGCTCTATTAGTGTTCTATTGCTGCTTTAGTACCACAAATTTAAGGGTTTTATTTTTTTTTTAAGATTTTATTTGCTTGTCAGAGAGAGAGAGAGAGAGAGCTCACAAGCAGGGGGAGCAGGAGGCAGAGGGAGAAGCAGGCTCCCTGCTGAGCAAGGAGCCCGATGTGGGACTCCATCCCAAGACCCTGGGATCGTGACCTGAGCCGAAGGCAGACGCTTAACAGACTGAGCCTCCCAGGCATCCCAACTTAAGAGTTTTAAACAACAACAAAAATTATCTCATACTTCGAGACCTTGACATTCTCCAGCTCTTTGTCCCCTTTGGTGTCAGCAACAGTGGATTGAGGCCCTCTCATTATTAAAATATCTTTGACTCTTCTATCTCATCTGCTTTGAGGCATATCTTTTGCCTGTATCCTGTTTTTCTTCCTTTGCTTTTAAGGACCCCGGTGATTCCATTGAGCTTACCTGGATAATCTAGGATACTCTATTTAAGGTCTATTGATTGGCAACATTAATTTAATATGTAAGGTTCCCTTCATAGTTGTCATTAGAGTAGTGTTTATTTTTTAATTTATTTTTTTTTATTTTATTTTTTTTCCCCCAAATACCTTTATTTTATTTTTTCAGTGTTACAAGATTTGTTGTTTATGTACCACACCCAGTGCTCCATGCAATACGTGCCCTCCTCAATACCCACCACCAGGCTTG
>CM052901.1:30337791-30353694 GCA_028534135.1 Potos flavus | reverse complement strand
TTGTATCTATGAAATATACCGGTTTTGGGGTATTATTGGGATCTTAATATATTGATTTCCCCTACTGTAGGGGTTTTATATTTTTATGGGGGCCCTGTGGTTATTGTCTTCTTGTTTTTGTGTTGTCTTCTGGGGGAGGGGCCTGTCGTTTTGTTTTCCAGTCAATCTTGCTTGGGTTGAGTCGCCCTGCCCCCCAATCGAGGGGCTGGGCTCTGTGGAAAACAGTTTTTCAGGCTTCTGCTCTCTGGAGGTTTTCGCTCTTTTGCAGTTTTTTCACCTTTTCAGAGTCCAAGCAAGGAGTCTGCCCGTACTCAGACCTCCGCATCCCAGAGAAGCCTCAGTCTGCTCCCCTCTGCAAGCACCGCTCTCACCGCAGCCCCTACAGGTGATGCGCACCCCCAGCCACCGTCCCAGTGGCCCCGAGAGAGGCCTCAGTAGCCTCTGCACCCTCCGGAGATCAAAGCCGCGAGGTCTAGGAAACTGGTTTCTGGTGGCTCCCGGCACTGAGACTGCTGTCCGGGCTCCCGGTCTGCGCCGGGTGCACTCAGATTCCTGCCTCACAGGGCCGCGTTCTCTCCAGCCTCTGGGCGGTGGGCGCCTTCGGTTCTCCCCCTCTCGCGGGGCACAGGGTGCGAGCCAATGGTGCTAACGCGGGCGGAGAACCCACCACTCGTCCCGCCCGCCGCTCTTGTGTCTGGAGGCCCCAACACAGCGCTCTGGCAGCCTCCAGGCCGTGGAGCAGATTTCTAAAAGTCCCGATTTTGTGCCCCGCTGCTCTGCGGCGGCCCCTCCCCCTGCGGTCTATCTTCCCGTCGCATTGGATTCACTTTTCCGCACGTCCTACCTTCCAGAAATTGGTCGATTTCCTGTTCCTAGAGTTGCTGTTCTTCTCTTCTATCTCCTGCTAAGTTTGTAGTTGTTTAGAGTGGTTTGATAACTATCTAGCTGAACTTCTGGGATCAGTCACTATCTCCGCCTCCTACTTCTCTGCCATCTTGCTCCTCCTCTAGAGTAGTGTTTAATTGAATAACCAGAAGATAGGAATCTTGTGGGAACACCTGAAAAAGTCTGTCAACTCTAACAGCCTAAAACAGAGCTCAATAAGGAAAGAAAATCTGTGTTATATGAATGGCAGACTTAAGTACCAAAAAATGAAATTATTCATTACCTCAGAATAATTGAAGAAATTCTAACATTTGCTAGCCATTTCATCTGGGTTCAAGAAGAGTAAATCAACAAAATTAAACAAGGTGGGCATTTTCTAAATTTCTGTCCTTTTGATTTCTTTCCATCTTCCTTAAAGAAGGTATCTACCCTCATGGCTTCAACAGTGATCTCTCTATAGATTACATTTGTAGTAGCTACCCTTTTTTGGTGTGGTGAGGAATCCAAATAAGCTACACCTTAAAGTTCAAATGTTTGGGTCCTTATGATTTAGATAGCATCTGGAAGATTTGTGGGGGTTTTTTTGTAACTTTCTGTTTCTTGAAACTTGCCAGTCTAAACCAGGTTTTATTAAGGTAAAAAAAGAAAAAAAAAAGCACTAGACTTAGGTTACATATAGACTTTGTTATGAATTGCTGTATGATTTGGAAGTAATTGGAAATCTCTACATAATGATGGTGATAATACTTTATTTGAATACTTTATGGAAATGTTTTAAAGTCCAAATGAGATTAATGTATATTGAAGTACTTTAAAAAATAGAAAGGACTTTTCAAATGAAAGAAAGCAGTGCTTGTTTTTTTTTTCTCCACCAACCAAAAATGACTAGTTGAAAAATGTTTTAATTAGTTTTTTATCATTAATCCAGAAAAGTCCAAATAAATTGAATCATTGCTTTATATGAATAAAAAAAATTTTTTGGAGTTGAGCAAGAGCTATCATTATTACAAATATAAATGATACTGTTAAATTTGTTTTGGGTAATTTTTAAGAACCTGTTTCTAAATAATGCATCTTCAGAATAGCATATAGATTGAAAATTTGAGCAAAAAATCACTTTCATTCAGTAACATGCATTTACGACTCCACTTCTCTTTATGGTCTGATAGCTCATTTCCTTTTACTGCTGAATAATAGTCCATTGTCTGGATATACTATAGTTTATTTCCATTCACCCAATTAAGGACATTTCAGTTGCTTCCAAGTTTTGGCAGTTATGAATAAAGCTGTTATAAACATTCGTGTGCAGGTTTCTGTGTAGACATAAATTTACAGACCATTTGGGTAAATTCCAGGGAGTGCGATTGCTGGAACATATGGTAAGAGTATGTTTAGTTGTATAATAAACCGCCAAATTGTCTTTCCTCTGAAATGGCTGTACCATTGTGCCTTCCCGCCACCAATGAATGAGAGTTCTTGTTGCTTCACATCCTTGCCAGCATTTGATATTGTCAGTGTTTTGGGTTTTGGCCATTCTAATAGTTGTGTAGTTGTAACTCATTGTTTTAATTTGCAACTCCCTGATAATATCTGATGTTTATTTTTTCATATACTTATTTGCCATTTGTATACCTGCTTTGGTGAGGTGTCTGGTTGGTTCTTTTGCCCATTTTTTTTTAAAGATTTTATTTATTTATTTGACAGAGAGAGAGAGATCACAAGTAGGCAGAAAGGCAGGCAGAGAGAGAGGGGGAAGCAGGCTCCCCACTGAGCAGAGTGCCAGATGCGGGGCTCGATCCCAGAACCCTGAGATCATGACCTGAGCCTAAGGCAGAGGCTTTAACCCACTGAGCCACGCAGGCGCCCCTCTTTTGCCCATTTTTTAATCAGGTTGTTTGTTTTCTTATTGTTGAGTTTTAAGAGTTCTTTTGTGTATTTTGGATAACAGTGCTTTTTCAGGTATGTTTTTTGCAAATAATTTCTTCCAGCCTGTGGCTTGTGTTCTCATTCTCCTGACAGTGTCATTCACAGAAGTTTTAAATTTTAATGAAGTCCAGTTGATCAGTTATTTCTTTCATGAATCATACCTTTGGTGTTGTATCCAAGAACTCACTGCCATAGTCAAGGTCCTCTAGGTTTTCTCTTTTATCTTCTAGAAGTTTTATAGTTTTGTATTTTACATTTAGATCTATGATCCACTCTGAGTTAATTTTTGTTAAATGTATAAGATATGTGTCTAGAATCATTTTTTATACGGATGTTCAGTTCTGCCTGCATCATTTGTTGAAAAGATTACCATTGCTCCATTGTACTGACTTTGCTCTTTAGTCAAAAATTAGTTGACCATATTTATATAGGTCTATTTCTAGGCTTTCTATTCTATTACATTGATCTATTTGTCTATTCCTTCATAAGTACCATGTCGTCTTGATTACTGTAGCTTTATAGAAAGCAATGAAGTCTAGTAGTGTTATTTCTCCAACTTTGTTTTCCTTCAATATTGTGTTAGCAATTCTGGTTTTTACTCTTCATATAAACTTTAGAATCAATTTGTTGATATTCACAAAATAGTTTGCTTGGATTTTATATACTTTTACTTACAACACTCTGACACCATATGTGTCATTTGAAGAATTCTGTACCTTTGGGAAGGGCTAATGAATGGAAGGGGTCATGAAAGGCAATTCTGCCATGCTGACAATATTCTATTTCTTCTGTATGCTAGTTATTTGGGTATGTTCAGCTTTAGGCTAGTCAGTTGTGATTTGTGTACTTTATTGTATCCTATAACTCAGAAAAAAACATAGAATAGAAGTATTCTTTAATTTGAAGACATTCTGTGTGGTGTGAAATTATCCTTCAAAAGTGAAGGAGAAATGGACTTTCTCAGACAAACAAAAATTGAGGGAATTTGTTGCCAGTAGACCTGCCTTGCAAGAAATATTAAAAATTCTTCAGAGAAAAGGAAAGTTATATATCACAAATGAATTCACGACATCACTACAGACCCCAAGGACATTAAATGTATAATAAGTGAATATTATTAACAATCTTATGCTTACATATTTGAAAATCTAGATTTAGCAAAAAGAATCAATGATCTATGTGAACTCTGCATGCCACTTCCCCATGTTTGTTTGAAGTGCTATAGCTAGGAATTTGAAGCATAAACGCAGCCTATTGAAAGAATAAACACTAGAGAGAAAACATTTTTTCATCATCCATTCTGACATTGAATTAAAAGGAACTTTCTGGATGAGAAATTCCAATTGAAAGACATTATACATCATGGGTAGTGGAGACTCTGGTTATCTCCTAGTTATTGGACTACTTATAACAAAATCCAATAAGTTCACTAGGATTGTTAGCCTAATATGAAAAAAAAAAACCAAAAATACAGTAGAAGCCTACAGTCTTAAGTTAAACCTTTTCAAGTGTCTATAACTGCAAGGAAGGGTAGGTATATAGAAAACCCCATTAATTTTTGCCCTTGGTTTTTAGTTACTCAGAAACCTACATATGAATTATAGAATTTAATAGGTCAGAAATTTAAGATGGGGATTTCTTTAAAGTACACTCCACACCCTACATGGGGCTTGAACTCATGACCCTGAGATCGAGAGTCACCTGCTCTACTGACTAAACCAGCCAGGCGCCTCTAAGATGGGAATTTTTTAGCACTAAACTTGGTCAAAATAGAATTGTGAGAAATCTGAATATTTACCACAAAGAAATTTTAGAAAACAATTTTATTTCACAATGTACTAATGTAATACATTATCAGATATTCATTTTTGTCTATAATGGACATTTTAAAATCAGTATCCTGAATCTACAAACAGAAAAAAAAATCTCTTTGGATTTCTACATGTTAATTCAGTGCAAAAAAAATTTAAGAAATGGTTAATATAGTTAATATAACAAACTGTATAAATATATAGCTTCTCTAAAAGATTTTAAATGATATAAAAATAATTATACCAATGTGATGTTGGATTTATAAGAAACAGATCATCATATATAAAATAATATAAAAAGGAAGAAAAGGAATGGAGTTATATGGGAGCACATTTCCATATATCATTGGAATTAAGTTAGTAGGAATATGAAGTAGATTTTATAAAATGCATATTTTGAGCCCTAAAACAAGCAGTAAGAAAATAGGTTTTAAAAAAGAAGGAAATATCATTAAAAGAATTAAAATGTTACTCTAGATCATATTCACTTAATGCAATCTCTAGTCAATTACTTGTTCACCAGTGGGTACATTTACCCTTTGACATATTGGTGAAATTGTTATACTTTGATTTCTGCTACTATGATCCTGCTTGCCCTCCAGTTTTTCCTGGTATTATAACACTTTGCTCCAAAACGCTTTCAAGCACAAGGCGGTTCTCTCATTTATTAAATGAGGTGGGGGGTACACAGTGTATATTAGATTGTATGTCCATAACCTAACTACTAACTGAAATCTTATGAATGAATTGATGTAATTCCTAGTAAAATCATGACCATGAACTTCTGATAATGATTCAGGAGTTGTATAGTACTTCAGGTTAAGAAACCAGAGAAATAATCTACCTACTTTATGCTCTTGATAGATGGTGGCTCAGATTCTCTTGAGATCAGTAGTGATGAGGTATAGAACACACTATTTCCCAAAGGAGAGTTAGTCCCTTTTTTTTTTTTTTTAAAGATTTTACTTATTTATTGATTTGACAGTGAGAGTACAAGCAGGGAGGGGGGAGCATCAGAGGGAGAGGGAGAAGCAGGCTCCCCACTCAGCGGGAAGCCCAGTGCGGATGTGGGGCTTGATCCCAGAACCCTGGGATCATGACTTGAGCTGAAGGCAGATGCTTAACACACTGAGCCACCTAGGTGCCCCAAAGTTAGTTCCTTTGTAAGAAGACCCAGAGATCTATTTTACTTATTCCTGTTCTAACTTAAGGAGATCCTCTCCTTAAATCTTTACCACTTTCATGTGTTGGCAATTGCATGGACTACATCAGTGTTGAGAACAAGAATGGCACGGGAAACTATACATATATTTACTTTGGAGATCCTGGTTGTAGTGGCCAATTTTTGGCTCCCCAGCGCCCAAATATCCTTTCTGTGTCTGAGGAAATCCTTATCTTATAAATCTTAATGGGAGACAAACTCAGCCAACTAGATGCACCTTCCTTGAATTTAGAACCTAGCACTAGGGACATAATGCAACAAAGAATGGAAAATAGATGTTAATGGTAACATTAGCAGCAACCTGTTTCCAGAGGCATTAGCAAGAGTGATGCCAGCATCAGTGCAAGCTTTGATGGTCAATGGCAGTGACAGTGGTGTCCTTAGTGCACAAGTTCCATGAAGGATTTTGCCTGTGATTACAGCCACATCATCGGTTATTTCTTAAGCCTGTTACTGTAACATCTTTTGTTTTATGATTCTGTGAACTAATTATTTTCTTAAACTACTTTTTGGCTTAAATCATTCAGTTCGTTTCTGCTGCTTTCAACTCAGAACTCTGATTCATACCATGCTCATAAAATGTCAGGGCTCAAAGGAACACTTGAGAGAATCTCAAGCAGACTCTGGGCCGAGTGCAGTGCCTGAAATGGGGCTTGATCCCACAACCCTGAGATCGTGATCTGAACCAAAATCAAGGGTCCAATGCTTAACCAACTGAGCCACCCAGGCACCACAATTTGCAGGATTTTCTGATCCCAATTCTTTCTCTTGGGATTTTTCTTGTAGAAATAGTTCTCATTTTGTGTCTCTCAAGGATAATTGGTAGGAAAATTATGTTTAGACTTTGTCATTGCAACAACATGTGGTGTTTTGTTAAACTGAATACTCAGTATCCCTATTACACATTGCAGTCAAATTCTTAGGGCTTTCTGGACTTTTATCTAAGGATACTTATTTAAGAGAATTTTCATGGTTCTTAAAATCCAAAGCAAAATGTTTATACAGACTCAAATAATAATAATTTTAGATGTTAACATTTCCTCGCACTAAAGACTTTAGATACAAGTACTATTATTTCCTTTTTACACGTATGGTAACCTGGACTCAGAGACGTTAAGAGACTTGTTTAAGACCGCAGAGCTAGTAAGAAGCACAGCTGATATGGAAACCCAGATGGGTTAAACCACAAAGCTTGTGCTTTCAATCAATATGCTGTACTGATAAGAAAAAGAAATCAACTTTTTAAAAATTTCTTACTTAGATGTGAGATATGAAAAAGATAAAAATATATAAGATTTAGTTATTATGAAGTTTTCTTCATATGTATGGTTATCTTGTTGTTGTGTCAGTCCCAGCCTATTGATAGTGATGCTTTTGGCTGGGAATCCCTGAAGTACTGGCCCATATTACTCACAGGGAGCCCCCACAGATACTTCTCCCACCAGGGCAAATGTTGTGGCTGGACTGGTGCTTGTTTTTACCAGAATTACAGGACACACTTCAGTAAAAATCATCAGGAAACTTTGAAGAACAGGATTTATTATTTGTTTTGGAGGATACATGGCACACCTGTGGGCCACACAGTGAGGTTGGGAAGAAAAAAAAGAAAAGAAAAGAAAAGAAAAGAAAGAATAAAGAAAGAAAGAAAGAAAGAAAAGAAAAGAAAGGAAGAAAGGAAGAAAGAAAGAAAGAGAGAGAGAGAGAGAGAGAGAGAGAGAGAGAGAGAGAGAAAGAGAGAAAGAAAAGGAAAGAAAAGAAAAGAAAAGAAGAAAGAAAGAAAGAAAGAACCTAGAGCTCTGAATTTATTAGGACTTGAGGTTGAGGGTGGGATCTCCAGGGTTTTGGGATTCACGCTTTATTGGCTAATTTAAAGTATAAGAGTGGAATTTAGGATGGAGGGAAGGGAGAAGCAGGATCATAGAGCCTGTCCTAGAGCCCTGTAACTGAAAACAAATCTGGCTTCTACCGCTTACTATTTCTCTAATCCTTTCCTTCCCTGTAGCCCAGATTCCTCATCTGCAAATTGAGGATAATACTAGCTCTTAGGACAGGCTCTTATCCCTCAGGTTATGCTGACTTTCAATAGATGCTATGACCAAGTGCAATGTTCCTGGGCCTATTTGCAAACTCCAGGGAATTGAGATGGAGTTGTGGCAGTAGTGCCAATGGCTTCCTATTTCCTGTATCAGAGTTGTAATAGTGTGCCCTTGAATTCACTAATCCTAGAGGCCACCTCCTGATTTTAGCAGAAGTAGAAACATCCTTGGGTCATCAGTTTTATGATATTCTGGAACTTACTTCTGTGGATACAGCCAGAGTGTGTCTTTGCAGGTTTTCCAACAATTTTGTAAGCAAATGCCTATAATGGATTATTTAAACATTTTGTACTGTGCTTGATCTTGTCTGGGGAAAAAACAGATGCTATTTAATAGAGTTCTTTAGACTGTTTATATAGGTTTCTAAACCATTGACCTGCAAATCAAAGTAAGTATTGATTCCAAAAAGAATTTGCAAGAATATAATTCTCAAGTTTGACAAGACTAATTGCACATGGAAATGTTAGTCTTAGATATGTAAAGACATTATATTGTCAGAGACACTTTTTTGCAAGGGCCAATGCCCTTTCAGAACACAGGAACTTGTTAATATGACTTAGAGAAAAATTGCATGAACTTTGAAATCAGATAGGTCTAGATTCAAAACTTGGCTTCTAAATTTATGAGTTAGGTTTTATTCAGCTTTCCAAACCACAATTATCTCATCGATGACTGTAAAAGAATTATACTCCCTATCTCATAAGTTTTCATGAGAATTAAATGATATGGGACGCCTGGGTGGCTCAGTCATTAAGTGTGTGCCTTCAGTTCCAGGCACCCTGCTCAGCAGGGAGCCTACTTCTCCCTCTCCCACACCCCTCCGCTTGTGTTTTCTCTCTCTCTCTCTCTCTCTCTGTCTCTCTGTCAAATAAATAAATAAAATCTTTGAAAAAGAATTAAATGATATAATACCTGTAATATTGTGACACAATATTTGGCATGGGCTAAATATATAATTAATGTTAGTTACTTTCTTTTTCTCATTCCCATGTTCCAAATGCTGGTTTTACCTTATGAAATGTTTTCAGGAGCAATTGTGTTTTTACATTTTATTTGATGCCCTTTCTGTATATAATGTCATACTAATTTGGCTAGGTAGCATTTCCAATCTAGATACTAATAGCAGGAAGAGGTTAGGTCACTTTGTGTGAGAATTGGTGACAAACTGAGAAGTGAGGAAAAGGAAATACATGTGGGGTTAGAAAAATTGTGAGAGCATACAACTCAAATACTCTCAACCAGTATACACAGGAAGAAAACCACACCAAGGTTAAATGTATATTATGAAATGAAAGAAGTCTCGCTCTTCCACCAACCCCTGGCAAGGATGAATGGGCAGAACATGGAGAATTTTTAGGCCAGTGAAAATACTGTGTATAATACTATAACAATGAATACATATCATTATACATTTGTCCAAACTCAGAATGTGCAACACCAAGAGTGAACCATAATGTAAACCAAGGACTTTGGGTGATTATAATGTGTCAATGTAGGCTCATCAATTATAACAAATGTATCACTCTGGTGGGGGATGTTGGTAAAGGGAGAGGCTGTGCATTGTAGGGGCTGTGAACTTAAAATGGCTCTAAAAAATAATGTCTCTTAAAACACCCCCCCTGCACACACACATACACAAACACCCACCCACCCCCGCACACACAAGCATACCATAATCAAAGCATTAAGAATAAAAGTAAGGAATAAAAAGAAAAATCTTAAAAGCAGCCAGAGGGGAAAGAAGACATTATCTGTAAGAAGAAAGATAAGAATACTAGCTCAACTATTATCAGAACAAAGATAAGAATACTAGCTCAACTATTATCAAAACTACACAAGCTAGAAAAGCATCATTCTGAAGGGAAAAAATCATCAATTTTATCAATAGAAATCTATACCCATGGAAAATATTTTAAAATGTCTTGCAAAAAATAATGTGAAGACTTCTGCTTCCAGACAAGATGAAGTAAGAGGGATCATATTAACCCACCTGACTGAAATAACCAAATATTACACACAAAACCTATGAAACGATGTTCTTAAGACATTGGTTATCAGGCAACAAAAGACAGTGATCCATGAGAGAAAGGAACCAAAGAGAACCGTGAACTGTATAGTTGCCTTTCCTTACTGACTTGAGAAATATTTCACACTATAGGACAGGGAGAGGACCCAGGGAAAGCCCAGCAGACTCCGTCAGTTGATGACACAAAGTTGAAAATCCTAGGAGGCCAAGGAGCCCAGAGTTTGTGGGACAGAGTATAGGAGAAGATAAAGCTGCATAGTGAGAAAACTCCAGAGATCTGTGGAGGGTACCCCTTGAGTATCCAACAAAGCATTAATCAGAACATGTATATGAGGAAGCTACATGAGGCTGAGGAAAGAATCATCTGAGAAAATTACAAGAAGAGTACCCAGCTCTCACACAGAGCTGGAAATAGTGCTTGTTCCAATCGGTCAGCCTGGAAAACAACATAATTCATGGGTTATTCATTAAAGTACTCAAAAGGATCTTGCCACAGCACTAGAAAATTATCCTTAGACCAGTCTTCTGGTCCCACCTAACAAATCTTAAAATAAGACTGAAATAGATCAATCTCTTTTCAAATGATTTATCTGTACAGAAGAGAGGTTAAGGATATTTCAAATAGAAAAAATACACAGTATTCAATAAGGTAATTAACAGTGGTTGGCATCCAATCAAAGATTACCAAGCATACAAAAAGCAGCAAGATAATACAACCCATAATGAAGGGGAAAAAAATCAACCAACTGAAACTGAGCAAAACTCACAGGATGATAGAATTAGGAAACAAGGACATTAAAACAGTTATTATAACTATATTCCATGTGTTCTTAAAGTTAACTAGACTTCCAATTCAGACCAGATGGCATAAATTCATTTCTCCCTGCTCTTCCTGGCATAGTACAACTATAAACCCTGGAAAAAATGCAAAATAACAAAAGGAGAATGCTGACAGGTGCAAAGAGGAAGGTGAACTGATTAGGAACCTCAAAACTGAAGGAAAAATTACCAGCAAAGTGTCTTATTGCATTCCACACACCAGAAGGCAACCCAGGACCAACATTTCCTAAACTCCAATGTAGCAATAAAAGGCACCCAAATAGGTTCAATCCTCCCCTGGATTAAATGGGAATCCTGCCAGGTGAGCATGGTAGCACAAGCAAAGGGAATTACCAGAGAGCTAGGTTGACAATTAAGGGCCAGGGAAAGTACACTTCTTCCCTCCTGGGTCTGAGACCCCCATCCCTCATCCAGAGATACAACATGCCCAGGTATATGAGCAAGGAGAATCCCATAAGAAGTGGTCTGGCTTAGATACCCTCCCCTACAAATATCAAGGGCTGGATGGTACCAGAAAGAGGGATCCTGCCACAACAAGGACCCAGATTGGGAAGCCCTCTTATTCTGCTTGCACCTGATACTCCTCCCCTACTGAGAGACAGAAGGCATCTGGGGACGTGGACAAAGGGGATTCCACCACATCTAGGGGTTGAAGCTCAGGAAGCTTCTTCATATCTGTGGGACTGAGATTCTTCTCCCCTACTATGAGACACTGAGTGAATGAACAGCACCAATAAGGGGGATCCTAACCCAACAAGGAGCATGGCACATATGAAAATATGTGAGATGAGGCAAAATAGTGCAGAGATGGATATAATGGCCCTAAACGTTTACAATAACAGGAACAAAATGGGAGATTCTACAGCCATTCAAAAGGTAATGAAGGAATACTACAAGCAACTTTAGGTTAATAAATTCAGCAACTTGGGAGAAATGGACAAATCCCATGAAATCTACAAAACCAAATCTCAACCAGTAAAAGCAACAAAAACAACAACAAAAACTGGAATATCTTTTTAACCACCAAAGAAACTGAATTAGAAATTAAAGAGTTTCTCAAAATGATATCTCAAATTCCAGACACTGGAGATACACTGGATTTCAGCTCGTCATGATCTCATGGGTCATGGGATAGAGTTTGAGGTTGTGGTCCACGCTCAGTGGGGAGTCTGCGTGCAGATTCTTTCTCTCTGTCCCCCCAATAAATAAATAATTAAAAAAAGAAATTCTAAAACAGGCAAAACTAATCTAGAATGATGGAAGGCAGATAACTAACTAGTTGTCTTTGGCTGGAGTTGGGGGAAGAGTGCAAAGGATGCTTTTAGGGTGAAATAAATATTCTATATTTTGACTGTGGTAGTGATGACATGGGTACTATTAGTTGAAGCTCTGAACTGTACACTTAAAATGGTGTTGTTTTTGGTATATTACACCTCAACTGAATTTTATTACAATCATTATAAGCTATAAACAAACCAAAATGAAAAAACAGAAGCTAGATATAATACCTAGCCACAGAGGATACTGATGATTTTATATGTCATAAACTGTGATGTGTACTATATTTTTTTAAAAATTGTCTGAAAGTGTCATCAATGAGACTAAAACAGGAAAGGGGTTTATATATATATATTTTTAAAGATTTTATTTATTTATTTGACACAGAGAGAGAGATCACGAGTAGGCAGAGAGGTAGGCAGAGAGAGAAGGGGAAGCAGGCTCCTTGCTGAGCAGAGAGCCCGATGTGGGGCTCGATCCCAGAACCCTGAGATCATGACCTGAGCCGAAGGCAGAGGCTTTAACCCACTGAGCCACCCAGGCGCCCCAGGAAGGGGGTTTAGAGCAGACTTCCTTAGGAAGTGACATTTGTGGTAAGAAATGAATGATGAGCAGAGGTTAACTATGTAAAGGGGGAATGAAGATGGTGTAGGGGAAGAATGTCCCCAAATGGAAAGGAAAAAAAAAAAAGAAGCACATTATAAGGAGGCTTGGTGGGAAATAATGAAGGTCAGCTTGACTGGGGCGCAGAAAACTGTCTGAAGTCTGGTTGAGATGAAGGAAGAGAGGTAACAAGATCCTGGCCATGTTGGAGTTTATGGGATGTTAGTCTTATATCCTGAGGCTGTTGAAGGTTTTTTTTTTAAGATTTTATTTATTTGAAAGAGAGAGAGTGCACGGGCACATGAGTGGGAGGGGGGCAGGGGCAGAGAGAAATTTTCAGGAGAAGCAGACACCCTGCTGAGTGCAGAGCCCAGTGTGGGGCTAGATCCCAGGATGCTGAGATCATGACCTGAGCCAAAGTCAGACTTCACTGACAGAGTCACCCAAGCACCCCTGCTGTTGAAAGATATTAAGTTGGAAATAGTCCCCAGTGCCATGATCAGATTCACATTTTGAAAAGATTGATCTGGCTGCTGGATACTGATCTATGCAGTGGAGTACAGAGACAGGGTTCAGGGAAAGTGTTTAGGTGGCTACTGCTGTAATTCTGAAAGGAGATGATGATGTGTTAGATAACTTAAGCTGTGATAGTAGAAGTGGTGATGGAAAATAGTGGTCAGTTGTTAAAGATATTTACAAGGTAAAATCAAAGGGGCATGGTCATATATTAGATATGGGGGAAGAGGGACAATATGGTATCAGGGTTGCTCCCTACATTTCCCTCTTATAAAATTGGGCATATGAGGATGCCATTCACTGAGATAAGAAACACTGAAAAAGGATGCAGTTTGGTGGGGAAAAGTTCATGAGTTCAGTTTTTAGTATATTGCTTAAGGTACCTTTTTTTCTGGACAACTAATTGGAGCTGGCGGAATACAGATATCAATTTGAGATTTGAATCAGTTGCATTTCCCATGTTTTCCCTTTGTTTCTAGTTCCTTTTCCATCTCTGGAAGATTTTTCTCCTTGTTTGAAAATCCAAGACATAAATATTTACCTAAACTTATGTGAACATTTTGATGGTGCATTTCCATTAAAGGACTGTATCCCAATTCTGTCATATTGTCAGGAGCACATGATTTTATTTTTCAAGAACTTATTTTTTCTTTGTTAGGAAAAGGCAGGTAAAGAATTCAATGGTTTCTCTCCTGTGTGCTCAGCATGAGTGTGGCCTGGCATGTTTTGTTTAATTGTGCGGAGCATTTGCAATGAAATTCTTTAAAACCATTGTTAGTTGTACAATAAACTGGAGTAAAGGAGGGTTCTGTACTTCTGATCAATAATGTAATAGACAATGGAAAACTTATAATGGAGAATAAATCATAGAAAAAAAGTACTAAGAACTGGACTAGATTTAAAAGCTCTTTTCAGTTTTTTTGGAACATCTGGTCTTTTAGTTTGATGCTAAGCACAGTACATTATGTAAATTATTGCAGAACATTTTGCAGAGTCAGTGCAGTGCTGTGGGGATCATGTCAATATGAAGGACACTGAGGTCAGAAATTAGCCAGCACCAGGGAGGATGTGCCTACAAACAAGATTTTTTATTTGTAAAATTTAGCTAAGGGTTATTAGCAAACTCAATAATTTATAATCAGTAAATATTTGTCTTGTATCTACCAAGTGCAAACATGAGCTGGATATTGCAGGTGATGTGAAGATAAATGGTATATTATCTAATAATGGATTGAAAAATGTAAAATAAAAATGAACTAAAGACACCATGTCCCCTTGGAAATTAATCTACTATGATGCTAAAGTGTCATCTAATTGCACATAGTACTAGACTCGAAGATAGTAGTAGAGTTTATTGCTACTCTATATCCTGAACCCCTCCCTCCCTGCCATATCAAGAACAGTGATCCTAAGATATACCCAAAGTACTTCTGAAAGCATAGTGGTTTTGTTGTTTTATCTTGAAAAACGTAAGCACATTTGCATTCTATTCCTCAATATATTTATGCTTGTTCATATAGGAAATGCTTCCAATTAGTTAAAATACATTAAAAAAAAGATTCTTTAGAAAAATGCTGTTGTTTATCCTGGGACATCATATATCCCCTAGCACAATTCAGGAACCCTAAGACTATGTATAATCTAGTTGAAACACATGATTCTACAGGTAAACTTCAGTTTATAGAATAGACATGCTTACCAAAAGAATCAGCTATAATTTGTTTTTAAAGTGTGTATTTCCCTTTTATTTCTCATTATAGAACTTGAGATCTCTTCTTCTGAAATAATTCTGTGTTGATCATGACATATGTCTTTAGTAGCTTAATAACTAGGACAGAGAAGAACAGTGAATATAGTCATTAGATAGAGCTCAGTTTATGTTATGTTGTCAGTGGTAGTTACTTAAGAAATATCTGTTGCTTTGTGACTACTGCCATGAACACATGAAAATATTTGCTTATCTGGCTCCTGGGTAGAAAATGTAAAACAACTTGTAAAAAGCAAGATATATTTATGAAATACAAACATTTTTATTATTGTACATAATGGTAATAACAAGGTATCATGTATTTGTCAATAGTTTGGAGACAATGATGACCTTTGATAGCTAACCCAGTAAACTTATACATGATTAACGTAAATACTTATCTGGTAGATGGTAAATTGTGATATTATACATGTATGGTTGAAGCCCCCAAAACTCCTATTAGGATAACCTGAGAACAATTCCAAGTATCTGGAACTTTGTGGCTACAATTCAGGCAACAGAAAACTAATCAACTATTACATACTGTTTAGAAAAAGACTGTGTAGGGGCGCCTGGGTGGCTCAGTGGGTTAAAGCCTCTGCCTTCGGCTCAGGTCATGATCTCAGGGTCCTGGGATCCAGCCCCGCATTGGGCTCTCTGCTCGGCAAGGAGCCTGCTTCTCCCTCTCTCTCTGCCTGCCTCTCTGCCTACTCGTGATCTCTCTCTGTGTGTCAAATAAATAAATAAATAAATATCTTTAAAAAAAAGAAAAAGACTGTGTATACAAAAGGGCAAGAATTATCCTAGAGGGGTGCCCAGTGACTCAGTTGGTTGAGTGTCTGACTCATTGCCTCAGCTCAGCTCTTGATCTCAGGGTTGTGAGTTCAAGCCCCATGGAGTTGGGCTCCATGCTGGGTGGGGAGGTTAAGAAGAAAAGGAAAGAAAGAAAGAGA
>CM052901.1:30318050-30337691 GCA_028534135.1 Potos flavus | reverse complement strand
AAAGGAAGGAAGGAAGGAAGGAAGGAAGGAAGAAAGAAAGAAAGAAAGAAAGAGAAAGAAAGAAAGAAAGAAAAAGAAAGAAAGAAAGAAAAAGAAAGAAAGAAAAAGAAAGAAAGGAAAGAAAGAGAGGAAAGAAAGAAAGAAAGAAGAAAGAAAGAAAGAAAGAAAGAAAGAAAGAAAGAAAGAAAGAAAGAAAGAAAGAAAGAAAGAAAAAGAAAGAAAGGAAAGAAAGAGAGGAAAGAAAGAAAGAAGAAAGAAAGAAAGAAAGAAAGAAAGAAAGAAAGAAAGAAAGAAAGAAAGAAAGAAAGTGAACGAAAAAGAAAAAGACTTATCCTAGGAAGGTTATTCTAAAAAGTCTAAAAAGTGGTTGACAGCCCCCTGTTTGGCTTTGGCTTCCAGGGGTTCCTGATGGACCAAGAGCCAGTTTTCAGTTCTTATGGATGAGTATTACACAATTTCACATGCTTATTTTTATGTGCATTTAAAGTACACCCTGTTTGGCTTTGGCTTCCAGGGGTTCCTGATGGACCAAGAGCCAGTTTTCAGTTCTTATGGATGAGTATTACACAATTTCACATGCTTATTTTTATGTGCACTTAAAGTACACTTTTAAAAGAAATCAATAGTAAGAGTTATCTTTAGAACACCTGGACAAATTAACATGGTACTGGAGTTACCAAGTATTCTAATTCAGTATTGTACAGAGAAGTACTTCTTAGAGCTACATAAAAGTAAGAACGTTACATAGCTGTCATGAAATGCCTAGCAACTGTGCAAAGGCTTCAGTGAAATCCTTAAAATTTTTAGGAAGAATGCTCTGTTTCTGTATCATCAATTCTTCCTCATTTTGGTAATGGGGTTCAATTGCTATTATTCTTATTTAATTAAAAATTCGGATTGTAGAATTACCGTTAGTTTTACATGTGTTTATAATTTTCTTCTTTGGTCATGGTTTTAATGTGATTTTATTTCTTTCTAATTCCTTGTTATCACCATTTTTCCCCCCACAAGGAGCGAGAATGCATGCACCTATGTCTATGCTGGCCTGCCTAAGAGATCTGGTCAAAAGTTAGAGTACCACTGGTCTAGAGCACAGACAGGGGACCCTAAGGAGTCATTAAGTTAGTACTGTCCAGAGACTGAAACTATAGGACATAAAGTTCCTTGTCACTAGAGAAATTTCTTCTATATTGGAGCAGGGATGATATACTAGGCTTTATTGTGACTTATATAAAACTGTCCTCAGTCATATATTCTTTGGTTGTGATTGCATACATGTTCACCAATCCTGTAATTACTCATTCAATTTCCTGAGATTTCTGAAATACTAGGAAGGGGTACCCGTTAGAGACACAAGTACTACAGCAATTAAAAAGGATTGTTTAGTGTTGTAAATTTATCAATGATCTGTTCTATCAACACAATTTTTATGTGAATTTGACTCTCCTGGTTTGACAAGAGTCAGACCCTAGTCAGTAGTAAAGTCACCATGCTAATGGTACCTTTTGCCAAACAGTCATCTAACCATTTCTGTTGATACCTAGACTTACTGTTATCTATTATCAACCTATAAGAATTTTCATATGCTAAAAACCATGACAAAGTATGAAAGCTAATGTAATTTAAAAAAATCATTTGAAAAAAAAATCTACCCATGCAATGATCTTTTAGAACTATTTCTTTCTTTACATGTTCCTATGGCTTCCATTGGTATCACTTAGCTTGCAAATGGCCCCCTAAACTTACTTTGGCCATTTATCTAACTGTACTCTAGAAATGCTAAGCCCTGCCCTAAACCGTAAGCCACCTGGAGTTTGTTCTGATTGCCCAATATACTAGAGGTATCTGATAAGGATTTGCTTTATTTATTTATTTTCTTCATCAAGAGTCATTTGCAAAAGTCAATGGTTTTACTTTCTGGCAGAATTCAGCAAAATAAAGTTCTAGCATTATAAATCTGAAAGTATTCTGATATTTTATATGACTTAGCAGCAATAATATTTCATACTGAGTCAATGTCCTTAATTTATAAGAATTGACCACTCAACACGTGGTGATTTCTAGTTTTAACTTTCTTTGATGATGGAAGCAGTTTCAGAATTTAAAAATTGCTCACACTCCATTTAACATTATAGCCAAATAGAATTACAGTCGTTTTGAAATAAAGCCTTATCAGAAATAAGTTTTTAAATGAAGCAGTTATCTCTCAGAGCTATCGACTGCATTTCCCTTGGGGATTGATTCCAACTCCCATTTGTGGTCCTTCCGTTACCACTTTGGATGGGATTTGGGAAGTTGAAATACACATATAATAGAAGGGTTACTTTCTGGAATGTGGTGGCATTTGTCATATTTTAGATTTGTCAGCCACAGCACCATTCATATTACCCTTTTAAATGGGCTCACTTTTTACAGCTTTATGCTGAAGTTAAAATGTCAGCTACATATCACTATCCAAAAGTTCAGAATGGAGTTTGGCGGTGGTGACAGAAACTCTAAAGAAACTGGTTCTCTTCAGGTCAGTCTTTATTTTTTATTTTTTTAAAGATTTTGTTTATTTATTTGACAGAGAAAGAGATCACAAGTAGGCAGAGAGGCAGGGAGAGGGAGAGGGGGAAGCAGGCTCCCTGCTGAGCAGAGAGACTGATGCTGGGCTTGATCCCAGGACCCTGAGATCATGACCTGAGCCAAATGCAGAGTTTAACCCACTGAGCCACCCAGGCGCCCCTTGGGTCAGTCTTTAAATGTATGTTCTTCCTTTAACGTAACTGGGAAAGCGTCCTACAAGAGGATGGAGATTTAGTGATTTTAGTCTCTGTGGAATTAGTTCATTATTTAATTCTCATGATTTGTTCTCTCAAATCTTTGTTTTCTACTCTTCTTTTGCCTTTTGTTCACATTATAAGTCAGTGTGGTCACTTTCTAGGGCATATTTTCTAGCCAAGTATTAAAACATGTATACATATACAATTTAAGAAAGTGTTTCTTATGCTTTCCATACCATAGCCATGTTTTCCCTTCTACTACTCTCCTGAATGATTCACCTGAGGGCCTTCCAAGTTGATGAAATAAACTTTGAACATTTGGGGTAAAAAGAAGGAAAGAGGATGCACAGGATTTGTGACAAAATTTACACGTGCCATCACTTTTTTTCTATCTGCTAGCTCTTCTCAGTGTGTATGGTAATATTTGCATTAATTCATCACACACTGAGTATCTATTTACAGCACAAAGTTAGGGGCTAAGAAGCAAAGATTAATGAGATAGAAATAGTAATTTTGAGGTGAATCCTCTTTTTAATATCCACGTGGTACAGGCAGTAATTAGTATAAGAGTGTAGATATATAGCAGCGTGTCAGATGGTGAGTAATAAAGGCATTGCATTGGGTCTTGAACTGGATTTGAATTGTATGAATACACTTATATATATTTCTTTTTCTAAAAAAATAAATACAGGGATGCCTGGGTGGCTCAGTCGGTTAAGCGTCTGCCTTTGGCTCAGGTCATGATCCCAGGGTCCTGGAATCAAGTCCCGCATCGGGCTCCCTGCTCAGCGGGGAGCCTGCTTCTTCCTCTGCCTGCTGCTCTGCCTACTTGTGCTCTCCAACTCTGTCATAAATAAATAAAATCTTAAATAAATAAATAAATAAATAAAGTACCGTAAAGGTATTGTCTCTTCCTTATAATTCTCTTAACATTTTCTTTTCTCTACTTATTGTAGGAATACAGTATATAATACATAAAACATACAAAATATGTATTAATTGACTTTCTGTTACCAGTAAGGCTGGCTTCTGGTCAATAGTAGGCTATTAGTAGTTAAGTTTTTGGAGAGTCAAAAGTTATATGTGGATTTTTGACTGCACAGAGATCGGTGCCCCTAAACCCCACATTGTTCACGGATCAACTATACAATGATGAGCCAAGCCTCCCTAAGACGAGTTTTACCTTTGAAGTTCCATTCCCTGAATAAGTGAGGAGTAGAATTGGTGAGGAGTAGAATTGCAGCTTCAAATATGGTATACCTTGTCTAAGAAAACCTGAGCCCCAACTTGCCCACTGAGCAAATTTGTGAAATCTGTGTGTCTTGGATACTGAGTTGGTTTTCTGATTTGATCTACAATTTCTCTTGTTGGAATTAAAGTCCTGATGTAAACTACTTTCTACTTTGTTGAGCCCTTCCTTCTAGATACCACATCTAGTATTCTGTTACCCATTTAAGGCTAGTACCATCTTTAACCTCAAAACCATGGTGTGGAAATCCATGTGATTCCAAACCTCACCATTACTTTGAAATTGCTGCTGCTGTGTCATAAGCATTATATCAAATAATCCCTAGGTATTACTGGTACAGGTTAAACGCAATATTACTTTGCCCTTCTGTGTAATAACATTCACATACTTCTTATTCCAACCTGTATTTCCTCGCAGACATCAGCCTTATGTTTTGTTTTTTGCTTCTTCTGCACCGCTGGTTTGCTGCTATAGTCCCAGTATGTCTCACAATCGAAGCAAAACAAGATCACCTGTCTTATAATGGTCTCTGGTTTAGAGGTAACAGAACCAAAGTCATATCATGCCAGAACTGTAAAGAACCTTACAGTTAGATCAGCAAGTCTAAACCCTTCATTTAACAGAAGAGAGAATTTAAGACTCAGATAATTTTAACTGACTTGCTTAATGTCTGTGATCAATAGAAAAGCCGGTGCCTGTTTCTGTTTATCTCTCCAGATTTTTAAAAGAGCAAACAGGCAAAGATGTTAACAACATGTCTTCCTAGTATATCTCTGAAACGTAGAAGAAATTTGTTCCTATTTCCCACCAAAGCTGTTTCACATTTTTACCATTGTCCTCAAACCCTTTCTCTACCACCACCCTTTCTTTTTTCCAGCTGGTGACCATGTCTCCTACTTCACAGGAAAAATGTGTGTGACACAGTGAATGTAAGAGATCAACAAATGTTAGCTATAATTACTACTTCTCTTATTTCTTTTAATCATCCTAGTCAGGGCTTGGGCCCTCTCTCAACTTTCCACCCCTTTTGCCAGTGAGCTACACAATCTATACCCATGTTTATCCTTAAAACTTTACATTTTTTCCTAAATAGAGCACTTTCTCATAGCCAATCCATCCACTTCTGTTCTGGATTCCAGTCCCTTCTACCCTCTCAGGGACCTCCCCTCTTTTGATTTAAATTTTGATATTCAGTAAATGAAAACTTCTCCCTGTCCATTCTGTTCTATTCCCTTCATTTTTTTTTTTTTTTTTTAGTCTATCCACATGTTCAAGTTGTTCTCATTAAAACCAAACAAGACCTCTCAATTCTATTACTCTATCCTTCCTTCCTTTGGAATGCAAACTTCTAAGAAGTAACTTAACATATCCATCTTTTATTTCTCGTTGTTTTTTCAATTACTTTAGTTTGGAGTATGTCTCCCAAATTCCATTAAACCTGTTTTTGCCAAGATTTCTAGCAGCTTCTTCATTGCTAAATCTAATGGACATCTTCTCCATAATATTTGACATTGCTACCTCTATTGCCTCCTTGAAAACACTTCTCTTTTGACTTCTTTAAGGTTAAATCTTCCTACCTTTCTAGGTGTTTCATTATATTTCTAAAATCTCCTCTGTGGGATTTCCCCTTTACCTCTTAACATAAGTCTTAAATGCTAACTTTTCCATATACCATGTTCATAGACTTAAGTTTTCTTCTTTTAGTTTACCCACTTTCTTTTGGGTAATCTCATCAACCACCATGGGTTTTCCTATCACAGTAAATGGATGACTTCCATATATTTACTTCCAGTGTGAAAATTTCATTTGACGACCAGAATTTATATCCAATTGCCTATCAGATGGATCTATGTGTTTCTATTAAGTATATTGAAGTCTCCATACTTTTCTTCCAAATCTTTTCCTCTTCATATGTTCCCTTTCTTACTATTACCTACCACCGTTTACTCATTTCTCAAAGACAAAAATCTGGGTGTTGTCTCTCATTCTTCTCTCTTAAGAATACTTCCTATCAAATTAGTTACCAATTCTGTTTCTTCTACCAAATTAATATACTTCCTTATTCTTCACCCACTGCTACTGCCTTAGGTTCTGTCCTGTATCACTGTATTCCTATAGTGTGAACATATTTATTCAGTACATGTCTATTGACTGCCTACTCTGTGCCAGGCACTATTCTAAGTGTTGGTGATACAGTAATGAGCAAAATGGACCAATATCTATTCTCATGGCACTTGCTTTCTACTTGAGGACAATAAATAAATGAGTAAATAATATAAATTCAAACAGTGACAAGTGTTATTAAGAAAGCAAAGCATAAGAGAATCAGGATTGAATGTGCACCTGTGTCTGTTTTAGACAGAGCAGTAGGCAGGATCTCTATGAGGAAATGCCATTTGAATGAAGATCTGAGGATGAAAAGGAGTTAGCCAAGTGAATAGAGAAAGAACATTCTTGAAATAAACAATTGTAATCCTGAAAGGAAAAATTATCTTAATGATTTCACAAATAGCAAAAGGGTCATCATGACAGAAACTTAGCTGAATGGAGTGATAGGAGATGAAATTAGAGGGAGACAGGGATAAGATGATGTAGGCTCTTTTGGCTATGCTACTAAGCTTGGATTTCTACTCTAGATTTAATGGAAGTACAAATCAAGGAAAGGTTGTGATCTGATTTACATTTTGGCTTCTGTGTGGAAAATAGACTATAGAGGAGCAAGTATGGCCATAGGAGGTCAGAGAGAAAGCTAATGCAAGGAGTCCAGGTGAGAGTTTAGGATGATGACAATTGGAATGGTGAGAAGTAGTTTGATTTCAGATATCTTTTAGAGTTAGAGCTGATAGGAGTTGCTGATGGAGGTGAGAAAAGAGATGGATCAAGGATATTTTTTAATATTTTTAAAATTTTTAAATATTTTTAATAATATTTTTTAATAATAATCAAGGATTATTTTTTGCTGATGGAGGTGAGAAAAGAGATGGATCAAGGATATTTTTTAATATTTTTAAAATTTTTAAATATTTTTTAATAATATTTTTTAATAATAATCAAGGATTATTTTTTGCTGATGGAGGTGAGAAAAGAGATGGATCAAGGATATTTTTTAATAAACTTTTTCCAGTTTTGTTCTCCCTTAAACCTATTCACCTAAATAGTTCCAATGTTTTTTTTTTGTTTTTTTTTTTTTAAGGACTATTCTGATAATGACACTTTATACCTCTGTGGTTATCAACCAGGGTGATTTTTGCCCCCCACCTGCTTCCCCCCAACGTGCTTAGCAATGTCTAGAAATATTTTTAGTTGTTGCAGCTTCGTGTGGGGGGTTGTTACTGGCATTTAGTGGATAGAGAGAGGACAGGGATGCTGCTAAACATTCTTCAAAGCATAGAACAGCTTCTCCCCAACAAGGTATTGTCTAGCCTAAAATAATCATGAAGTTAATCAGTATGACTGCACTCAGTTTAAGTGTCACCGCTTCTGGAAATTCTCTTCCAGTTTAACAATATAATAAATAATAGCTCACATGAAGCACTTACTGATTTCTTCTAGTGTTAAGAGTGTGCACTAGTGAATTGGAAATTGCTATTATCCCCACTTCACACTGTTAGACAAGTAATAGAGCTGAGATTTGAACCCAGTTGTATTTGACTAAAAGGTTCTTAAAAATTACACAATACTGACCCCCATTCCCAAGATTGGAGTAGCTCCTCCACGGTGAATGGATTGATTTCAGAGCTAATTACATTGTATTTTAAGTGTTTATTTGGTTGTCCCCTCACTAAACAGTGAGTTCCTGGAGGGCAGGCAATGTGTCTTTTGTCTATGTATCCATAGTGCCTGGAGCAGTGTCTGGCACATTCTCAAGAAATGTTTACTGAATGAATACTTACAGTCTAGAAATGTGTGCACAGCTTATTATTTCCCAGAGTGGTTGTTGGGAATCAGTTAAATTCACAGATTCATTTAACAAGTTTTACAGATGGGGATTAGTCTCTAAGGGAGTTAGCAACTGGAGAAATTTACATTTGTAATCACTCAATTGAGATTCTGTGGGTGGTAGGATGGTGAGAGTTGAGGAGATGAGCAATTGTTTTGCATCTTAAAAGCTTTAAAGTGTGACTTCAGAGAGCCTGAGCTCCCTTTGTTGTTGTTGTTGTTGTTGTTGTTGTTGGAGACATTTAGCAGCATTATATTTTCTCACTGGTTTTCTGAGAAAAATTTGAGTTCCTTCTCTGGCCCAAGGCTCACTTAAATAAAAGAAAAAGAGTGCGTGTCCCAGGAAGAGTTATACTAGCCTCTGCCTTTCTTAAAATCAAGAATCTCTGGAACCTGCCAGGGCAGAGTCAGGCAAGGATTAGCAAAATTTACCTGTTTCATCAGCACAGTTGTGCAATATTCAACAAATCTGGTTCTAAAACAAAGCCACAAAATTGTTTTTCAGGTTTGTGTATTTGTGATTAGCATAGTATTTTTCTACCAACTCCATCTGGCTTTCTATATCTGTCTCTAACTTTGTAAAATCAAATTCATTCTTCTGAAAGCATTAATCTTATTTGCTCCTTCACATATTTTGTGGATTTGTTTTAGAACCAGATTTGTTGAACATTGTATAACTGCTGATGAAACAGGTAAATTTTGCTGATCCTTGCCTAACTCCGTCCTGGCAAGTTAGAGATTCTTGATTTTAAGAAAGAAAGGCAGGGGCTAGTATAACTCTCTTCCTGGGACACACACTCTCTGGATCCAGAGTTCAGTATAGGTTGTAGTTCAGAATTTCTCTCCTTGGCTTGGCTACTAAGAAAGACTCCTTTGAACAAAGATTAGCCAGGCTCCTCTGAGTCTTTTTTTTTTTTTTTTTTTTTTTTTTACAAGGCCTTACCTTCAAACTCTGTCCTTGGCCTATTTATTCTAGTTTTAGCAAGAATCCTACTGGGTCAGTTTAGTGTAAATTCCAAACCTTGACATCTGATCCAATTTCTCATCCCCAACCCTAGATATCTTATCATTCTGACCTCCCTTCTGCAAAACATCTTACTGAGTCAGTTTAACCAGAATCCCTCCACCCCTAATGTTTCCTCTTAGTATTTCCCATCCACTGACTCCCCCCTGCTCCTTGGCTATAAATCTCTAGTTATCCTTATAGGAGTTGAACTCAATCTCTCTCCCCTTTTACAAAAACCTGATTGTGGTGACCCCCCCATATAAAGTCTGCCTTACCATCTTTAACAATCACCATGCATATTTTTTTTTTCTTTAGCACTACCCTACCCAATTTTAAGGATTTAGATGATCAGGCCATCTCACTAAATAAGGTTGTGGATCCACACAGTAAATAACCATTATTCTTCCTACCTAATGGAGCTCCACTGAATAACTGGTAATAATTAATGATAAATAGAGATTTGTTAAGAGAACACTCTGAAGAAAGAAAGAGGGACAGATCTAGGACATTTAGAAGAACTTTAGGGAGTGGCAGGCAATTGTGATTACGATCCCAGAGTTAAAAACAGCAGTCAATAAACAAGAGGGTAAAGCCAATGTTGCAAATATCCAGGAAGAAGTGTCAGGGAACAAGGTTTTAAGCTTGAGTCCAAGCAAGAAAAGGCATTATTCCTGGGGTAATTGGCCAGAAAAAAAAAAAAAAAGAAAAGAAAAGAAAAGAAATGGAAACCCTGAAATTAAAGGAAAAGACAGGAATTTGAAAATAATGTAACAGAATCAGTGTACAAATTTATAGTGCTCTAAGCTAGATTGACTTGATTTTGAATTCCTGAAATAGTGGTTTAAAACATCTTATATTTGCCCTAACCAGGAAGAGTATTAACTCTAAAACCAAGAGAAGAAAGGGAATCCCATCATAAGATTTTATACCTTCCTTCCCGAGGAAAATTAATTAAATAATAATAATAATAATAATAATGTGAATGACTGATCCCTTTACCCCATAGGGTGACTCACTCTGAGGGGTAAGAAGGTCTGCTGGCCTCCAGGTAGAAGGACTTTCCTTAGTCCAGTGCTTTATCTTCTGGATGATGTCCCCTAATGCATTTTTCCTATGTAGAGCAGGATGTCTTGTCCATTGGCTGGTCTCAATGTTACAATGTCTTCTCTGAAATAACTCCTGAAATGTCAGGTTCATTATATGTCTTCATAGAATGATTGTTGGCATTATTGAGGTTGCTTTCCTCCATGTGCAGGTGCCAATATTCTATATCCAGTGACTGGGTCTACAAGATGCTGGTCAACATCACCAAAGTCCCTCTTCCCAAATACTGCTTGTGGCTATCTCCCAGCACCCTTCCAGGATAGCCAGTACCAATGCTCCCACTGAGCCCTCTAGTGGCAGTATGGAATCATGCAGCTTTTTCAGGGATTAGTTCCCTTAGATTAATTTGATACCTTTTGATTTGGCCCAGGGAATTAAATCTAAGCCAAAGCAGAATATAAACCTGTTGAACATTTTCTGGTCTCCCAGTGAACTCTCATACCCTCAAAAATAGCTTTCCTGTGGTATGACAGGGTAAAGTACCTTATTTCTTCTTTGTAAACACCATCTCAAATTATCTAGGGGATTTGACAACAGTCCCCAAAATATCTCAAGACAAATGGCTTAAGCAATTCTTAAAAAAAAAAAAGTCTCACTTATAGGAGGAAGTGACTTTAAAACATCAGATATTTTTTTAGAGTAATTATGTGAGGTGATGGATGTGTTAACTCCTTGAGGGGAATCCTTTTACAGTGTATACATATTTCAAATTGTCATGCACACTTTAAATATTTTTGTCAAATACACTTCAATAAAGCAAAGAGGGGGGAAATCTGGTATTTATTAAAGCACTATTCATTTAGTGACATACCTCCAATAATGAGTCAGGAAGATTCCCCACATCTTCAATAACAACAGCCTTATATTATGATTACAGATGGTAAGAATGGTAACTTTTAGACCTTTTATAAGCTTCAATATTTAATGAAATATTACTAAGCATGTCAAGGCAGAGAGAAGATTCAGTGAGTTCAATATATGCTCATGGAATTCTTTTGTGCAGTGAGATACAAAATGTTGGAATGGTAGAAGAAGGAGCAACTATTTCCAGTGGGGGTCGGAGCTGGGGCTGTTGTTGGGGAGACTTTGTGGAAGAAGTGATAAGTAAGTTAGGGTTTGAAGAGTGAGTCATATTTTCATAGGTAGAAGAAGCAGAGAAAGCATCTGAAGTTGAGGGAACAGCAAGAGTAATTTCAATGGAGGAGTGAAATTGCATGGTGAGTAATTTGACTTAGCCAGCACTTAAAAAAACATGAAGAAAAATAGTATCAAAAAGTAGAGAAGTATCTAAGGGTACAAAGTCGGGGCCAGATCACAGAGAGCCTGGAATGTACATGGTATAGGACAAAAATCTACCCAACATGACTCAGCTTTTCGAAAAATTGAAATTGCCTTGATTTTCTTTTTCTGAATGTATCTTGATTTCAAGCCCCGACACCTGCTGATAGAAGAAAAGGACTTGTCAGTTAAAGGTGACCCTTTTTAAATTTAAATTTTAACTAACATACAGTGAAATATTGGTTTCTGGAATGGAATTCAGTGATTCATCACTTATGTACAACACCCAGTGCTCATCACAAGTGCCCTCCTTAATACCCACCACCCATCTCGCTTACCCCCTACCCACCTCCTTCCATCAACCCACAGTTTGTTCTCTATTATTAGAGTCTCTTGTGGTTTGTTTCCCTCTCTCCTTTTTTTCTCCCCCTTCCTGTATGTTCTTCTATTTTCTTTCTTAAACTCCACATATGAGAAGATCATATGGTATTTGTATTTCTCTGACTGACTTATTTCACTTAACATAATACACTCTAGCTCCATCCACATCTTGCAAATGGCAAGATTTCATTCTTTCTGATGGCTGAGTAATATTCTATTGTACATATATACCACTTCTTCTTTATCCATTCATCAGTCAGTGGACATTTGGGCTCTCTCCATAGTTTGGCTATTGTTAATAATGCTGCAATAAACATCAGGGTGTATGTACCCCTTCAAATCAGTATTTTTGTATCCTTTGGGTAAATGCCTAGTAGTGCAATTGCTGGGTCATAGGGTAGTTCCATTTTTAACTTTTTGAGGAACCTCAAAACTGTTATCCAGAGTGGCTGTACCAGTTTGTATTCCCACCAAGAGTGCAAGAGGGTTCCCCTGTCTCTGCATCCTCGCCAACACCTGTTGTTGTTAATTTTAGCCATTCTGACAGGTGTGAGGTGGTATTTCATTGTGGTTTGGAGTTGCATTTCCCTGATGGCTAGTGATGTTGAGCATCTTTTCATGTGTCTGTTACCCATCTGGATGTTTAAAGGTGATCTAAATTCTTTTACTTTATAGAACAATTTATTTTATGTAAATATCCAGTCAATTCAAGGTGAAACCTGCTTATCAGTGTATATTTGATCTTTTGAGGGCTTTTCTTTTCTTTATTCCTTCTCAAGATGGTGTCAGGATGCACAGAAAATTATATGTGTCTTTATAGCATGGGGAAAAGCTTCAATTCCCCATGCTGTCCTTTGGGTCTTCTGTGGACTCTACCAAGATGCTCCTTATCTTGTGTGATCACTAATAAGCTTTTTTTCATGTTTAATATACTTTATTAAGAATTTAGACTAAGAAAATGCAATACAGAAAGGAAAATTTAAAATATGTAATGTTTTTTATTTTGTTATATTAGTCACCATACATCATTAATTTTTGATGTAGTGTTCCATGATTCATTATTTGTGTATAACACCCAGTGCTCATCACCACACGTGCCCTCCTTAATACCCATCACCGGGCTATCTCATCCCCCCTCCCCTCTGAAACCCCCAGACTGTTTCCTGGAGTCCATAGTCTCTCGTTTCATCTCCCCCTCTGATTTCCCTCCCTTCAGTTTTCACTAGTAAGCTTTTGATGGCATCTGAAGTGTCACTTGCCATTGCTTTCATTCATGAGGTCTTTACATCATGCAGCTTCCTCGTCTAGACCCCAGGTCTTTGGCTTTTCTAGACTCCTAAAATTCTTCTCTAAGGTGTGTGGGTACTTCTAGATTTCCTATGTGTTACATTGCTGGCTGTGGGAAACTGGGAGACTGTCTAATTATGCCATGCCTCTATTTCTTCTCTACCAGGACTGTCTTATGTTGAGGCAGAACCTCAGAGCATGCAACAATGTGGTCTATTTTTTGTGTTCCAAATGGAAAATAGTGAATAAGACCATTCTGATTTTATCTTCCCCCAAAACCTATCTGGGATTTTTTCGCATACTTTTTTACATCCTATGTCTGAGTACTGCGGCGCGAGTGCACAACATGTTTCCTCAGGAAAAAAACATGTTTTCTCAGGCAACATCTTAACTTTCATCTTGTAATATATGAATATCTCTACCTGCCTATTATTCAAACTTTTTTATACCCTGTTTTATGACTTGTGGTGAAACAAAAAATTTATAATTCTATGCTTTACTCTTGATATTTAAAGAGAAGCATTTGGAATTTAGAAACACAAATATACAGGGAAATACATGCCCAACTCCTTTTCTTTTTATATTTTTAAAATTTTTGAGAGAGAGAAAGAGGGAGAAAATGAGCAGGGAGAGGGGCAGAGGGAGAATCAGACTCTCCACTGAGCAGGGAGCCCAATGCAAGGCTTGATCCCAGGATCCTGAGATCATGACCTGAGCCAAAGGCAGATGCTTAACCAACTGAACCACCCAGGCACTGCTACACCCAACTCTTTTTCAACAAAATTTGGCTTCTAAGACTGGTTTTCATAATGTGGACTGCAAATATACAAACAAAAGTAATTGGAAATCAAGAGCTAATCAGTGACTTCACAAATGCTCTATCTGCTCTACCTGCACAGTTATGACATATACTGATTCAAAAAGTGGGACAACCTAAAACTAGTAATACAGGAAATCAAAATACATTGGTTTCACATACCTAGAAATACTGCCCACTTCCCTACCATGTGTGAAACTTCAAAGATATCTCTGGGAATAGAGTGCAGGATGGCTTAGACACAGTGTCAGGAGAATATTGCAGTAATGTAGATGAGAGATGATGTGGAAATTAGTAAGATCTAGTAACTAAATACGGAGTGTGACAGAAAAGTTAAACATGAATGAGTTTCTAATGAGAAGAATGTCGTATATGGCAACGCTACACTTCTACTAACACAACTCCAGGACCTGAAGCAATGACTACGAGATGGATACCAGTTATTTTGAAGATAGAGTGAACAAGCCTTGATGGCTAAGGGAGGAGTTGAAGTTGATTCTGAGCCTATTTTACTGCAACAACTAGGTTGGTGTTATTTCTATGATCTGAGTTAGTAAATGCAGTGGAGGGGCACGTGAGAGTGAAGGGAAAAAAATGATGCTGGATTGGATATGTTGTGTTTTTTTTAGCTAGAGGAAAAGCCATGTGGAATTACAAAGCAGTCACTTGAAAATTAAGTTGTGGAATTAAGGAACAAGATCAAGGCTGGAGATACAGATTGGGAATTATTGATGCTAGCATGATATCAAAATTATAGAAATAGATCATGTTATCAGAGGGAGAGTATGGGCAGAGCAGAACAGAGAACCAAGCAATAACAGAATTTCAAGAGATGGTTAAATTTAATAAATGGAAGTAGGGTAAAAAGGATCCAGTTAAAGAGATGAGGGGGAAAATATCAAAGTAGAACAAACAGGCAGTAAGAGGCCACAGAGCTTAAAGAGGAGAAAGACACGAGGAGAAACTACAGATGACCATTAATAATAGATATTAATGATATTTGAGGGAGTTGTTTCACTGGAATGGCATCAAGATGTCAGTAAAATGTTCTGAAGTATAGCTTGTGAGAAAGAGCTTCTTTGGAAAGAAAGAAAGCTGAAAGAAGAGAAATAGAGGGAAGTACAGTTAAGGGAACTGGCTTTTTGTTAGGCTGGCAAAGACTTGAGATACTAGAAAGGACTTGTAGGCAGATAGCAAGGTTGCATGGAAAGTATGACTTGAAGAAACAAGAGAGAAAAAATGGAGAGCTGATAATGCAAGTTAGCTATAGCATTGGGATGCCATAACGAGCATTAGAGAAGAGGTTAGCCTTCTCAAGGAAGAGAGATACTTTTCTCTCTTTGAGACAAAGCAGAAGAGTTTAGGATCAGGAAGATAGGGAGAAATTATCAACCACAAAAGAGTGGTGGTATTTTAATCCCTAGTAAATTCTATAAGTACATTTTTTAAGCTTTCTGGCTAATCGAAGATTTAGAGTATTGAGCTTATTATAAAGGAGAAAACATATGAGACAGAGTAGTTGATAAATATATACAGAAAATTTACAGATACGTTTCCGTTAGGAAGGGCAGTTACTTTTGTTTCATATTCTGGCCCTTGTGCAATCACGTAAGAATGTGCCTTGGGCCCAGAACATTTCCTTGCAAAAAAGGTAAAGGGCCTTCATGCCTGTCCTAGGCATATCTCTTTGTTGGGGATTATCTTTCTCAGTTCCTCTCCTGGGCTTGATTAATATTTCTTTGTTCTGCTTAATCATCTGTCACTGGCACCTGGTCAACCCCCGTGATATATCTATTTCCCACGGGGAGGGAGTAGGGTCCTTTTCTTGCAGCATAAGAGGAGTATGTGCAAACCATTGCCCTATGCAGACTGTAGGGTGAAACCTACTGGTCATGGGAAGCCAAATCTCACTATTGAAGCTGACCTTGCTCTGTCTCTTTGTATGAGTAAAGCATTGTTCCCTTCAGTGCCTGTGTGAGTTGTGTCTTTCATGGTAACCCTGGCACCTCCAAACCATGCAGTGGGTTGACATCCTGGAACTACTGCTCCTGGAAGGAGCAATGACAGGTGTCATTTCCTTGACAATCTCTGGACAGTCTTTTTTTTTTTTTTTTTTTTTTTTAGCTAAAGTGAAAGACCAGCATTTGCTATATATGATAATGATTCCCTGAGAACCAATGCATTTTGGGACCTTGTTGTCATCTTCTTGGTCCAGACTTTCAGCTGAAATTGCATTTCCCAATATCAATTTATTTTATGGGTTACTCTAGTGATATGTGACATCTTCGAGATAATAAAAATGAATCTTTCCCTTTGAAAAGAATAATGTGTGGCTTGCACCAAGCCTTATGGGGTAAAATACTGAAATGCACTGATGAAGTTTTAAATTACATTGATAGAGATTCACTCATGATGAAAAATTATCTTTGTGGTCATTGAGTGGTAGGCATGTGGGGAGAGTGAAGAGAGGGATGGGAAATGATACTATAATCAAGTGTTGTGTATGTTAAGATTTAATATTTAAATTTTTTTTTTTTACTTTCTGGGGTTTGTTGGTTAAACCTACAAATAGCTACCATTTCTAGATTGCTCACATTGTTAGATAATGGACTATGTAGATTTGCATATACCAACATTGCAAGATAAATATTATCTTCCTGAAACTTAAAATGGTTACGTAACCTAAGATCACAGGCTGGTAGTTAAGTTTGTGGCTTCAAAGTCCATGCTCTTACCCAATATTCTATCCCATTTTTTCTAATGGCTAGTTAATCATCCTAATTACCTGGAAAGTTTTAGAAATGAAGATTCCAACATAAAGCAAGTATCAGAACCTCTCTGCTATACTAAGGCACAAAGAAATAACAGCAATATACTATTCTACTCCCACCTCCTCACTACCACAAGACACTACAAAATAGCAACACCAAACAAAAACACCAGTTAAATCCCATGGGTAGTGATGGATCTTATGGTTCCAGTGGAATACTAGTCAGATTTCCATTTAAAAGATTTCTTTTTCTACATTTGTTGTTGGGAAAATAAGAGGAGATTCCCTCTGGAACATACGAAAAAAAAAAAATAAAGCAGACCAATGTTTTAAGCAAGTCTGGACATCCTATTCAATAAGATATGAGGAAGAATTTAAGAGTGCGAGTTAAGACCTTGGATAGTGTTATGGTGGCTAGAGTAGCATAGTTTTCACGACTTCAGAAAGTCCAATTCATAAGGTTGAAATAATATTTTTCTTATCAAATTCTTCTTGAAATTCTTCTGTGAAACATGAAGAAAGATATGTCTATCAGTTTTTAACAGAGCTAATATACTATCACTGACTTTTGAATACAAAGTTGTAGCTTATGTTTCACAGAAAAAATATATATATTAATAGTGATACCAAGAATAGATATTTTTGTCTACTTACTATGTATTAGGCACTGAATGGGATGCTTCACATCTTATTGTCATTTAAGATTTACAACCACCAAATAAATAGTTTTTAACTTTGCTTTCACAGATGAGAAAAATGAGGGTCAGAGAATTTTATTTAAGTTGACAAGGTACCCCAGCTAGCAAATAGTAATGGCAGGATTTGAATCCAAGATTTTCTAACTTGAGATCCTGACTCTTAAGCATTATGCTTTACTACCTCCATGTATTGCTAATTCCAATATTTCTAAAATTTCCTTCTCTTCCTTTCTTATTTTTATATATTTCCGAAAGTTGCTTCAATCAGAAATCTGGTGAACAAGAAGTATATGACTTTCTTTGGAAGCAAAGAATGGTCATGAGAAATCTATGCTATATGTATTTCTGGAAACCTACTGATAAATATTAGATTCTTGGAGTGTGAATCTCTGGTTACCACCTAATTGTTCCTCCTTATTTTGAAGACAGCCCAGAACTCTAAATCTCTATAATACCAACTACGATGGAACTTCAAAGTAAAACAGAAGGTATCAAGACCAGAGCTATATGCCTCAACTCAAAGCAGATCTAGAAAGTCTTTTAATCTACTTTAGTATGGAGGTGAGGCAATTACCAGTTTCCTTGTTCTACCTGTAACTTTAAATCTACCCATCCCTTTGAGAGTGGGGAATCCAAATGTTTGTGACTAAGAGTTTTTCAAACTATTCCTATCCAGGATCTGATGTTTTCCTACCTTTTTTTTTTTAGTTTCAGACATCAGCCTATAAGCACAGGTTTCAAAAGAATAGCTTGAAAATGGTGAATTCCATTTGATAAAGCTCTAGGGTCTGACCCTATGTAAACTATATATGGAGGCACTATCAAAGAATAAGTGTGGATCTCATTTCTGGTGGTTCCCAAAAGAACACCATAGCTATCTAAGCCACATGCTTAATTCTAGATTCAAGCTTATCCTTAGGAGAGTACTCATCCTTCATAGATTAGGTAAATAAAAATCAAGCTTTCAGTGAACTATGAAGAAAAGTGCTAAGTGGAAGAGCCATGTTCTCTGTCAAGGAGCAAAATATGGTGATGTTCATTGCTTTCAGTTATTGGCCTATAATCTGGAATGACATAGTACAATCATTAGAAATAGAATCCATGAGTGCTGAACTCTCACATGTAGGATGAGCTGTTCTAAATCAGACTCTCCAGTACTTGGCTAGCATTAGTTAATGAGTAGTGCACTGAATTCTTGTCATACAGATTATAGGAGTTACCTGGATATGGGTGGTGATTAAAACAGTGGGAATTGGTAAGACTACCTATGGAGAATATCTACAGCAAAAGGGAAAAGCAGAGTGAATCTATAGGAAAATCCTGCAGGAAACTAACATTTGACTGATAAACAGAAGAAAAGATACTAAAGAGATTGAGAAGGAACATTCATGATAGGCATAAGGAGAAACAGAAAATTGTGGTGCTATGGATATCAAGGGCAGCATTTCAAAATGGGGAGAAGAGTTAACAGGGTCAAAGGCTATAGAGAAGTCAGGTAAAAATAATAACTCAGATCATAACAATTTAGTCAATTGGTGACCTTAAAGGTGGAATTATCGGGACGTATGTCATAGTGTAATGGTATGAGCAGTGACAAAGACATGAGAAAAAGAATATAATATCAGAGAAAGAAACATTAGTAAAATTAGATACTAGAGTTAGTAGAGGATTTTGATAATGGAAAATACTTTAAAATCTACTGACAGATATTATTTTGGGCTCTGGAAATAAAGCAATAAACAAAACAGATGATGTCTCTCACCTTTTGAGACTTATATTCTTGGGGAGGGGGACAAAAAATTAAAAGAAAATTTTGTCAGGCAATGAATAGTTCCATATAAGAAAATCAAGATAAGAAGATAAAGATGGATAGGGATGCTATTTTATGAGGAGTGGGCCTGGAAATTGTTTTTAATAAAGTAGTATTTTAGTAAGTTTTAAAGGATATGAGAGATCAGGTCATGCTAATATGTGGAGGTGGTGGTATATAGGGGAGCGTGGGGGGGGTCATTTCAAGTACAAGTTAGAGCAAATTGCTGAGAGGAAGATTTGCTTGTTATGTTTGAGGAACAGGAGGGAACCAATGTGGTTGAAGTACAATGAGTGAGAACAAAGAAGTAGCCAGGTGTTAGATTGTATAATGCTCTATCAATTCCTCTAAGACATAAAGTCATTGGTGAGATTTGAACAGAGGAATGATATATTTTTTAATTTTATTTTTTCAGTGTTCCAAGATTCATTGTTTATGCACCACACCCAGTGCTCCATGCAATAGGTGCCCTCCTTAATACCCACCACCAGGCTCACCCATCCTCCCACCCCCTCCCTTCCAAAACCCTCAGTTTGT
>CM052901.1:30298126-30317550 GCA_028534135.1 Potos flavus | reverse complement strand
ACTGATTTCTGTGCATTGATTTTGTATCCTGCCACGTTGCTGAATTGCTGTATGAGTTCTAGAAATTTGGGGGTGGAGTCTTTTGGGTTTTCCACATAAAGTATCATGTCATCTGTGAAGAGAGAGAGTTTGACTTCTTCTTTGCCAATTTGAATGCATTTTATTTCTTTTTGTTGTCTGATTGCTGATGCTAGGATTTCTAGTACTATGTTGAACAAAAGTGGTGAGAGTGGGCATCCCTGTCACGTTCCTGACCTTAAGGGAAAAGCTCTCAGATGTTCCCTATTGAGAATGATATTTGCTGTGGGCTTTTCATAGATGGCTTTTATGATATTGTGGTATGTTCCCTGTATCCCTATATTTTGATGAGTTTTAATCAGGAAAGGATATACCTTCTATATATGTCCTCAACTTTTATTTAATTTCCAAGATATTTTCTCTTATTCCTTTTTATTATATAGCACCCAGTTTTGCTTTGTTTGGTTTTCATGGATGTTAAATCTTCTCTCTAAGGTATTAGAGGATTTAAAAAAATTTTATCTTATAATATCTGTCTCTTCTTGTTTCGCTTTTCTATTTGTTCATTTTGACCTCTGTTTTACATTGGAGATTTCCTCAAATATTCAGTCATCCTTGGCTCTTCACTCATATTTAAGAGTGAAGTAAGAGCTGTCAATTTATATTTAAGAGTGAAAGCAAAAAGTGATTTGAAAGCCCTTTGCTCTTTTGTCAGTTAACTGTTGGTCTTTAGTGTAGAGTCATTGTACAGAGACATAGGTATGGGAGGGCTGGGACTCCCAATTTGTGTGTATTAATGTATGAGGTTTCCCCCCCTCTGGGGAGACACTGGTTCTTCAGAGATGAATTGTTTAATCTCTTGCCTGGTTGATTGTGTTTGGAGAGCCAGAAAGAGTATAGGCATCTCAGTGTTCAATGTGAAAACTTTAACTTAATCCTACTGTTTTAAAAAAGCTTCTTTCTTCTACCACTTTGCTTGATATCACAGTCTGGAGCCTCTCTTTAATTTCTCCAAAAACAGATACCTGGTCACCTACTAAGGTAAAGAAGGGGCCCTTGAAATCTAACTTCTTGTTATACACACTTTAAATATTTCTCTTTTCTGTTCTACACCTCCTCCACATATCTTTTGAGGTGTCTCAAACTCCCTGAGCCTTTCCCAAGTTCCATGGGTTGTATCAGTTTGCTTCTCACTAACACCCCCTTCTGTAGGTCTGTAGACATTGATTTCTCTCAGCTTTGTTCAGTCAATACTCCTCTATTCATTTTTTTCATCAATTCATCAATTTTGTCTCCTCTCCTGTTTCCTTTGTCCTTGTGGGTTTATGATTTTTTTATTCCTCATAGTGTTTAAGGGCATGGGTTCTAAAGCTGGTCTCTCTAGGTTTGAATTTTTTTTAAAGATTCATTTATTTATTAGAGAGAGAGGTGGGGGAGGGGCAGAGGGAGAGGGAAAGACAGTCTTAAGCAGACTCCATGATGAGCCTGGAGCCTGACATGGGGCTTGATCTCAGGACCTTGAGATCATGACTGAGCCAAAATCAAGAGTCGGACACTTAACCAACTTTGCAACCCAGGCACCCCTCTCTGGGTTTCAGTTTTCGTGGTGCCATGTTACCAACTGGGAAATCATAGGTAATTTACTTGTCTGAATCTGTTTCTTTTCATTTATTTATTTTTTGTTGTTGAAAAATAAGGATAATAAAAGCACCCATATTATAGGAATTAGTACATGTAAAGTACTTAAAACAGTGTCTCGCCAAAGTACCTGAAGAAAAAATGTCAAAAGTTATTATTGTCACTATTTGTTATTATAATATTATCAGCATTACTTAGGAGTTTCAAGTGGGAACAAACGTAGGCATTCAGTCCATTATGTTTAACCATTAGTTTATTTTTAAAATGCAGATAGAATTTAAAGTGAAGACCCTATTATTAATTATCCTTGAGAATTTAGATGAACAACACAGAAGAATTGTGAATTTTTATAAATGGTATTTTTAAGAGCCTAGAACAAATAAATTTTTAATAGCTAGATACATAAGTATTTCTACTGTATTTCTTTACTTTTCTGAACTCATTATCTACTTTAATCCTAATGATGACTTTCATTAGTCATGTCATTGGTGTCATCTTCTGAGGAATGAGGAAATATTTCTCAGAACCCACCAACAAATGTTCACTCATGTCTCATGGCCGCAATTTACATGCTTACCCTTAAGCCAAATACTGGCAGTGAGAATAGGACCACAACAATTGGTGTAGATTGATCAAGATTTTTGCCTGGGGCTGAGAATAGGATCCTTAGCCCTTGAGTCATACGGGGCAGGAGTAGACACATGAAATAAATTGTGTCTTTGCAAGAAAAAAAGAGAAGTAGATATTTAGTACGCAACCAACTGTTGCAGAGAAAATTATTCTGTAGGCCATTCTGTAAAGTCATAAATATTGAATATACCTCAAATAAAATCAAGACTTATAGTTTTGATGAACATATTTATGGGAAAGAAAACATATATTTCCCCAATGAGTCCTTGCCTAGTAAGTATTCTGAGATGTCTAATTCTAGGCTTATTGGCATTCAGATCAAATTTCTATTACCACTGAAGCTTATCACAGTTTTGGATGTAGTCAGTTTCATAATTCAAACCCAAACAAAAACAGATAAACTTCCACAAGTTAACTACTTTTTCCTCTATAGGAATTATGTATTAGAGAAATGAAAATTGCATAAAAGATGTATAACCATATTTTATAATCAGATGTGAATGTTAGTTCAGTTTCTTGATTTCTACCTATGCTCAAAGAGTATCTGAGAAAAGTGAATGATCCCTTTCCTGATTTTCTGTCTTCCTGAGTGAAAATGAATTATAATTCTCCATTTTGCCTTACACACTTTAGTGAGCTAATTATAAGTTCAGCCTGCTTAAAAATCAAACTGTGGAAGTTGTGATAAACCTACTGGCAATTAAGAGACAGCAAGATGGATTATCTCCAGATGCTCCTGGGACTCTTGAAGTTTGGAGAGTCGCATGTGTTTCTGTTATACTTTGGTATTTTTCCTTTCATTGTGGAAGCTCTTTGTTATCCTGTTGACTTGCAAATATGCAAATGAACCTTATCCAAACATGTTTGGTTTCTGGGATGGAAAGTTTCCTTGAAGATACATAGCAGAAACCATGGTACATTCACCTTCATAGCTTGAAAAATATATGCTAGATCTCATAAGTAAATTTTCAATTTCGGAGAGAGAGAGTGAAAGTTTATATTTTCCAGTGTGTTTTGGATTAGAAAGAGGTAAAACATTTTTCTATGAGATGCATTGGTGAGAATAAAAATAATGTCTCTAGGGTGCCTGTGTGGCTCAGGTCATGACCCCGGGGAGGGGGGAGGAGGTCCTTGCTCAGAGGGTAGTCTGCTTCTCCCTCTCCCTTAGCCTCTCCCCCAAAAAGTGTGCATGCTCTCTCTCTAATAAATAAAATCTTTTTAAAAAGTCTCTAAGCAACTCTAATAAAACTTTGAATATTCTTTATTTGAGCTCTCCACTTCTCCTTCATTCAAATTTCTTAAAAACATTCATATAATTATTTTTTCCAGTTTTTTAAATCTTATATGCTTGTTTTAATTAAGCATTCGGAGCAAAAGCTTTTGGCCTAATTTAGAAAAACAATTCTTTATATTGAAGTACGATTGACATACAATATCCTATTGGTTTCAGGAATACATCATAATGATTTGATATATTTTTATACATTAGCAAATGATCCACATAATAAGTGTAGTTACCATCAATCACCATACAAAGTTATGCAATATTATTGACTATATTCCCTATGCTGTATGTTACATCACGATGACTTATTTTATAACTGGAAGTTTGTGCCTCTTAATTCACTTCACCTATTTCCAAGTTTACTAAAAATACTCATAATTTTTTTCTAGTTTTATTGATAAATAATTAACATATGTTACTATATAAGTTTATGGCATATAACATGGTGGTTTGATTTACATATATTAAATTATGTGAAATGATTACCACATCATTATGTTCGACTAACATCCATCATCTCATATAGATACAATAAAAAGAAAAAATCTCTTTGTGATGAGAACATTTAGGATTAAGTCTCTTAACTTTCCTATATATCATACACCAGTGTTAACTATGATCCTCATGTTGTACATTATATCCCTAGTACTTATTTATCTTATAACTAGAAGTTTGTACTTTTTGACCTCCTTCCTCTAATTCCTCATTCTGCCTTCCTCCTCTGGTAACCACAAATCAGATCTCTTTTACTATGAATTTGGGTGTTTTTGTTTTGGTTTTAAATTCCACATATAAATGAAATCATGTAGTATTTGTCTTTCACTGTCTAATTTATTTCAGTTAGCACAGTGCCTTCAAGGTCCATCCATGTTGTCACAAATGGTAGGAATTTTTCATTCTGTATGGCCGAATACATTGTGTGTGTGTGTGTGTGTGTGTGTGTGTGTGTGTGTACATATCACAACTTTTTTATCCATTAATCCACTGATGGAATACTTAGGTGGTTTCCATGTCTTGGCTGCTATAAACATGGGGGTATAGATATGTTTTCAAGTTAGTATTTTTGTTTCCTTTGGATATATTCCCAAAAGTGGAACTGGTGGATCACCCATTAGTTCTATTTTTAATTTTTTGGGGGGATCTTCATACCATTTTCCAGTGGCTGTACCAACTTATAGATTCTGCCAACTGTACACAACGGTTCCCTTTTCCCCACATCCTTGCCAGCATTTGTTTTTTCTTGTCTTTTTTGTTGATGGTCATTGGAACCACATAATTAGAAAGTCATAACCTGCAGAGATATCATTCTTTGACACAGATACTTCATTGATTTTAAAGAGTAAGGTGATTTTTTTAAAGGTTTTGTTAATCCATGTATAGACTCAGTTCTATCATTATCAATCTAGTTGAGGATGCTGTTTTAGATGGATTTGGAGTTAGCAGTCAGAGAAATGATGGATCATTGGGCAATCAGCAGAACAACACAGCTATTTCTACAACCAAAAAAGTGAATCAACCATATATATATTCCTTCATATAGATATGATATTCACTAATACTATATCAAGCTCCCAACCCATCAGAAAATACTTTATTTCAGTCTATGTTATAAATAATGGACATTGCACACATGACCCCATTAATATACAGTTTATTGACTAAAGCTTTGAATTTATCTAATTGCTTATAGGAAATTTAAGTTCTCCACTGCTGAACGCATGATTCCTACCCCTAATTCCAAGTTAGGCCTCTTTGAGAGAAGTATAGTGCTTGGAATGAAATCAATAGTTTCATTCTACTACATGATGGTTAGCCTATATATGGAATAATATGTTCATTTCCTTGTTGTCATACTAAGAAAATTCATCCAGATTTTACAACTGTGTATATAGAGCAAAGAGGGCCTGAGAAGTTGAATTGTCATTGATATGTGTGGAAGAAAGATTATACTTATTTTGTGTAATAGAGGATATAACTGGGACCAAAAAGTAGGTAGGAGTTACTTGAAAGAATTCATCTTATTTTAAAAACATTTTTTTTTTCTTACTGCATCTCTTGTGGAGGGTTGAGTTAATCATACTCTTTGGTGGATGGCACACTGATATCATTGCTACTTGCAAGGTCCATACTTGTTTGTTTGTATCTATTTCCATTTTTCATTCCCTCAGGCAGTTGTTCCAATCTCTTAATGTTTAAGTCTTTTGTACAATGTGTTTTGTTGTTTTGTGCATGTGCATTTTTAGTTTACATAAATGGTTATTGTTATATAGATCTCATTCTATTTATTTTCCTTTTTCACTTGAGATGTTTTTAAAGTTCTATTTAATTTGCTGCACATATATCTGTCTTGTCATTTCTAAATGCCACATAATCTCCATAATGTGCATCCACCACATTTTGCCTTGTCAAATACCCCAGTGATGAATATCCCAATCACGTCCATCTCTTTGCTACCATAAATGACGTTGCAGTGAATAGCCTTAGACATGTATCTTTTTGTACTTCTGTGAGAGTGTATATTATGGATTACACAGTGTGTGTACACTTAGTTTGATGAATAGTTCCATATTGTTCTCTAGAATGGCTCCTTCTACAAATGGGATGAGAGATCCTGGAGTTCAGGGGTCAGCAATCTTTATTTAGATTTTACTGACCACATAGAGTCTTTGTTATATATTCTTCTTGTTCCTTTTTTTTTTTTTGGTTACTCATCAGAAATGCAAAAAAAAAATTTTGTGGGCTATTCAAACTTGGACAAGGATTTCATTCATCCCTTGGGCCATCCAGCGGCCTAATCTAACCTCATATCCCTGCCAATATGTGGCAGATTATTCACTATCATAACTGGTCAGTGTAATCGATGTAAACTGAGAGCTCACTGTCTTAAGTTCCACTTTGCTTCAATTACTTGCTATTATTTGGGTTTCTTCATCAGTAAACCTGCTATCTGAATAATTTGTTCCATTTTCTATTATAATTTCTATAGTTTTCTTACTGATATTTAGCAGTTTCCCATATACTGGCTATTAATTCATTTTCAGCTTTAGGTACTTTATCTTTTTCTAATCAGTTATCTGTTTATTAATGCTATACATAGTGTCTTTAATTGAACAGAAATACTGAATTTCTATGTGTTTTAAGAATTTTGTAATAGTCTGAAGTATTGCAATGAGCCACCACGAAAGAGTGAGTTTCTGAACACTGAAGTATTTCTGAAGAGGCTAAATGGCCATTTGGCACCAATGTTATATTGTAGTGTATCAAATATTGAGTGGGTATGTGGGCTAGACTATTTAGATCTCTTTCAACCCTGAGATTATTTGATACACTGAAGCAGTTTGAGAACAATATTTGAAAGTCATAGGATTTAGGTAGTAGAAGGGATATCAGTGATGCATCTAATCTAGACTTTTCATTTCCCATGGTAAGAAACAGAGAACAGAGCTGTGGATATGCTTGCTCAAATTTCCCATAGCTAGTTGGTGGCAAAGGCTGGACCAGAATTTCGTGCTTCAGGGTCCACTGCACTTTCCATTACCTCAAGATAAATTCTAAATTGAATGGTTCAGCAATAAACACTGTAGGTGGTTCCAGAGGTGGAACGATGTCATTGAGGTAAAAAAGATATACTGGGTGTTATACGTAAACAATGAATCTTGGAACACTACATCAAAAACTAATGACGTACTGTATGGTGACTAACATAACATCATAAAAAATAATTTACAGGGGGCGCCTGGGTGGCTCAGTGGGTTAAAGCCTCTTTAACTGAGCCTTCGGCTCAGGTCATGATCTCAGGGTCCTGGGATCGAGCCCTGCATCGGACTCTCTGCTCAGCGGAGAGCCTGCTTCCCCCTCTCTCCCTCTGCCTGCCTCTCTGCCTACTTGTGATCTCTCTCTGTCAAATAAATAAATAAAATCTTTAAAAAATAATAATAATTTACAAAAAGAAAAGATATACAAAAAGGGAAACCTAAGTTTTCCTAGGATTGACTGGTTCATGGTAAATGCTAATGCTACTTTTATAACTGTTCATAATCTATTAAGTTGTCATTTACAGAAATTATTATAAAGTCATTATCTACATATGTTTCCTTCCTCCAAATTATTGTCTTTCCTATGTACCCCATACAGCAAATTATACTAACTCTCCCTTCTAATGTCGGATACTAAAGATTTCTGTGCCTTTCCAGCTGAGCTTCAACTGTGCAATGAACTGAAATATTGCAGAATCCTTAACATCAGACTTTCAAGAGAGCTACTAGACTGGTGTCTAGCTGCCATTGTCTGATATGTATAAGAAAATCAGGGGTGCCTGGGCGGCTCAGTCGGTTGTGTCTGACTCTTGATTTCTGCGCAGGTCATGATCTCAGGGTTGTGAGATGGAGCCTTGTGTCAGGCTCTGCACTGGGCATGGAGCCTGCTTAAGTTTCTCTCCCCTTCTCCCTGTCCCCACCTTAAAGAAAAGAAAAAGAAAAAAAAAGAAAAAGAAAATCAGTCCCTTCCCACTGTGTTTGATAACAAATCCTTTCAAGATCTGTGCTCCATTATCTACTCTAATGGAGAAGCTTATGAGAGAACATGGAGTTGTTTAAAGCCTGTGCCACACTAGGTAAAATTAGCTTTTTGAGTGAGGTCTTATTTAGATTGACCCTGACACTACTGGAGAAATAGTGTCTTACAAATAGTTTCTTCTGGGGCGCCTGGGTGGCTCAGTGGATTAAGCCTCTGCCTTCGGCTCAGGTCATGATCTCAGGGTCCTGGGATCGAGCCCCGCATCGGGCTCTCTGCTCAGTAGGGAGCCTGCTTCTCCCTCTCTCTCTCTCTCTGCCTGCCTCTCTGCCTACTTGTGATCTCTTTCTCTCTGTCAAATAAATAAATAAAATCTTAAAAAAAAAAACGACCAAATAGTTTCTTCTCCTCTATATATCTCAGACATTTAGGGATTTACACATTGGTAGACCACAAAATAAGATAATGGGACCCTTTTTGTGAGGCTATATCAACAATGCCAAATAGCTCTAACACTGTTCTAAATATTTATATATGATTTTATAGCATTAGAGATTTTTTATATTCGTGGGTGATGAGAGGCAGGGGCTCGATAGGCTGGGAAAATGTATTTTTGATAGTGTAGGGTTAGTCAACTTTGAGCAGGATTTATAGGCACATGTATATGTCTGGAGTTCAGTTAAGATGCTTTAGGGTTGGTTTTTTTCCCCCAATAGGAATATTCTCAGAACTAGCTTGTTTCCTCTTCTGAGAACCACAGCAAGAGATTTCTGGGTTTTTTTCCCCAGGCCTTCTCCAAACTCAACAGCTAAGTGGAAGGGTACAAAGGCCACGTTCACAATCTTTGCTCAGCTGCAATTCTTCTCTTTCATCTACCTCCCTCTGCAATGTATCCAGCACTCCTGTACAAGAGTATATATTTGATGCAACTTGAGTACCCCCGCTGCTCTGACAAGATATTCAAGTGCTGGCAAAGTTCAGAGTGACCAAGAACAGTTTTATAGCATGTGTCTTTATTTCTCAGTGGTATCTGCTTTTAACTTGGGGACTGGCTGCTATGCTGAAGCTATTTTCTGTTGCTCTTCCCACCCCCCCCCAACATAGAATAGTGTTCTGGGATTGAATAGATTTCCTCCCCACCCATTCCCCTAGCACTACACCTGCTTCTGTTATACTCTTTCTCTTTGCCATGTAGCCTGAGGACATAGTTTAAACACTGCTTATTTCTCTGCAAGTCAAAACATATTCCCTGCTTGAATGGAGAGGAAATGAGAAAAGGGAGGGTGGGAGTAAGAGTAGGTCTGTCTTCATTTTACCTTCCGCAGGCAGCAAATGGCCTATTTGTTAAGTCCTAGCTAGGAAGAAATGCAGATGTGTACACTGGCATCTCCCTACAGTGGTTGAACAATTCTAACTCAGTTCCATTTCTTTTCCTGAGGCTGATAGAGCTGATGAGTAACCAGCAGTGTGTGCAGTGTGGTAAAGTTACACTACTTTTTCTATGTACAAGCAAATGAACCCTTTACAGTAGCTCAGTAGCTCAAATCACTTTCACCGCAGTCTATGATTGACCTGAAGCACCTCATTTTACTCTCCTCAAGGGGAGAGGGCACCAACTTGCCATAACTCCCATCCATACTCTTTTGGTTTCTAACCCTCAGCTCTAGCTCATCACAAGTGTAGGTGAAGCCTAGATAAATATTGAGATGATGATCAGGGCCATGGTAAACAAGTGCTTCAAGAAAGACAGAATAGTGTACCAAAACATAACATAATCACTTGCTGATATTATAATGAATTGAGATAAGATGCTAATTAGGTGAGTTAGTAAAATTTTAGTTGTGCCAAACATGGCTCCTGCAGGTTATCTCTCAGGGTACTTTTCCTGTAACCTTTGGGAAAGACTAAGGATGGGAAGATGACATTTATTGAAATACAGTTTGTGTGATGAGTAGACATCTTGCATAAAACAGAGGTAATCCCTATCACTTGTGGTGAGATATTAAATTGGTATAATAAACTTCAGAAAGTATGGTCTTTTCCAGTCTCTCCTAGTAAGAATAAATGCTACAGTTCTGGTAGTTCATGATGATTTTCTTATCAGTATTCAACCCCTGGTAGAAATCCCATGTCTCACTTCTGGGCTTCCTCTTACCATGAGAACTACTATGTACTTGGCTGTTCATACTGACACTGTTTTTCACAGTTATTCATGGGTATGATAGCAGTTCTTTCTATTTTGGAGAAGATAAAAGAGTATCCATTGTATTATCAATTGACAATCAGGTGAATTAACCTAGCTCTCAGTATTAGAAGTCTTTCATCACCTATGGATCTCCTTCTCCCAAAGAAAAGTATTTTTAATGTCTGTGACAATGTTAAAGAGATAAATGGTATGAGGAGTCATTGTTGTGGGGTTTCTTTTCATGATGACATTAAATAGAATCATGAACAACCAGGAAAAGCCCATCAAACCTTGCTCTATGCCTTTCTTCATGAAGGTACTACAACTCCCAGAATAGGATATGTCAGTGGTGAAAACTGGAGTTTCAATTCTCCATTGACTGTTTCATGGTAAGAAGCATAGAGGTGGTGATTTTCTTCCCTTTTATGAAATTCAAATGAAGCCTTAAAATTGCATTCTCTTCCTTCCTATTTCAGTGAGCTGATGCTCTCCTTGGGATTTATTAAGTATAAGGTTGACATTTCCACTAACCACAGGCTGGATTTCAGTCTACAGATATTATCCTGCAATGCAGTACACATTGCTATCTGTACACAGTGAAGGAAAAGCAAACTGCAAATATTTTACTCAGACAGATAATTATGTGCTTAGGATATCCATGGTTACAAAAACCTCGGTGACATGTACATCCAGGTACTTGGCATTATAATTGCAATGTAGTGCATATCAACAAGTATTTATTGGGTATTTATGTGTCTAGCATTGTATTTGTGTGTTTTTTTTCTTTACTCAACACTTGATACAGCCAGAATAGATATAAGAGTTTTCTGGGCAGAATTTCTTCTTTCAAAATGTTCACTTCATTATTCTATCAGTGGGTCATTTCTTTTGGATTTTAAAATAAATTGCTTTTCAGATTCTCTGAGGATAATTAAGAGGCCCCACATATGGCAATTAGAGCATGTGTCTTAGTTATGATGGGTAGAAAGCAAGAGTCAGAATTTGAATTGGGTTTGATATTGGAAAGTGAGAGAGAATTTTGGTTTGAGAGAGAAGATGCACACTAAATGGGAAGGGAGACGAAGGGAGGCAACCACTGAGTAGCTCTCTCTTCCTTTTAGTTTTGCCAATAATTTTGTCTTTCATGTGGGATAGAGAAGCTCTGTGGAAATTGGTATGATGTTAAGGTTGTAAACTTCCAGAAAGAAACAGATCCGGTTATGTCCAAGTTGATGGAAAAAAATAGATTTTATTGTCAAATGCCTGTTTGATTACCCACACTACTGCCTTTCTCTTTTAAAATGGATGATGTCAGAAAGTTTAGAATGTAGTAAAATCTTGAAATGTCACTTTGGAAAATGTGTATGCCAGATAATTCAGAGGCACAATTAACAAAAATATCTATAGTACAGTGATTGAATGTTCCCAAGTAGTTTGTTCTTTTTGCTTCAGTCTCCTTTAGGTGAATTTATGAATAAGTTGGAACACTGAAATTGCATACAGGTTTTAAAGACACTGATGCATAATTCAATAGCAACTCACATTGTTTTTAAACACCAAGGCTCCACTACTAATTTTCTTCACAGAGAATTCATCCCATATTTGCCATTCACAGAGAAGGCAGAAGGTGGCCTCTACTGCAGTGATTTTCATGAGGAAATAACAAAAAATAATGAGACAAAGTCTCTAATAGGTTTTATACTGTAGTATAAGGCTCCACCCTAAACTATTTCTTTTTATTTTTAAAGATTTATTTATTTATTTGAGAGAGAGAACAAGAGAACGAGAGAGAGTCAGGGGGAGGGATGGAGGAGGAGGAGGAGGGAGAGTCTTAAGCAGACTCCATGCTGAGCACGAAGTCCGATGTGGCACTCAATCCCATGACCCTGAGACCACAACCTGAGCCAAAAACCAAGAGTAGAATGCTTAACCAACTGGACCACCCAGGTGCCCCATCCACCTTAAACCATTTAAAATAGTTTGAAAATATATACTAGGTAGTATTTGAAAGCGGATTGGAATCATAATTCACTTATTTGTCTTTAAAGAAAACTACATCACCTTGCATTGATAACTGCCTTCTTATTATTGATAGGTTAAGGACAGTGGTATTTAAGTGATATTCTTAAGGTTTTATTTCCTCTACTTTAAAATTTGGGAGAATATTCTAGAGAATTAGTCAGGAAACATGTATTTAACAACTACTACATGAGGGAAACAAAGGATGGATATACTTTTAGTAATTAAGAGGGAAGAAGTTGTTTTTGAATTTGGAATGAACAATACAAATAGAAGAGACTGCATATAGGATATGTTGTGTGTCAATGTTTGAAATGGAGGAAGGCTTTCATGAAGGATAAGATATTGGAGAATGGCTGGAACGCCAGAATTAAGTTGTAAAAATGCTTGAATGTTGAACTAAGGAAATTGTTTTATCCTATCAGCAGTTAGGAGGCAATATACCATCAGTAATTCACTTTCTTTCAGGGACAAAGCATTTCAGCATTTCAGTAGCTATTCTTTAATATGGAATGTGGACATTTACATGGAAATGCAATAGCACTTTAACTATTAGCACAACAGTCCATGGTAATATGCAACATTAAATTTTCCCTATATAATATCTCATGGAAGAACAAAATTGATTTGTGTTTCTACTCTCTATACTTGGAGATGGTAGTGAATGTTTGTTCTTGATCTTTAGGGAGTGATGCTGCTCATTATCACACACCAACTTTTATTAAATTCCAACAGTGTACCAAGATAAATGTAAAACATACAACTTGGTAAGACAGTCCTTGGCATGATTAGTAATAACTGGAGGTGTTTCAAGATAAATTATAAAGCTACTAACTTCTTTGGGGTTTTTCTTTGGTCAGAATCACAAAAAAGGACTTGTATCTGGGTGAAATTCAGATTTTTTTGAGGAGATATTATGATATATTTCTTCTACCTTTGCCAACATCTAACACATAATTATATGCCTGGCACATATTTAAGGGCTCAACAAAAACTTATTGAATTAGTGAATGGTATTCTGAATTTCTATGAACTTTTAAACTTCTCCAATGTGACTTTATCATTTAAATTCATATACTCTTGTGACTATGCAACATGGCAATGCATGATCCTGAAATGGATCCTGACCAAGAAAAGAAACATTTAGGAGGAAAATTGGTGATACTTGAAGATCTTCAGATTAGATAATAGAATTGTATCAGTGCTAATTTTGTGGTTTTGATAATTGTACTTTGATTATGTAAAATGTTAACATTTGCAAAATCTGAATAAAGTGTCCATAAGAATTATTGTTATTTTTGCAACATTTGTCTGAAATTATTACAAAATGAAATTTAAAAAATGTAAAGCAAAAAAAGTCTTTCACTCTTAAGATTATATTATTATTATATTACTCACATCATCCCCCAGTCTCCCTCCTGCATACACCCTCATTATGACCTTTTATCCCACGGTCTCATGGTATTTTCAAAGTCTATTAGAACAGTTTCTCATCTCATTGACTTTCCTACCTAGTTCTTATAAACAGTCTTTTAATTAATGTCCTTTCATGGTTCCTAGAATTGGCCGGACTTTTGGCCTCTTACCATTATCATCATGCCAAGGCGCAAACCTGAGTTACTGACTTCTTACCTTCTGTTCTTAGGATACTAAGAGCTATTAGGGAATTAAAAATATGTGGCAAAGTCCAACACTTGCTACTTTTAGCTGATGCTCTCCCAAATGCTTTGCAATTTTTTTTAGTTGTATCTCATTGACTTCCATTTATATTCTATTCTTCTTACTCTTTGTACAATGTTTAAACAACCACAATCTACTTTCTGTCTCCATAAGATTTCTCTATTCTGGACTTTAATATAAATGAAAAATACATTATGTTATCTTTTGTGATTGGCTTCTTATCACCTCAAATAATGTTTTCAGTTTCATGTTGTAGCATGTATCAGTGCTTCCTTTCTTTTTAAAGCTAATATTCCACTGAATGGATTACAAATTTCGTTTATCCATTTGCTTGTTAAGGCTTTAACTTTTTGGCTGCTATGAATAATGCTGCTATAAGCATGGATGTTCAAGTTTTTGTGTGTACATATGTTTTCATTTCTCTTAGGTTCAAATCTCTTTTAATAGACATGATATTTTCGAGTAGTTTTTGATTCTTAGAAGAACTGAAAAGTACAGAGAGTTTTCATTTTTCCTTATCCCCACACATGCAGTTTCCCCTAGCATTAACATCCTGCATCAGAATGATACATTTTTTTTATAATTGATGAACCTATATTGACTACATCATTATCACCCAAAGTCCTAATTTAGATTAGGGTTTATTCTTGATGCTGTACATTCTATAGTTTTTGACAAATGTATAATGACATGTATCCATCATCACAGTATCATATAGAATAGTTTCACTGTCCTAAAAATCCCCTGTTCTCCATCTATTCATCCCCACCCTCCTAACACTTGGCAGTCTCTGATGTTTTTACTGTGTACATAGTTTGCCTTTTCCAGAATGTCTTACAGTTGGAATCGTACAGTTTGTAGCCTTTTTAGACTAACTTCTTTCACTCAGTAATATGCATTTAAGGTTTCTTCGTATCTTTTCATGAAGACATCTATATTTATATTTATAATTTGTGGTCCTCCTCATTTTTTTCTATAGATTCACAGTTCCATCTGGTATCAGTTTCTTTCTATAGATTCGTATTTCCATCTGATACATTTTTCATCAGCATATAAAACTTCCTTTAGTATTTTTGTAGTTTATGTCTCCTTGTGACAAAATCAATTTTCATTTACTTGAAAATATCTTTATTTCTCCTTCATTTCTGAAAGATATTATCACTGGACACAGGATTCGGTTTTGCAGCTCATTTTTTTCCAGCACTAGAAAGCTGTCCTAGATGTTATTACATTAACATTGACCTCTACTGTATCTTCTGAGAATTCAATTGTTTTTATTTTTTTCTGTATATAATGGGTTATTTTCTGCATACTTTAAGATCTCTCTTTCTATTTAAACATTTTGAGTATGATCTTTTCTTTGTATCTGTCTGCATTGAACTTTTAAAATCTCTAAGTTGATCTGTATATTTTCTATATGACATGCACGTTTTCTTTCTTGGAAATATTTTCAAATATTTGTCTGTCCCTTTCTCCTTCTCCTCCCCCTCTGGGGCTACATATATAGAGATTGTTATATTGCTATATTAAACACATGTATTAGGTTGTTTAATATTATCCTACAAGTCACTGAGGTTCTCTTCATTTCTCTTCTGTATTTTTCAGGCTTGGTAATTTCTGTTGTTGTATCTTCAAGTTGAGTTTTTCTTTTGCTCTCTCTAATCTGCTGTTAAGTTCATCTAGGAAATTCTTCATTTTAATTATTGTTAAAAATTCCCATTTGACTCATTTTTATGATTTCATTTTCTGCTTATAATCCTCATCTCTTCATATATCATGGAAATAATTTCCTTTAAATGCCAGAACATATGCTAACTGTTATAATCCTTGTCTACTAATTTCAACATCTTTATCATCTTGTGGTTGGTTTACTGACTTTTTTTTCTTAGGGTATTTCATATTTTCTCCTTTGTTGTATGTCTTGTAAATAAAAAAAAAATATGGTGGACATAGTAGGTTATACATTATAAAATCATGGACTCAGCTATGTTTCTCAGAAGAGGGCTGATTTTTGTTTTACAAATAGTTCTCTTGGCTGGAACCAAACCTCTAAGTCTGTCTCTCCTGTGGTGGCTACCAGATGAAATTCCATTTGCTTTGTTTGTTTTTAAGACTTTTGGCCAGAACTCTTGAAAGCTTCTCTGCACATATGTCCCTTGGTGGTTATCCATGTTTTGAGCTGGGTTCATGTATCATTTTTGGGGCTCACCCATCTGCATCTCTTTTCTTTCCAGGATCTGTCACCTTAATTTTCCAACTGTTTTTGCCATCACTAAACTCTTTAACATCTCAAGACAGTAAGAATGAAGTTTTCTGCTACAACATGCTTCATGGTTCAGGAAGTGCTCTTAAGCAAAGTGGTGCAAAGACCCAGATATCACGAAGTGTAGTTCCTATTTTTCAGTAGTTGAGTAGTTGACTTCAGTTTCTGCTTGCTTTCTGTTGCTCTCTACTGTGTTCTCCAACAACTGTGTAGATTCTTTTGGTTGTTTGTCCATAATTAATTAATTAGCTAATTAGTTAACTAATTAATTGCTAATTAATTAGCAATTAATTAATTATAATAATTTCTGTCTTTGGATAATCAGTATGACTGAAGTGCTGTGCCATTAATGGAAGCTGAGATTCATGTACATAGTTTTAAATTTTTCTTTTATACCTTTATTTCTAAGACACTTTATTTGAATATTTTTATCTGTTGGTCTTTATCATCTTTTGTGCTTTACCTCATATGTTTTAATTCTTTGTTTCAATTTTTTAAATATTGTGACAGTTTTTTTTGTTATGTTTCTACTATTAATATTTAGGTTATTTCTGGATCTATTTCTCATGGTGGTTTCATTTATGGTGCCTTGTTTCCTTGTATAAGTTATTATTTTTTATTTTAGGCTCAAAATCGTTAGAATACATGGGAACTTTATGATGCTTGGGAAGGGGAGTAGACCGTAATACCTACAATCTTTCCTTTTTGAATATGCTATGGAAGTTTATTCCTCTGTTACTGAACTTACGGCACTTCACTGTATACTTGTTTATATATTTGTTTCAGTTAGAATTGGGGTTTCCTGAACAGGACAGAAAACTCAAAATTATAGTGGCTTAAACAACACATGATCCTATTTTTGACCAATAAAAGTGGTTTAGAGAAAGAGAGTCCAGGTCTATTATGTTTCTCTATCACATCATAAAAATGGCATCATTGTATATTATTGTCCAACAACCCTTAGTCTTTGTCTTCTACTTTATCACTTAGTCTAGTTGTTTTAGTTCTAGCCATCATATCTGCATTCCAGCAAGCAGGAATAAAGAAGAAATAAAGAGAGGGGCATGTTCCATTTATTTACATTTATTCCCCGAATGGGTCTTAAGACATTTAGTATGTGTCATTGGCCAAAACTCAACATGAGCACACTTGTTTCAAAGGAGGCTCAGAAATGCCACTTTGATTCTGGGGGATGAGATGTCCAGCTAAAAATTAGGGTTTTATTGCTAAATAAGATGGGCATAATCTGTATTTGGAAGAAATTAACAATCCCTGTCATAATGCCTCATCTATGCTAGTATATAATCATTTTATTGATTAAAAAGGCATCTTAATAATTTTATGCCCAATATAGGCTAGTTTCCATTATCTTCCATATAATATGTGCTCTATAACTTTGTGTTGAAAAAATGGCTGACTGTTTTTTGACGTGATTATCTGTTTTTTGAGTGTTGAGTTTGAGGAGTTCTTTATAGATCTTAGATATCAGACCTTTGTCTATAGTGTCATTTGCAAATATTTTCTCCCATTTCGTGGGTTGCCTGTTTATTTTGTTGACTGTTTCCTTTGCTGTGCAGAAGCTTTTTATCTTGATGAAGTCCCAAAAGTTCATTTTCACTTTCGTTTCTTTGCCTTTGGAGACATATCCTGAAAGAAGTTGCTGTGGCTGATGTCGAAGAGGTTACTGCCTATGTTCTCCTCTAGAATTTTGATAGATTCCTGCCACACGTTGAGGTCTTTTATCCATTTCGAGTTTATCTTTGTGTATGGTGTAAGAGAATGGTCAAGTTTCATTTTTTTACATATAGCTGTCCAATTTTCCCAGCACCATTTATTGAAGAGACTGCCTTGAACTACTGGGTATTTACCCCAAAGATGGAGATGCAGTACAAAGAAGGGCCACATGTACCCCAGTGTTCATAGCAGCAATGGCCACAATCACTAAACTTTGGAAAGAGCCAAGATGCCCTTCAACAGATGAAGGGATAAAGAAGATATGGTCCATATATACAATGGAATATTATGCCTCCATCAGAAAGGATGAATCCCCAACTTTTGTATCAACATGGACGGGACTGGAAGAGATTATGCTGAGTGAAATAAGTCAAGCAGAGAGAGTCAACTATCATATGGTCTCATGTGTGGAGCATAAGGAAAAACATGGAGGACATTGTGAGAAGTAAAGAAAGGGTGAATTGGGGGAAATCGGAGGGGGAGATAAACCATGAGAGACTGTGGACTCTGAGCAACAAACTGAAGGTTTTAGACGGGAAGGGGTGGGGGGTTGGGCGAGCCTGGTGGTGGGTATTGGCATGTATTGCATGGAGCACAGGGTGTGGTACATGAACAATGAATCTTGGAACACCGAAAAAATAAAATAAATGTATTTGGGAAAAAAAAGAAAAAAATGGCTTAGTCACATAAATTTTTCTGGCCTTCCTAGCATTTTTGTATGACTCAGAATTTTTTATAAATTATTAATGTACTATTTTCAGGTTTTAATGTTGATCATAGGTGAATTGAATAGTTTGAGTTGAAATTCAGTTTCCAAATGACCACCAAGCTGGCACTACAAGAAATATTAAAGGGGGTTCTATAAAAGTAGAAAGAACCCATGAGTGACATAGAGCAGGAACTTACAATCTATAGAAACAAGGACTTCACAGGCAACATGATGTCAATAAAAACTTATCTTTCAATAATCACTCTCAACGTGAACGGCCTAAGTGCTCCCATAAAACGGCACACGGTTGCAGACTGGATAAAATGACAGGACCCGTCCATAAGCTGTCTACAAGAGACACATTTGGAACCTAAAGATACATCCAGACTGAAAGTGAAGGGATGGAGAACCATCTTTCATGCCAATGGGCCTCAAAAGAAAGCTGGGATAGCGATTCTCATATCAGATAAATTCGATTTTAAGCTAAAGACTGTAGTCAGAGATACAGAAGGACATTACATCATTCTTAAAGGGCCTATCCTCTAGGAAGATCTAACAATTGTAAACATTTATGCCCCCAATATAGGAGCAGCCAACTACATAAGCCAACTGTTAATCAAAATAAAGAGTCATATTGATATGAATACATTAATTGTAGGAGATCTTAGCATGCCACTCTCAGTAATGGACACATCATCCAAACAGAAAATCAATAAAGAAACAAGAGCTTTGAATGACACGCTGGACCAGA
>CM052901.1:30259750-30298026 GCA_028534135.1 Potos flavus | reverse complement strand
AAATGACTCTACAGTATCTATTCATCTATAAAGGTAGACCTCTTAAATCCTATTCATTAGAATAAATTTGATTTTGTTATTATATATACATAAAATGGAAAGCTATTTACTTCGTAGTGGCAAGCATTTTCCCATGCATTTCTGGTACTATGTTACAGTGTTGCCACTGATGATCTAAATCAACATTCATGGGTGATTGCATTTTATAACCACTTTTATTAGGTACTGTTCAAGGTAATATTATGAATCTCATAATGAGTAATAACCTGATATTCCATAAACAGAAAATGAAGCACAGAAAGTACAGCTGTCTTAACCAAGGTAACATGTCAGCAGGAAATATTGACTAGGAATATCTAAAGAATCAGTTTCAGAATCCATCATCAGAAAGCAGAAACTCTGAATTAGGACCTGGTAATGCCATCTAAAATGCTTAAGAATTTTTGGTTTCTTGCAGTTTTAATCAGGTAGATCCTTCACTCTCATTAGCCTAATTGTTAAACTCCTTTATCACCTTAATTACTCCCCTTTGACTGTCTTTTTTTTCCAGAGTTTGAGAATCTATATACTTCCTCCAGTTCTTTATGACCCCTCACAGAAAAAACACATCAAGATGCTAAGAACTGTGAGGTACATGTATTTTCCTATGACAAATTGTTGGTAACAGGCTAAATCCAATACGTTAATCTCTGATGTATCAAAAATATAAATCTTTAAATGACACTGAATAGCAAGTGTCTTAAGACTGGCACTTTTTTTTTTAAGCTGATAGATATTTTAATTTTTTTTGGAATTTAAAAAAAAAATTTTTTTTCTTTATTTTATTAACATACAATGTATTATTTGCCCCAAGGTACATGTCTGTGAATCATCAGGCTTACACATTTCACAGCACTTGCCATAGCACATACCCTCCTCAATGTCCATAACCCAGCCACCCTATCCATACCTCCCTACCCCCAGCCACCCTCAGTTTGTTTTGTGAGTTTAGGAGTCTCTTATGGTTTGTCTCCTTCCTGATTCCCTCTTGTTTCATTTCCCTCTCCCACCTCCCACTACCCCTGCCCTGCCTCTCAAATTGTTCATATCAGAGAGATCATATGATAATTGTCTTTTTCTGATTGACTTATTTCGTTTAGCATAATACCCTCTAGTTCCATCCACGTCGTTGCAAATGGCAAGATTTCGTTTCTCTTGATGGCTGCCTAGTATTCCATTGTATATATATACCACATCTTCTTTATCCATTCGTCTGTTGATGGACATCTAGGTTCTTTCCATAGTTTGGCTATTGTGGACATTGCTGCTATAAACATTCGGGTACACATGCCCCTTCGGATCACTACACTTGTATCTTTAGGCTAAATACCCAGTAGTGCGATTGCTGGGTCGTAGGGTAGCTCTATTTTCAACTTTTTGAAGAACCTCCATATTGTTTTCCAGAGTGGCTGCACCAGCTTGTATTCCCACCAACAGTGTAGGAGGGTTCCCCTTTCTCCGCATCCTCGCCAACATCTGTTGTTTCCTGACTTGCTAATTTTAGCCATAAAAGAGCTGCTATTAAGAGAATGTTATTATGATTTTAGAATTGGAATTTATTTCTTAAACACAATGTAAAATATTTAAATCCTAATGGGAAAAATATTGATAAAATTGACTAAATTCTGAAAAACAAAACGCTACATTAGAGGAGGCTATAAATCAATTTAAAATTCAAGCCATGAACTGAGAGGCAATGTTTTCAATGCTAGTAACAAAAAAAAAAGACTTTATATCAAGAACATATAGAAATTACTACAAAGCAATTACACAAACACCTTAATATAAAAAAATAAGCAAGAGTCTTTATTCAGGGTTTATAACAAAAATACCATAGGCTGAGTGGCTTATAAACAGATACTTATTTCTCACAGCTCTGGAAGCTGGCTGTACAAATCCCCAGCAGATTTCACTGTCTAGTGAAAGCTTCGCGATTCACAGATGGCCATCTTCTCATTGTGTCCTCACAAGGTGGAAAGGGCTAGGAAACTTTTTAGGACTTCTTTTATAAGGGCACAAATACCATTGATGAGGCTCTTCCTCAAGACCTATTAACTTCCTGAAGGCCTCACCTCCAAATACCAACATCCTAGGGGTTAGGTTTCAGCATATGAATCTTGAGGAGGACCCAAACAACCAGTCTATATAGCAGCAAAGGACTTAAAAAGGTAATTCATCAAAGAGAAAATATGAGTGGCTAAAAACCTGTGAAAGACTGTTAGCTGTAGAGAAGTGCAAAGTTCAACAAAGACCTTCCATCTCCATTACCATCTTCATTAGAATTAGCAAACATTGAAAAAAAATTTAACAATGCTGTCTCTAAGGTTTTGAGGAAGAAGGAACTCTCATGCATTGTTTGTAGGAGTATAAATTGTTTCAAACACAAGAGAGCATTTGGCAATATCCTATAAAGCTGATGATGTTTCTTCTCTACAACCAGCATTACCCATTTCTAGGTATATATTTTAGAGAAACTCTAAGTATATACACAAAAAAACATATATGAGAGTATTTTTGAAGCCCTGTAATAACAAAAAATTAAATCATTTTACATGTACTTCAATCGAGGAAAGGGTAATTTATACTGCAGTCTATTCTTTCAGTGGAATACTGTGCAGCAATTAAAATGGATTAACTAGAGTTAGCCATACCAACACGGATAAATCTCTAAACTATAATGTTAAGTGTAGAAGATAACAGAAAGCAAAGTTGATGTTTGGAGGTTATATGCAGTGTGGCCTGTTGCTGGTAAGGAGTTTTAATTAAAGGAAAGCTGTTAATTTTTAATGTTCGTAAATAATAGTAATGATATTAAAAACTAACACCCATATGGTGCTTTAGAATTTATAAGAGGGATTTTTTTTTTGTGCATTATCTGATTTCATCCTCACTAGAAACTTGTGAGTTTGGTACTATTATTATTCGCACTTTTGAAAAAGTCCAATTCACCATTTGAGCCTCAGAGACGTTATATGGTAGAAAGGATACTCAAACCCAAATCTTTAATACCTATCCAATGTGGGTGCCTGGTTCACTCAGTTGTTAAGCATCTGACTCTCAATTTTAGCTCAGGTCATGATCTCCAGGTAGTGAGACTGAGCTGTGCTTTGGGTTCCCTCTTCCCCTCTCCCGCTCACTTGCAAGAGCTTGTGATCCCTCTCAAGGAAAAAAAAAAACAAAAAACTTAATATCATTCTTTATCCACCAGATGGTATTCATATAATATTATCATTGTGGTCGTCTATTTTATTTATGCCAAATCATGGTATTTATGTGCTTTCAACTCCTTTTTCTTACTTCATGATTATAGATAGAGGCCTATCAAATCTCTCCCATCTTTGTCTGCAATTCCACTCACAGTTTTTATTCCCTCTGCGTTATTAACTGCAGGCCTTTTATCACCAAAACTTGCCAGTTCCACTTCCAAAAACATGCTAAGTCTCTTCATGTCTATCCACTTCTGCTCTCACCCTAATCCAAACCGCTATCAAATCTCTTGCTGGTACTACTGCAGTAGCTTCCTACCCTATACTGACTTGTGCTGGTTCTTCAGGTCCTCACTAGACAGAAAAAGCCTCCTATGCTCTATTGGAAATTTTTATAGAGATAGAGAGATATAAATACATAGGGTTCTGAAGGGAAGAAAACTATCTGAAAATCTTTACAGTGGTTGCCTTTGCATATTGCCTCTCTCGTTCTTTTTGCTCAGTTAATTAACTGTCAGCTACAAAATACTTACGGAACACTGGGCAGAAAAGACCTGAACATTCTGAACCACTCTGGGTCAACTATGTGACATGGTTGATAAAAAAGGCAAGTGTGCTAAAACTCTGTTGAGATTTATTTTAAAGGAAGTATAATTAAGATAGAAAGTCTCTCCCCTTCTGACAAAAAGACATATGTTTAAATTTATAAAATGCAAAAAATTGCACAATGAAAAGTATAGTAACTCCTAACCACTAATTTTCCCCTGAGAGTTAACTCTTATTAAGCATTTATTATCATTTCTTTAAGAAAAAAGTATATTACAGCATATATATGTATCTATAAATATATTTTCTAACTTCTACAAATATAATTATACTAAGTTCTGCACCTTTTATTTTTCACTTAATATAGCTTGTATATTTGTCCATAGCTCAGATGAATATACTTCATTCCTATTGATGACTATAAAATATCCCATCAAACAGATGTGTTTAACTAAGCTCTTCAATATCATCATGTCTACTTTTTTTCCAGCTTTGTTGAGATATATAGCATATGTAAGTTTAAGGTGTACAATGTGATTTGGTACATGTATGTATTGCAAAATGATTACCACAGTAAGGTTAGTTATCACCTCCATTCCCTCATATAATTACCATTTTTGTGTGGTAACAGTATTTAAGATCCACTCTTTTTTTTATGAACAATACTGCTTTATTTTTTTGTTTAAATTATTCCAGCTTTGGCCATTAAAACCATCTGGCACAGAGGGCTTTTTTTTTTTAAGATCCACTCTTAATATATAATACAGTATTGTTAATTATAGTTATCATGCTGTATATTAGATCCCTATAACTTATTCATCTTAAAGCTAGAAGTTTGTACTCTTTAACTAACATCTCTCCATTTTCCCCACCACCCCCCAGACCCTGGAAGCCAGCATTCTACTCTCTATTTCTATGAATTTGGGTTTCTTAGATTCTGCATTTAAGTGAGAACATACGGTATGTCTTTCTCTATCTGACTTGTTTCACTTAGCATAATGCCCTCAAGTTCCATCTATGCTGTTGCAAATGTCAGGGGTTCCTTCTTTTTATGGCAGAATAATATTCTATCATATATATGCATATATATGTATATATATGTATATGTATGTGTACGGATGTCACATTTTCTGTGCCCATTCATCCATTGATGGGCACTTGGGTTGTTTCCATTTCTTGGCTATTGTGAATAATGCTGCAATGAACATAGGGGTGTAAATCTTTTTGAGATAGTCATTTTCATCTCAGGGTACCCTATTTTATTTTTTGAAATCCCTATTTAAGAAAAGCATTTCTTATAACTGAGTACATTTATCTCTTCATAACTTCCACCAGCTGATACTTTTCTTTAGTCTTATCTCTACCTTTGCACCCAACATTCCTATCACCCAGAATGCCTTATGCCTATCCCTCCTGATTAGCTGAGCTCTGCACATGAACTGAGGGCTTATTCAAGTCCTATCTTCTCTTTCAAATGTCTTAACTTTTTGTTGCTCAGAATGAGTAAATGCTATTTATCTGTCCTCCTGTTCTCTAATTCTATTTTCTGTCATATCCATTTTACTATTGAGCATATCCAGTGAGATTTTCTTTTAATTTCAGTTATTTTATTTTTTAGGTTTTATAGTTTCCAATTGGCTCTTTTTTATAACCTGTATTTCTTTGAACTTTCAATTTTTTCCATTTGTTTCAAGAGAATTTGTAGTTATTTCTAAAAACATATTTATAATGCCTCCTTAAAATCTTTATCAGACAATCTCAACATCTGTTTCATTGGAGTATTGGTGTCAATTGATTGTCTCTTCTCATTCAAGTAGTGTTTTTTATTGTTTTGTATGACTAGTGATTTACAGTTGTATCCTGGACATTTTGTGTAGTATGTCAGGACACTCTTGATCCCATTTAAATTTTCTATTTCAGCAGACGGTCATCCTATTTAGGTTTTGCATGTAGGTTTTTGCCAACTTTTGTGAGCTGTAGTTCAAATGATAATTTTCAGAGCCTTGGAATTCTATTCTGATTAGCTTTCTACTTCTGGTTCCACTGGAGCTCCTGCTCAATTCCTGCATGTGCTGCCTAGGCTACCCAGTGTCATTTAGTGTGAAGCTCAGGAAACTCTAGGTTTTGGTTGCTTCCACTCTGTAGGATCAGTGTCACTGCTCTCCCACGGATGTGATGGGGACCCTCATGTACTTGCTGCTGTAGCAGATTGGGCTATCACTGATTTGGGTAGGGAGTGGTGAATGAGTCCTGACTGGCCCCACACTCCTGCTGTGGAAGATAAGGCTGCTACTTCTCTGGGTTTAGGAAAGGGATCCTGCTGTTGCTCTTCTGTGGTGGGTTGGGCTCCCACTTTGGATGTGCTGTGTGAAATGGGTTTTTTACTGGGCTCGGTTAATGCTGCTACTATGGAAGATCTGGCCATCGCTGCCCTGGGTGTTGGACAGGGAACTCTTGGTACTCCCACTGTGGCAGGAAAAGCCACCTGCCTCAGTGCACTTTAGACACTGCCATTATTGTTACTCCTATGGTTGGTTGAGGCTGCTCCAGGTGTGAGGTTGTCAGTATGTCCATGTTGGACCCCACATCTCCTGCTGCTGCTCTATATATCCGGCTGATGCTGTCCTGGTTGTTGGGCAGGAATAATGTTGCTGCTGCTGTGATAGATTAGGCCGTGCACTGCCTTAAGTATAGGGTAGGGATGGATCTCTCCACTAGGTGTCTGCTAGGCTGCCTGTTTGGAGTCCTCTGGCCAGAGATATCAGGATTTTCTTGTTTTCTTTTGTGTTTCTTCTGTCTCATTGGATGTTCTGGACTACAGCCCTCTCTAGAGCCCCATCTGGAATACATGGGAGATAAAAAAGAAAAGCCAAATTCATCAAGTACCGAGGTTTCTAGCCAGTCTCTCTTTTTCTTTTCATACTTCAAGAGGATGAAACGAGCCTTTCATGATGGTCTATTGAGTTATTTCCAGAGCATGTAGTTGTTTTTAGAGCGGAAGAGTAGGGGAACGTGAGTGCCATCTTTTCCTGGAACTGGAAAATCTATGTCTTTTTATGATGTTTAATAACGAGGGGATGAGGACTTAAATATTTTGCAGGGTATATAAAACTAACCTACTGGGATCCATGTTGGAGCAAGATATTAAAAGCAAATATCTGCACACATTTCTCTCTTCATATTTAGTAGTGTAATTGTGAAGAGGATTAGAGATTTGTTTGACTTTTATTTCTTACTAATGAGGTATAAATTATCAAAATGAAGAATCATACTCACTGAGTATATTAGCTCTCTTTCAGTTGCCATTAGTGTAACAAAATGGAGCATTTCTTTTAATTTTCAGGGATTTTTCTCGTTTTTTTTTGCAGTGACCTTAATAATGTTTGCTTTCTAGATTTTAATATAAATTTTGCAGAGGATTACAGATGATAATTTGGAAATTCTAGAAAAAAATATTTTACTTAACACAGAATGAACAATTATATCAATGACTAATGAGGTTTTTAATGTACTGAGTTACTAAGAAATTTTGCCTACCATTTTGACTAACACGAAAAGATAGAGGATTTAATTAAGAATAACATTTTTGAAAGGTCATTGTTTCAGTAAGCTTTCATCTTAGCCCCAGCCTTCTTTACCACTTGTGATTCAAAAAGAAGTTGGTATTTCATTTTTGCCCCCAGTTCCTGACACAGAATTTCTAAAACACTTGGATTGCCTGAGTGATGAAGGTGGTAGGAATGTCTTTTGTTATTTATAACAAGCCCCTTTCAACCATACCTACATTTGTGCAAATAAAGATTATTGGTGAGCCTCTAGACAGCTTTCGGATGGGGATATTTGTCAGAGAAACCAACATGTGATTAGAGCTTTAGGACTTTCCACCCCAACCCACACCCATGGACTTCCAGGGAGAGGAGAGGGGCTAGAGATTAAGTTCAATCACCAGTGGTCAATGATTTAATCAATCATGTCTATGAAATGGGACCTCCATAAAAACCCCCGAATGATAGGACTCAAAGGGCATCCAAATCAGTAAACACATCGATGTATTTGGAGGGTGGCACACCCAACTCCATGGTGACAGAAGCTCTTATACTCAGGACCCTATGTACCTCTTCATCTGGCCTTTCATTTGTATCCTTTATTATAAACTGGTAGTAGTAAATAAAGTACTTTCCTAAGTTCTGTTAGCTATTCTACCAAATTATTGAACCTGAGGAGGGGGTTATAGGAAATCCCTGAATTTATAGCTAGTAAGTCACAAGTACAAGTGGCAACCTGGAACTTACAATTGGCACCTGAATTGGGGGCAGTCCTGTGAGACTGAGCCCATAACTGTGGGGTCTATGCTAACTGAATAATTAGTGTCAGAATTGAATTGAATTGTAGGACATCCAGTTGGTGGAGCATGGGGGAACTGGTTAGCATGGGGAGAAACCCCTACATGTTTGGTTTCGGAAGTGATGTTGGAGAACAGTACAGACCACAGCTCCCATTGTTTCCCTCAGATCTAGAATTGTAGCTGCTGAAAAACGGTAGAATATTAAGAAGTGTCGAGTAAGTAGCTTTTAAATTATCTGCGTTGTCTTGAATAGTATGTAATCTTATCTGGCTTAAACACTTATTCAAATGGAAAGAGTCCACATTTTATTAGAAACCTATATTATAAACAAAGAAACAAACACACTCTAGGTTATATAATGAAACTTTCTCTTGTAGGAAAAGGATTATGTCTTGTGCCTTTCTGTGTTCCAAGCATTTAGCCCACTGCTCTACAACTACAATGTTCTCAATAAATGTTTGCTCTTAATGATATTGATGAAATTATTATTCCCACAAAGGACACCCTGTACCCTCTGAAATGGAGCAAATATACCACTGCCTTGAACTCTTTGCAGGAAGAATACTTTTTAAGTGACAAGTACAAGTAGGAGCTATCTGAGTATTTGTTAACCTTTACCATGAAAGCAGATTAAAATTCTCCAGAGTGTAATAAGTCCCTGGGAGACTGTTCCACTTATTACAAATTTCCTTCATTTATCTCATTACCCAAAGTGACATTTAACATCTTGCTCAGTTGGAATAATTTGATCTAATGCACATTATCTTTCTTATGAACGATAATGGTTCTAGTGAAAGATGAAAGCTCAGTTATAACAAGAGCATTTTGTCAAATTCATATAGTACTGCCAAAAATGTTGCAAATAGTAATTTAAAGATACTGTTTTTTTAATCCATTTTGAACTACCACATTATTTTCTACTAGCTCTTTTCAGCCGGTTACCTCCAAAATTGTGTGTCTGTTTTTCCACATAATGAGTATCTTGACTTTCCTATTATCCCTTTTTCTGGCCATATTAACTTCCCTGGTTTGATTCTGTTTTGTCTGCTAGCTGAGTTGATGAGGTCCAAGGTTGTCTATAAAAGAGTCTACTGTGAAAATATTTCTAGTCCTTATCATTATCTTTTGTATTGGCTCTTGTCAAACCAGTTCCATTGTACTACACTCTGCATGCTATACTATAGTTTTTAATAACTACATATTTCACTATTTGTTATAATATTATGTTTGAATTAATACTCAATTCTCTACATTCCTGACTCTAGTTGGTTAACACCAGATGTCTTGAACGGACTCTGGTTGTGCCAATATACTGGAAATTTACAGCCATTACTTCTTAAAAATTTGCTTGAAGGATACATTCTTCCCCTGGAACAGCTAACTCCAGTTTCTGAACTGTCTAGAGCTCTACTTTAGGCTCTGAGCTTCCCCAGTATTTTCAATATTTGATTACCTCAGTTTAATATGAACCTCAGATCTTTTGTATACAGCCAAAGAAGGCTAATATCCCAAAACCTTATGCAAGGAAATGAAAAATCTCAATTAACACCATTGATTTAGCCTAGGAAATAGGGATTACATTCTCTCCATGTGGTGGTTACTTTTATGTGTCAACTTGGCTAGGCCACAGAACCTAAATAATTGGACAAGCATTGTCATAGATGTTTCTGCAAAGATATTTTTTAAATGAGATTAACATTTAACTCAGTAGACTTTGATTAAAGCAAATTAGCCTCCATAATGGAGGTGGGCCTCATCCAATCAGTTGAAAGCTTTAATAGATAAGGACTAGCCTCCTAGAAAGAAAAAGGAATTCTGCCGGCAGATTGACTTCAGACTCAAAAGGCAACTTTTCTTTGGGTTTCCAGCCTTCTGACTTATCCTGCAGATTTTGAACTTGAACTTGCCAACCTCCACAACCATGTGAGCCAGTTCCTTAAAAACGTGTGTGTGTGTGTGTGTGTGTGTGTGTGTGTGTGTGTGTGTTCTATTCTCTTCTCTGGAATACCCTGACTAATACCTCTGGAGCCACTAGTAGGGATTAAACCTTCTGAAATAATCACTGAATTTTTGAGAAAGAAGAAACCATTTACTTCTTTTTCTATTCTGGTATCACTAGTAAAGTGGATGGAAATGAAATGATTTTTAAAACTTTACTATGTGTCACCTTGCTTTTATAGGCACCAACCTTATGAGGTAAGGTAGTACCATTCTACTTTATAGATTTAGAAACTGAAGCTTGCGGAGTTAAATTATTTTGCTCAAGTCACCCAGCTAATAAGTGCTAGAGTTAGATTTCAAACTCTGTTTGGCATCAAAGTTAATGTTGTTTCAACTTGATGTACGCACAGAACTCTATCTGTTATAACAATGATTAAGTCACTTGTTCCTTATACAGATATCTTGGAATATGATGGTGACTTATATCTAGAATCAAATTTTGGTCCATATGTCATGAGAATTTCATTCTGTGAGGACGATTAAGTGGTTACATATATATTTTGTGTCAAAATCATGAACTGGTGCCTAACCACAGGAATTGGGCAGGTTTGCTTGTTTTAGCACAGTCTGATGTCCCACAAAAGCTATCCATCCTTAGCAAACCAGCAGTCAGTCACTTTAGGTTAATTAAACTAGCCCTGTAGAAAGTAGAGAAGTAAATAGAGAAGAGGTTTCCTATGCAATAAAAGAACCAAAGTTTTGCATGTAATTTAGGACAAACCTTTATACAAATAAATAACTCTGTTCATTTCCTTAATATTGGCCTATTAATACTTAATAATACTTTGAGGTTGTATGTGGTTTTTGGATTATTACTTCCCTGTATTTCAATTTGTAGAATTAAACATTTGTACTATTATTAACCTACTGACAAGGAAAATCAGCCTATCTAATTAAATATGTAATCACATACATAATTTTTTCCATAAAATGTAGATTTTGCAAATCCCTTTTAAAAATGTAAGGTCAGATGACTTTTGAAACTTGACATTTCTACAATTAAAAAAAAACTCAGTTTAATTTCACAATTACACAGCATCCATACTTATTTGGCTCTAGTTACTATTTCCAGGGAATGAGTTCCTTAAAAGCAAAGTAACTTTTGGACTGTCCACAATCGTGAAATGTTTTACCCCACTAGAGCAATCGGCCTACATGCATTGATATAACACCAGAATAGCTAGTTGAAAACTGAGAGATTTAGTAAATAAATTGGTTAATTTGGCAAAATGTCAAAGAAATAATTTGTTGTGTTTGAACATTTTCTCTCCACTTAATATGGCCAAAGACACAGAAAAAAAAAATACCTTTAGGTAAGCTATTATTCTATGATGCAATTTCCCTATCACAACCAGATTTACCTTAAAACTCTGGCTATTATCACAAGATAGTATCGGTATTTTGGGGGAAACTTTGATCTGGAGGGTAAGTAGAAATTATAAAGAAGAAAAAAAAGTGTCTTGAAAACCTTTTTCTTTTAGGTCTCTCCAATTACACATTCATCACTTTTTCCTTATCTGTTTATCCATGGGGAAGATTTCTAGATATGAGGAAGCTTTTCTTCTTTGTCAAATGCCTCTTTTTCCAGTGTTCTGCTGCCCCTCCCATGGTATTTTTATCTGCCATCCATTATACTTACATATAGCCCCATCATACATAAGTAGTCTCTAATCCCAAAGTGCCCCGATCAGTGCCATGCTATAGTCTCCATTTTCCTTAGGCCCAGACTTGTCTGGTCTATGTATTACAGAAAGTCCTATCTTCTAAACTATGCTAAACTCTTTTGAATTACCCTTCTGATGGTTTTCCATGCCTTGTTTGTGGATCATCACAGAGGAAGAGGAGACTTGAATGATTTATAAGATTTGCTCAGACCAGGTAGCAGAGAGAATTCTAAGCAGTGAAAATGACACACAAAGACAGTAGAAAGAACAAGAAGGCTGCCATCATAGGGCCATAGGTAATAAGGTGACAGTGTCATATGAAGAGTATGTAATTTTAACTCAAAGTAGTGAATAATATGGACATTTCAGGAAATTTTATGTCTAATTTGGAAAATACTTAGAGTCAAGTGTCTTTTGTTCATGGTTTTTCTTATATCTTGCAGGCAATTTTCTATTGGGCCTATGAAAATTAGACAGCTCCATTCAAAACTTCATTCATACCCCCAAAGAACTTTTGAAGACCCTTTCACTAAGTAATGCTTTCTTTAGGGCATATGGACTTCTTTATCCATAAGAGTATTGCTATATGTTTTGAGGGCAAATAAAGCCTGGAGGATGTTTTTGAGCTTGACTTCCTTGAAAATATCTGGGTGCTAGAGATATAGTGCACTTTTGTAGAAAACAGCAAATGTGGGAAATTTTGTACATATTTCAAACCTCATTTAGAATCTGGATGCTATTTGAGCTGGTGTCAAGGATGCATGAAATTAAACTTAAGAAAGCTTAGCTTTAAGAATTACCAATTTCTTTCTGCATTGGGTAGTTAGATTCTGAGTAGGAATTAAAACTGGTCACTTTCCCTTTGAAATTAATAACACTGGTGAGTTTTTTCATAATTCCACAAATCAAATATGTACTTAAAATTTAAGGGGCTGAAGTTAGATTCAAGGAGTCTTATGAAAAGAAAAGTAGAAGGTCTGTGGGGTGGAAAAGCATCTCATGGGAGTTTGCTACTTTCTGACTAAGGGGCAAAAGTCAGATTTTTAAGCATGTCTGCAAAAGTCATCCTCACAGAAAGTACATTTTTAACAGAATGATAAACCATATTTTTAAAATAGTATTCTACTAGGTGTTTTAATTTAAAAGACTGGAAAATCATATGGTATACTTTGTGAATAACTTAGAATTTAAATGTTCAAGTATTCAAATAAGATGTATTTTATTATTTAATTTAAAAAGGTTCAATTTTTTAAATATACATTAAAGTGGTTTCCATATACATTTTTATTCACATGAATAATACTAATGCAGTATATTCAAAAACTTTATTAGAGGAAGATTGTTTTTCCATTTTATAAATAAATCTAATATGAGTTATAAAATTGAACAAACATCACCAGTATCTCTTAGTATATTTTTAAATATGGGGTTGTTCTATGCAGTGGGATATTTCATAAAAGGTAGTAACATTGACTTTTTCTTATATTGCAAAGTTTCTAAATTCTGGGTGAGATAGTCATTTTCTCAGGATTCACTGAATTATAAAATTGTGCATTTTTAAATCGCTTGTCAGTTTGGCCCTTTTGACTCATCTCTTGCTATTTGTCCCTTTTTTAAATTTAATTTTATTTTTTCAGTGTTCCAAGATTCATTGTTTATGCACCACACCCAGTGCTCCATGCAATACGTGCCCTCCTTAATACCCATCAGGCCCTTTTTAAAAAGATTATTTATTTATTTATTTGAATGAGAGAGAGAGAGAGAGAGACCGAGCAAGCACAAGTGGGGGAGGGTTGAGGGATAGGGAGAAGCAGACTCTCAACGAGCAGGGAGCTCAATGCAGGGCTTAATCCCAGGACCCCAGCATCATGACCTGAGCTGAAGGCAGACACCTAGCCAATTGAGCCACCAGGGTGCCCCTCATTTGACCCTTTCAACGACCCTATGAAATAATTACGACTGATATGGTTGATTACAGATGAGGAAACTAAGATTCAGAGAGCCAGCAAGACAACTAAAATTACAGGGCTAATGGGTTAGAAAGGGAAGATTAGTACTTGGGGAAGATTAGATTTGTAGCTCCTAATCCATTGTTATTTCCATTTTGTGTGGTCTCTTCTCAAACTGTCATAATCAGACCACTTAGTTAACCTGAGTATTTCCCCAAAATTTAAGGGAGGGGGCAGCTTATTATTAGTGCTACTGACTTGTAATGATGAATCTGAAAAACAGAAACAAGTGGATCATATGAACTGCTCATGAAATAGGGAGGATATTAGGAAGGAAACATCTGCCAGTTTAACGAGTTCAGCTGGGTAAACTTGGACAGACAGTAGGGTGCCTTTCACAGTCCTCTGACAAATGGCCCGAATGAGAAACTGTCACTTACTATTCACTTATTCACTGCGCTAGGCCCTCATGGCATTTACATTATAAGGGGGAAGAGCTAGACAAGTAAACAAGCAATTAAAATAGAGAGTGTAAATATTACAATAGAGGACATATATGCTATGGGAATACCAAAAAGGACATCAAACCCCAATTTAGGGACTCATGGGAGATTTACTAAAGAAAGACCTGAAAGATGAATAAAGAGATGGCTGATGTGTATTCCAAGTGGAGGAAAGAGCATGGGTTGAGACCTTGAGAGCATAAAAGATTTGAGAAACTGAGAGGAGTTTGTTCTGCCTGGCATAGAAATCACTAGAGGAGCAATGATGATCAATACATTGTTTTCATGATCTTAGAGAAGTCTGAAAGAAGAAACATGGAAGGAGGCAAAGTACCAAAGATAAACCCTGACCCATCCTAGTCCAGTTTCTAGACTTCCTATTGCTACCAGGACATTGTTTCCCACCCCTCAGAGTGTTGTGTGGCTATTAAGGAAAGTAGCTTTATTAGACCAAGGTGATGAAGATATGGCTAGGAGTCCAACAAGGACTTAAAAACTTTTTTTGAATGTACAATTCATACATTCTCAGATCCAAAAGAGAGACTTCCCTAAAGATTTTACCATTTGGCAAAATCTCAGATTGAGACAACTTAAATGACAGAAAAACGGTCCCTTGTATCTAAGAGGATTCTCACTTGATAGGTTTTTAGGAATGGAGAGTAGGAGGTGGTAGGATGTAAAACTGATTGGGATCTGTTCCAACTTAAGCAAGAAGTCACATATGTGAAACCTAATATTAGAGAAACTGAATTGGCATACAACAGAGTCTGTTATAAAGGACGTGCCCTTCTTACGTATTTTGTAACAGATCTAGCCTTACATTAATGGCATCTATGAAGTAAAATTGTGCAATTACTTAATATTTAAAGTACCTAAGATTGCACAACTGAATTTCTACCCCATTAGCTTTGAATTCATTTCTCTCAGGCCTATTAAGAGATAGTTGTGATAACTTTATTAGTTTTATTTTATAATTAATTCATATGAGTCTCAGTTTTAGAGGAGTAAAATAAGTATATGATGTCTTTCCTTTTCTGTGTATTATCCTAGACTTGCTTTTTTTTTTTTTAGACTTTCTCTTTTATATTTGGGGCTATTAAAAGTGTTAATTTGAATATAGATTACAAATTCTTTCTTGTTCAACGTATTTGGAAATGACACCATGCATTAGTTTTGCACTGACATTTTTAATTCAATGCTTTTATTAAATAGCTAAATAATCAGGAATTGATTTTAATTTTAATTTATGTACAAACTATATTTTCTGAAAGAAGATAATATTCCTCTTATATTTTAATATGGCTACCCATATCTGAACAAATTATAAATGCAAAGTTCTTTAAATTTCATTTCTGGCAGTAAAATGAAGAATATTTGCAAGTCATTTAACATATCATATATGATATTCATTATCTTCAAGTTTTGCTTGATATTGTTTAGAATTGACAAATGCTCTGTAACTACAAAAATTAGTTGCTCTATTGAGTATAAATACTATGTAGAATATAAACTTTAATTTTTTATTCAATAAGTTACCAAATACTGTTATTTTTCAATTTTTCTAAAACAAAGTACAACCTGAAGTTGCTGCTGGTGCCTGTCCCTAGGCCCTCTGAGACACTTAAGGAATAGTTTAAGTTGTTTCAGGCTGTAAACCCTAGATAATATATCATGGGCTTTCCAGTACAAGCCTGAGATAAGAAATGAGAAATTGCCTTAAAACAGGAGTGTTTGTGAACCAATGCTTTCTTCTATATAAGATAAAAAGAAAATAGTACTTTGCTTTTTTGAATAATTTTAATGGACTCTGGTTGAAACTCTCCTTTTTGGAATCTAATATCTGGTAAAAAAAAAAATCCACTGGGAAAACTTGGAGATAAAAGGAATTGGAGGCACTGAGGACAGTGATAAATACAGGAGTAGGTTCATAGGAAGTCTTGAGCCTTAATAGAGTATGCCTTAGCAAATTTCAAATATACAATACCATATTATTAACCGTAGTCACCATGCTGTACGTTAAATCCTTAGAAATTATCCATCTGCTGACTGATAGTTTATATCCTTTGACATACATTACCATATCTCCCCCGCCCCTCAGTCCCTGTCAACCTCCATTATATTCTCTGTTTCTATGAAATTGACTTTTTTTTAATTTTTATTTTTGACTTTTTTTTTTAAAGGTTCCATGTATAAATGAGATCATACAGTATTTGCCTTTTTCTGCTGGCTTATTTCACTTAGCATAATGCCCTCCCATCTCATCCATGTTATCACAAATGGCAGGATTACTTTCTTCTTGTGGCTGAATAATATGCCATTGTTTATATATTCCATATTTTGTTTATCCATTCATCTATTGAAAGGTTGTTTCCATATCTTGGCTATTGTGCGTGATGCTGCAATGAACATGGGAGTGCATTACTTCAGTTATATACCATGGATTGGATTGATGGATCATATGGTAGTTCTAATTTTTATTTTTTGAGGAACCTCCATACTGATTTCCGTAGTGGCTGCACCAATTTATATTCCCACCAACAGTGCACTAGAGTTCCCTTTTCTTCACGTTCTTTCCTGTACTTGTTATTTCTTCTCTTTTCGATAATAGTCATCCTAGCAGATGTAAGGTAATATCTCATTATAGTTTTGATTTGCATTCCCTGTTGATTAGTTCTTAAGCATTCTCAACACACACATACACATACACACACACAAGAGTTATCTATGTATTAAAAAAGTTAGCTATGTAAAGTGATGGATAGGTTAATTGATCTTAGTAACCATTTCATAATGTATATCTATATCAAATCATCACATTGTATACTTTAAATATATAAAATTGTGTTTTTCAATTATTCCTCAATAAAGTTGGGGAAGAAAGAAAAGAAATAGACCACACCAACTTCCTATCCATTAGGAACTGTGGATTAAACCAGGTACAATAAAATGAGACATTCACTGAAGAGTCCAAAAATGATTTCTAGCTTAAAATAATACTTGATTTGTAGCCCTTGTTTGAGACTCCCCATATTCCTGCTAAAATACCAAATGTAGGCATGCATTAATCTTAAATCTCACATCACCACTGAAAACTAACACTGACCTAATGCTAGATTCTAGAAGGAATTTCCATTACCTAAAAGTATGTAGATATGGATTAAGAAAAGGCCTTCAGGTCCTGTCCAATGAGCTCTTGGATTTCACTTGATGAAATAATTTTTCTCTAAAAGGACAGGAAGAAACCAGGAAGTCAGGGGCAGCTATTCTTGTACATTAAAAACAACCAGAAACATCAATAACAAAAACATACCACCATAGGAAAAAAGGGATATATTTTCTAGAGATAAAGTTTTGTTGTGGGGAGAGCCAAGTAGGGAGGAGAAGCACAGAGAGAGGAAGAGTCCTGGGAGCCACGTAACCAACTGGTCTGTGTGTCAGGATACCAGGCAAAGTGGTAGAAATTTATCCCACTTCCAAACATCAGAACTGTACTAAGTGATAGCTGCTGACTGTGAGTTTGGGATGGAAACTATGCACATCAACATGCCCCCAGAATTGACTTCAGAAATTATTTTATCTATAAATGAGTGAGTACAAGGCAGTCCTATGGACTGTCAAATGAGTTCAGATAAAGCTTTACTTCATTCAAGGAAAAATAGAGAAAGAAAAAACAAACACAACCACTACCAGAAGCACCTTGGGTTTATGGAAAATATACAGAAAAAAGAGAATGGAAACACAAACCCACAATTTCAAAGGAAGCATGTATATTTGAGAAACAAATGGCCTACTGAATAATTATGAAAGCATTTCTGAAGATGTTTGGCATCCTCAAGAGACTGCAAGGAAGAATGGTCTTTTCAAAAAGGGAGCAGATTATCATAAGAAGCAAGGTCAGATGTAAATGAAAATGGCTGAAATAAAGAAAGATTGCCAAGAAATTATACTACTAAAGAATTAACATTCACATTGAACTGAGTAAAGAAAATAATTAAGACTGTCAAAAATCATTTCTGTCCTGTAAGCGACAAGAGTAATACACTGTCTCATACAATAGAGGAAAAATGACAGGGACCAAAACCAAACAAACTATAAGAAGATAATTACAGAGAAGAAGGCAGGAGTCTAGAAATGTAACCTAAGACATATAAGTGATCCTGAGGAAGAAATAGAAATAGTTATAAATAATTGATGGCATAAATTTTAAAAATATGAAAGAAATTTGTGTTTACAGATTGAAGGTCCCACAGTTTTCCTTGCAAATTAAATCAAAAGAAAGCCACATTGATATACATTCTTGGAAATTAATAAAAAATAAAGTAACATATAAGCATCCAAGAGAACCTCATAGTTCTCTGTAACCCTAATTCCAAAAACAAAAAAAGTTTACCAAAGTGATTGAGAGCTATACATATGGTCATCTCAATGGATGCTGAAAAGAGTAATAAAATTCAACATCCATACTAATGTCAAAAATTCTTAGCAATAGTGCAGAATGCTACTGGCCAAAATGAATTATAAATATAGATGCAAAAATCCTAAATAAAATATTAGATAATGGAGTCTAGCATTATATGGTAAAAGACTAATGCACTTAACCAATACAATTTATTCCAGGAATTCAACAATGATTCTAGGTAAGAAAATCTATTAATAAAAATGACAGAAATAGATCAAATGACAGATGTCCCCTCATCTCTATAGTGCAGAAAAGGTAGTTGATATAAGTCACCATTTATTCCTGATTTAAAAAAAATCTTAGAAAACTAGAAAAACAAGTCTTCCTTAATATATTAATGAATATGTATCTCCATCTTACAGGCTGCATCATATATAGTGTTCAAGTTCTAATCACATTGGAATAAGCAATAAGATAAGTCCTCCTGCAAATCTACTTGTTATCTTTCATCGTTCTACAAATATTAATACATTAGAACATAAATAAGAACGCAAAATCATAGTTTTTGGAATGAAGGAAACAAAGATATTAATTATTGGGAGACGTGTTTGGAAAACTCAAGGCAAAATAACTGAAAAATATGTGGATATTGTATAATAATCTGGATACAAATTTAAAATATATAAATCTATTAGTTTATAAAATTAAATAACCAGAACACAAAAAATTAGAAATTATACTTGCCGTGACAGCTATGCAATATCTAGAAATAAAATAAGTTGTTTTATACCAATTTACTGAATGATTTTGTAAATGGAGAGACCTAGGTCTCTTCTGGAGCAGTGACTTACATTACCAAGACAAGAACACTTCTAGGAAATACTCCCTATAAACTCCAAGGACCTTAAGAATTAAAAGAGTCATTGAAGATAATTCAATTATCTTTCAAACGAGGAAACTGAGACTCAGAAAAATGATGGCCAAGGTTAGTGGCCTGGAACTAAAATTCAGGTCATCTGGCACTGAGTTAGATTTTTTTTCTCCATTAAACTTTTTTATTTCCAAAAAGAAAAAGCTCAAAACACACTTAGAGTTAATTTTCTTCAGATGTTCCTTTCTCTCCTAATATTAAAATGTTGGAGAAAAAAATCTATTTAATACAGGACTCTAATTTAGTTTTCTCAATAGACTTTTTTTAAAAATAAAATTGGAACCATACACTGTGATTCAGCTCAGTTTTCCCCATAATAATAAATACAAGGCATGCTTCTAATTTCAGTAATTGTAGGGTAGGTAATTAACCCCCCCATTGATGAAAACTAAAGACCTGGATAATAAGTTAAAAATATTTTTTTTAAAAGAGCATGCAAGTAATAACAGTATAGTAAAGAATTAATGGACTGAAAGCAAACACAAGATGCTAACCCAGTGAAGTGAACTACTATGGCTTTTGGCATTTTCTAATCTAGAAAAAAAGAGCTACAAAACTGAGGTGTGACTTGGTTGGCAGTGAGGTGAACAGAATTCAAAGTCCAAGACTTAATAAAATATGGGTGCAGTCTGATGAACAATGACCTCTTTTAAACAGGAACTCAAAGGGCTATAACCTCACATGAAGGGTGAGCCAAAAATATACCAGACATAAACCAGATCTCCTATGGATTTGCAGCTTGAATCCATGACTTACTTGGGTGGTCCAGAGGAATCTCAAGCCTTGATCCTGGATGAAGATAGTCCCAAGTCATTTCCCAGAAGCATATTAATTTTTTTTTCTGGAAGAAGATAACAAAACCCCTAAATCCCAAATATTTATATCATTTAGTAGAAGTTTGATGAATTACATGAATCTTAAAGATATCAGAGAGTCATTGAGTGGAAACAACTAATACTATATAAATTGGAATTCCAGAGAGGGAAGCCTCTCTGACAGAACTGATGATCACCAGCAATTTTTTTTCTCTTGAGTTCATTTACTGACTATGGGCATTGTATGAGGAAGAAAGATGAAACAACTTTTAAAAAGATTTTATTTATTTATTGACAGAGAAAGCAAGAGAGCACAAGCAGGGCAAGTGGCAGAGGGAGAGGGAGAAGCATATGCCCTACTGAGCAGGGAGCCTAACATGGGGCTCAATCCCAGGAACCTGGGATCATGACCTGAGCTGAAGGCAGATGTTTAACCTACTGAGCCACCCAGGCACCTCAAGATGAAACAATTTTGTTTTTTGGTAGTTGCGTGGGGCAACGTTTTTGAAACCCGAGGATACTTTGATATGGTGAGTTTTCACCATGGGATTTTGCTGACTTCCGGGACTGCCTGAGAGTGGTAGGTAAATGAGGCCAGTTGGTTTTGAAGGGCATACTGAAATTATGTGTATTCTTGTAGTGCTTAGGAGACAAAGCCTAGCTAAGAGGAGAACACCAGCATTAAATGCATGGTAATTCTTTCCATCAAGGCATTTTCCAGAATTCAAAATTGGAGGATTGAGTGTGTGCAGCTAAAGTACTAAGCTCAAAAAAAAAAAAAAAAGTTCAAAGGCATTTTCTCTTTCATAAATGAGGAAAGGAAGATCCAGTGTTTTCAGTAAAAAACCCGAGAAGGCCATGCTCCCAAACAGAACTGAAAACAGAGGTGTATTGAATGTTACCAAAACATCAACCTGGTCACCACTCAGCTTATTCCTTGATTGGATTCACATGATCACCTCCTCACTCAGTTCTGCCAAAAGAGGGAAGAGATGGATTCTCTGATGGAAGATAACATTATTCAGAGTTTCTGATTTTCTTTTTAAACAATAAAATTTTCTGGACATGAAGAGAGGCATGAAAATGTGGCCAATAAATAAGAGAAAACATCAAGAAACAGTAACAAACCTTCAGATGATACAAATATTAAAGAGGATTTTGAAATAACTCTGAGTTATAGTCTAAAGAAAATAGAGGACAAGATGAACAAGAGGAATAGAAATGACAGAGAATAGGAATAAAAATGAAAGCATGAAATGGGCATATGATAAATGAAAAACACAATATCTAAAATTAAGAGCTAATTGGATGAGCTAAATTGAAGAATGGATGCAGCAGTAGATGTGATTAGAGAATTTAAACAGATTAAAAGAAAATATCCCAATTGAAGCACAGAGTAAAATGTAATAGAGCAGGAGAGAGAATAAGAGACATGTGTAGACACAATGTAAAGCATGCATGTAATTGTACTCCCAGAAAGACAAGAGGAAGAAAATGGCAAGATTGAAGAGAAATTGGTAAAAATTTTTTCTACGTTGTTGAAGAGTATTAATCACAGTTTCAAGAAGCTCAACAAGACCAAGCAGGTCAGAATATAAAGAAAACCACATGTAAGGACGTTGTGGTCAAACTGCCAAAAACCGTAATTAAAAAGAAACTCTTTAAGGATCCATAGGGAAAAGATATATTATCTATAATAAGACTGATGGTTTATTTTGGGTGGAAACTGTAGAAGACCTGAATCAATTTAATGATGCATCCAAAATGCTTTAAAAAAAAGGAAAATATATTCTACATTTAGTAAAATCTTCCTTCAAAAATGAAATAAATATGTTTATGAAAAAAATATGAGAGAAATCATTGCTATACAACAGGAAAAACTAAATGGAATTCTTCAGCTCCAATAATATGATGAATCCAATGATATTCTATGTGGTATGGAAGTACAGGACTGCAGAATAAAATGTGTAACACCAAAAAGGGTAAATAAGTGTGCAGTTTATAACATAAGTGAAAGAAATATGACCATAGGACAAAATGGGAGAAGCTAAATGAAGTGAAATTCTTGTAGGTTTTTTGCATCACTTGGAATGTGGTAAAATAAGTGATTTAAGGTAGAATGTAGTGTCAAGTATGTGTATTCTAATCCTTAGGGTAAACACTAAAAGGATTATACAAGAATGTATAACTAAAATTTGGTTGGAGATGTTAACACACCTTTCTCAGTAATTTTAGAACAACAGACAAAAAAAGTCACTAAAAATATATAAATTTTGAAAAATACAATTAAACTAACTGACATATTTTGAATATTCTACCCACATAACTTCAGAATACTCATTTTCTAGTGCATAAGCAATATTTACCAAAACAGATTATATGCTAGACGTAAAGAAAGTTTCAGCAAATTCAAAAGGACTGAAATCACAGAGTATGTTCTCTGAAAACAGTGGAAATAAGCCAAGAATTAACAAGAAAAAGATAATTAGAAAATCATCAAGTGTTTAGAAGTTAAACTTCAGAATAATGACACAAAGAACAAATATGGAGAAAATAAAAAAAAAATTTTATTTATTTATTTTTAAAGATTTTTATTTATTTATTTGACAGAGAGAGAGAGAGAGAGAGATCACAAGTAGGCAGAGAGGCAGGCAGAGAGAGAGGGGGAAGCAGGCTCCCTGCTGAGCAGAGAGCCCGATGCGGGGCTCGAACCCAGGACCCCTGAGATCATGACCTAAGCTGAAGGCAGAGGCTTAACTCACTGAGCCACCCAGGTACCCCTAAAAAAATATTTTTAAATTGATGGTTATGAAATCATTGAATATAAAATTGTATATGATGCAGTGATATGCAAATTAAAAGAAATAAGGCCTTAAATGCACACGTAAAAAAAATTAAGAAAAATCAGTATCAGTAATTCAAGTATCCATCTAAATAAGCTTAGGATAGAATAGCAGATCAAATCAATGTATGTAGAAAAACATAATAAATATAAGATATTTTATACATTTATATAAGATATAAAGTAAATGAAATGAAATATTTAAAAAAATACAGTGAAGCAATTTAACAAAGCCAAAAGTCAGTTTGTTGAAACAAAGTGATATAACTTTAACAATAATGAATAAAATGAATAGAAGCCATGATAGTAGTTACCTTTAGTGGGCAGTAATAACTGAGAGTGTCCTTGGTAGGGGTAGTGCCTAGGATTGGATAAATAAAGCTTCTCATGTTTTATATCTTATTTTGAGTGGTGATTATTCTGGGATGTTCACCTTGTAGAAATTCTTGGAGCTGTAAACTTGGGATGTATGGACTTCTATGTACTTACAGTGTGTGTGTGTGTGTGTGTGTGTGTGTGTGTGTGTGTGTGTGTTTAATTCCTGAAATTAAAGGTGTGCTGTTTTCTTACATTTCTACACTATTTCTTAAACTATTTTAAATATTGTCACCTTATACTATGGTTTGTATATCTCAGTTCAAGTGTCCATTCAGCATTTTAATTCTCAAAATTGACTTGACTTATTCATCTATTATATCTTCGCTTTAGAGTCAATTTTTTAAGTACCAAAATTAGTACTTTTGACATTCTTATTGTTATTTTCTTAAATTTATAAAATAATTTGGGGTGAAATTATATTTCTTAAGACATAGACTTCAATATCAAGAAGCATCGTTTATCTCTCATTTATTCAAGTTTTATTTCATCTTATTCAGTATATACTTCTCAATATCTTTCATATTAAAAACCCAAATTTTGCTTTTTTTTAAATACAAAAATATGTTTACTATAGAAAAGTCAGAGCATAATGTTAATCAAAAGAAATATGAATCAACTGTATTTCCATCTCAAAGAGATACACAACATTTATTCTGTTTTGTATCGTGTGTGTGTACTTGTTAAAAAAATAATTGCATAGAAGTAGGTATACTTACTTGAGGACAATTTTTACTAAAGATAAATTATGAAATACTTTCCATATTATCAAAATATATTTCTGCAATCCATTTTTAATTTCTGCATAAAATCTCATTGCATAGATTTACCACAATTTTTAAAAGAAAAAAAATTGTATGAACATTAATTTGTTTACTCAGGCTCCTACACTTAGGCATGTAAGATATTTCCTATTCTCACAGGCATTATCAAATTAATTATACCTAAACCCCATGCATCCTTAATTATTTCCTTAGGATAAATATGTAGAAGTGAAATTACTGGAACAAATGAAATGTCAATTAATATCTGGTACAAATAGCTACATTGCTTTCAAGAAAGTTAATAAAAATGTTTACTCCAACTAATAGCTTGTATGAATGTCTGCTTTCTAGTCCCCATGAAAAATAAGTATTATCATATTATTTGTTTTAAAGTTTGCTAATTAGTTTCTTGCTATTAATTTAGCTTGTATTTGTTGACTACTTGAATGTGAACCTTATGTATGTATATATTTTTTATATATATAAAATTGGGCTTCTGTGTTTATTTTTCTGACTTTTACGTTTATATACTTGTTTATTTTCTATTGGTGTGTTTGTCTTTTTGTTATTCATAAGAACTCTTTAAATTTCATTAGGGAGGGCACATGTTGGGATGAACACTGGGTGTTATACACAACTAGTGAATTGTTGAACACTACAACAAGAACTTATGGTGTACTACTATATGTTGCGTAACTAAGCATAATGAAAAATAAAATAATAATAATGATTTAAAAAGAAGTCTTTAGATTTCATAATATTAAAACTTTTTGAAATATATTAAAATTTTATCACCACTCAGACCAGAAATAAAATTCTTTATGTTAAGGATATAGTTTAATCCATATAGATAGGTCACGAGATATCTGAACGTCCAATCGAAGAACTTAATTTTTTCTAATCTTAAGATAATAAAATAAGATAAAAACAGAGAGGGTGGCAAAAGTATAAGAGACTTTAACTAGGGGTGCCTGGGTGGCTCAGTGGGTTAAAGCCTCTGCCTTCGGCTCAATGATCTCAGGGTCCTGAGATCGAGTCCCACATTGGGCTCTCTGCTCAGCAGGGAGCCTGCTTCCCCCTCTCCCTCTGCCTGCCTCTCTGCCTACTTGTGATCTCTCTCTCTCTGTGTCAAATAAATAAATAAATAAATAATCTTTTTAAAAAAGAGACTTTTAACTATAGAGAACAAACTGAGGGTTGCTGGAGGGGAGGGGAGTGGAAGGATGTGTTAAGTGGGTGATGGGCAATAAGGAGGGCACTTGCTGAAGTTTTATACATATAACACCGAGTGTTGTGATGAATCGCTAAATTTTACACCTGAAACTAATATTACATTATATGTTAAATAACTTTAATTTAGTAAATAAAATAGAAGATAATCTTTTATTCATACTAACATGCCATTCCATTCACAATAAAACCAAATCATAAAGCTATCCTGAATATAAGCAATAGAGGAATTATCAGGAGGAATGGTAAGAGTTATTCTTTATATGCAAATTTCACTTCTAATTTGGGTTTATCCTATGGTATGTTATCCAGGTAGAGTATTTTCATCTTATGAATTCTTGGCATACTTTGAAACACAGTATTATTTAGTAATACTAGAAAACTCCACAAATGGATCTGCGTGTTTCACCATTCTGATGACAAAGCTATTTCTTAGATCTGTTTTCTGTGAATACTTAGTCAATATCAAGCTTGCATAAATCTTAAGAATCCCAGTTTAGACTTTTTAGTTATACCATGATCACTAAAGGGGACTATAAAATACTCTATGATTAAAAGGTATTCAGTATATATATAGGTAGTAAATTAATTATTTCTAAAGATATTATTTAAAGATACAAGAAAGAAAGAAAGGATTATGGGCCTATAAAGGTTTGAAATACTCATTGGTATTCTTTTCTCTTTGAGCAAGGAGACCAGCATAACTCACCCCAGTTATCTTGTGTGTGTGCATGCATGCATGTGTGTGATATACATATATACATAAATATTTAAATATAAAAATAACAAAGAAACTTCTGGTTCAAGATAGCTGTCTCCAGATAGATAGATTTCTTCTCCCCTCCCAAAATCCCATTGAAATGACAAAAGAAGTGTGAAAAATTACATATATACATATATATATATATATATATATATATGAATGGATTAGCTATGAAACCTAACAGAGCTGAGAAATTATTTTATAGAGGTTAAAAGAAGAGACCTACAAATTATTCAGTTTCCCAAGATAAGCTAAGATGCACTTCTATGTCAGTATTAGAACCAATGGGAGCTGGAAGGAGAAGGATAATCCAGATAATTAAAGAGATGAAACAGCTATGTTAGTCCCCTACCAAAGCAGATAATTTAGGCCTTGACATCCCACCTAAAGCATACGTAGAAAGCCAAAACAAAAGAGTTAGTATTAAGTGTTTACTATATACCAATTGCTGTCCTACTCTCATATTTTAATTCATTTAATATTGATGACATTTAGATAAATTTGATAGCATTATTAATCCCATTTAAAAATCTACATTTTAATTATCTAAATATTATCTAAAATATCTAAAATATAGTGGGCGAGTCATTTACCACAAGAGTCGTAAATGCCTGAGTCAGGATTCAAGACCAGACAATAATATTCCACTATGCTGTGTTGCCTCTCATAAGATCAAATATATCAGCAATCATAATATCTAAGACAGGGGTCTGATTCAAAGAAAGTGAATTGCATATGTACTTCTGATTATGGAATAACTGTTTTTTTAAGATTTTGTTTATTTATTTGAAAGAGAGAGTGAGTGAGAGAGAGAGAGAGCACCAGCAGGAGGAGAGGGAGAAAGAGGCTCCCCGCTGAGCAAGGAGCCCAATGCAGGGCTCGATCCCAGGACCCCGAAATCATGACCTGAGCCCAAGGCAGACGCTTAACTGACTGAAACACCCAGGTGCCCCATGATTATGGAATAACTGTTAACAGACTTGTCATCCCTCTGTAAACAGCTATAAAACTGAACAAAATATATGAAACAGCTCTTTTTGGGCATTTTCTATCAGGAAGAACAGAAAAATATTCCTTGAGAGAAGAGAATCTAGAAAAATAAGCCCCGGGTTCACCTTGCATTCTTTGTTGGGATACTTTCCACATGGTTCAGGGCAGTAGAGCCCACTTGGAGCAGTGGTTTTGCTAAATTGATGATGCAAAGATCAAAGTTAAAGGCTGCTGAAGAAGGTGAAATTTGCTTGCAGAGTACTGAAATGGAAGAAATTGTAACAGGAAAAGTCTAGATATAAAAATCTATCTGAGATGTGAGTACTGATCCCTGGCCATAGTCCACAAGCAGTTCTGCTAGTCCAGGGACACACCGGGAAACATGCTACTCAGTGCCCCAGAGACATTCCAGCCAAACTTGGTTTGACAGTAGATCTTGAAATAACCATGTGACTTGGCTCCAGCCTGCTGTGCTCTGAGAGCAGCCTAGTCAAACTCAGGACCCACTGGGAAACGTTCCCTGTTTTTTTCCCTGGAGGCAGGCTATCTAAACTTGGTCCTACAGTAGATCCTGAAACAGTCATGTGACTCAGATCCAACCACTCCTAGCATAGTCTATGAGCAGTTGTGCACAGAGACCCACAAGGGGACACATTAACCATACAAATCATAGAAATTATAGATTAGACTTAATCAAAAACTTAAAAATGTCTCATTAAAAAAGTGAAAAACCAAGTTATATATATTTATATAAAATTTAATATATATTTATATATTTAACATATATTTTATAAAGGGGGAAGAACATAAATAGAGGGTTTCAATATAATGTATTGGAGTAGAGGACTTTCATAAAAAACATAAAAAAAACTCTTAATATTCAGTTATAAGAAAACAACCTAATTAAAACGGACAAGAGTTTTGAGCACTCATTTCACCAAAGAAAGTATATAAATGGCGATTAGGCACACAAAAAGATATTCTACATTTGTATTTATGATAGAAATGCAATTAAAATCACAATGTAATAGAACTATACAACCACTAGAAAGGTTAAAATTAAAGACTGGCAACTTCAAATGTTGACTAAGCTATGGAGCAACCTGAACTCAAACACATTGTTGTGTAAAAGGATAAAATGAATTTGTAAAGCTGGAGGTTTACTATTATATTAAGCAAACCTACTCTATGACCAAGTAATTCCACTCTTAGGAATTTATCCAAAAGGGAGGATAGTATACATCCACAGTAACATTTTCCAGGAATTTTTGTAATAGCTTTATTCATAAGAGCTCCAAATTGGAAATAACCCAAATGTCCACAGAGTCAATATACAAAGTATATTCAATTCACACAATTCAATATTACTGTGTAATTTCAAAAACGATATTGACAAGCAGAACAATTGATTAATGTTACAATTTGGTGAGCAAAAGTCAGTCATAAAAAATTGTATACTATATTATTCTTTTAGATGGAGCTCAAAAACAGCTAAAACTAATAAGATAATAGAAGTAAGGAAAGTATCTGCCTTTGTGGGGAACAGGGAATGCAGAAAATATTTTTATCTTTTGATTAGATTGCTGTTTACATGGGTGATTACATTTTACAAAATTCATCAAATGGCAGTCTTAAAAATCTTGACATTTCAAAAAAATCTCATCATTTCAATGTATGTAAAGTTTACCTAGGTTTATTTTAATTGTGGTAAAATGTATAACATAAAATCTTCCATTTTAATCATTTTAGCCGTACAGATTAATGGTGCAACCATCACCACTATCTATCTCTAGAATTATTTTGTCTTTCCAAATGTAAACTCTGTACCCATTGATCAATAACTGCCCATACTACAATCCCTTCCCCATGTCCAGCCACTGACAATCACCATTCTATGACTACTCTTGATATCCCATGTAACTACAGTCATATAATATTTGTAACTTATTTCACACAGAATGTTTTCAAGGATCATCCATGTTTTAGCATGTGTCAGAATTTCATTCCTTTTTAAAGCTGATAATATTCCATTGTGTGTATATACCACCTATTACTTACCCATTAATCTATCAGTGGATATTTCTGTTGTTTTCATTTTATGGCTATTGAGAATAATGCTGCTGTGAACATTAGTGCATAAATATCTGTTCAAGTCTCTCCTTTCAGTTTTTTTGGATATATATCCAGAAGTGGAATTTCTGGATCATGTGGCAATTCTACATTTTTTTATTTTATTTTTAGGAACTTATTCATGGTACATAGATCTTTTAGTGTCATTGCATTCAGTTTGCTTATATTTTGTTGAAGATTTTTTCACCATATTCATAAGTGATACAGGTCTGTAGTTTCTTATATTGTTAGGGAGTGTTCCTTCCTTTTCAATATTTTGAATGTTAAATATTTTCAATATTTTGGAAGAGTTTGAGAATAATTGGTGTTAATGCTTTTTAAAATGTTTGATAGAATTCAGCAGTGAAGACATCTGGTCATGGGCTTTTTTAAAAAAAAAGATTTTATTTATTTATTTGAGAGAGAGAGAGTGAGAGAATATGCACAAGCAAGGAGAGGGGCAGAGGGAGGGGAGAATCTCAAGCAGACTCCCCACTGAGCACAGAGCCCAACACCGGGCTTGATCCCAGGACCCTGAGATCATGACCTGAGCTGAAATCAAGAGTTGGACACTTAATTGACCGAGCCACCCAGGGGCACTGGTCATGGACTTTTCTTTGCTGGGAGGTTTTTGATTACTGATTTAATCTCCTTATTAGTTTTAAGACTACTCAGATTTTCTGTTTCTTCATTATTCATTATTCAATTTTGGTGGTTGCATGTCTCTAGAAACTTGTCAATTTCATCTAAGTTATCCAGTTTTTATACAATTGTTCAGAGTACTTACACATAATCTTTTTATTCTGTAAAATTGATAGTAACATCCCATTTTCATTTCTGATTTCGGTTATTTGCATCTTTTCTCTTTTTTCTTCATCAACCAGCTAAAGGTTTGTGATCTTTTTGAAGAACCAACCCTTGCTTTCATTGATTTTCCCTATTGCTTTTGCATTCTCTATTTTATTTATCTTTTTCTAAACTTTATTATTTCCTTTTACCTGCTCGCCTTAAACTCTTCGATTCCTTAAAGTATAAAGTTACATTGTTGATTTGAGATATTTTTTCTTTTTTAATATAAGCTTTTACTGGTATAAATGTCCCTCATGGCACTGCTTTTGCTACAGCCCATAAGTTTTGGGATGTTGGGTTTTAATTTTCATTTGTGAAGGTATTTTGTAATTTCCCCTCCGATTTCTACATTGACATAGTTATTTAATAGTATGTTGTTTAATTTCCACATAAATGTATATTTTCCAGTTTTCTTTCCCCTATTGATTTCTAGTTGTATTTCATTTTGATCAGAAAAGACATTGTATATTATTTTCATTCTTTAAAATTTATGAGGACTTGTTTTGTGGTCTAACATATAACCTATCTTGGAGGATTACCCCTGTGCACTTGTGAAAATGTATATTCTGCTGTTTTGTGTATGTCTGTTAGTTCTAATTGGTCTATAGTGTTGTTCACATCGTCTGTTTACTAATTTGTCTTTTGTCTGGCTCTTCTTCTTTCTTCTTCTTACTCTTCTCCTTCTCCTTCTCCTTTCTTTTTAAAGGAGATAGAAGTTTATTGAACACACCACAAGGGATCATCAGGCAGGACAGCAAAGGAGAGGCTGTCTGCCTTCTGTCTAGCTGTTCTATCCATTACTGAAGGTGGTGTATTGAAGTCTCCTATTATTGTAGAGGTTTCTGTTTCTCACTTCAACTCTTCATGTATTTATGACCTCTGATGTTCAGTGCATATATAATTGTTACATCTTCTTGGTCAATTAACCTTTTATCACTATATAATGTTCTTCCTTGTTTTTTGTAATAGCTTTTGACATAGTCTATTTTGTTTGCTATGAGCATAGCCACTCCTGCTTTCTTTTGTTTACCATTTGTAACAAATGTTTTTCTATCATTTCACTTTTAAACTGTATTTTTAGATCTAAAGTGATCTCTTATAGTTAGGATATTGTTAAATGATGTTCTTTTAAAATCCGTTCTGTCATTCTATGTCTTTTGATTGGGGAATTTAATCCATTGACATTTAATTACTGAGGGAAGGACCTTCCTTATTTTGTGATTTATTTATGTATGATTTACAGATCTTTTCCCTTATATCCCCCCTTACTGCTTTACTGACTTTCTTTGTGTTTAGTTGACTGGTTATGGTTTTTGTTTTTGTTTTTATATGGTGACACATTCTGATTCCCTTTTCATTTCCTTTTGTGAATACAATATAGATATTTTCTTTGTAGTTACTATGGGGATTACATAAAACATCCTAAAGTTATATCAATTTTTTTTATTTTTTAGTTTTTTAAATATATTTTATTTAAATTCAATTAGCCTTCTATATGTTGGCTATATCAATCTGTTTTGGATTGATGCTGATTTAATTGCAATCACATACAAAAACTATTCCTACAGCTCTGTACCCACCCACTCTATATTATTGATATCACAAATTACATATTTATGTATCATATACCCGTCAACATAGATTTGTAATGATTTTTTATACATTTGCCACTTGTTAATTCAAATAATTTCTGCTTCTTTCTTTTTCTCCTTTTCTAGGAATCATGTAACACATAAATTGGTCTTTTGATGGTGTCCCATAAATCCCTTAGATGTTGTTGATTTTTCTCATTCTTTTCTCTTCTTGCTTCTCAGACAAAATAATTTCAAATGTCTTGTCTTCAAGTGCACTGTTCTTTCTTCTGCCCGTTTGAGTAAGCTGTTGAACTACGCTAGCAAATTTTTCAATACAGTTCCTGTATGTTTCTGTTCCAGAATATCTATTTGTTTCTTTTCATAATTTATATTTCTTTGTGACATTATTATCCTGTTAACATGTAGTTTTCCCAATTTCCTTTAGTTCTTTGTCCATATTTTTTCTTTAGCAATTTGAGTATATATGAGATGATTGTTTTAAAACCATTGTTTAATATGTACAATGCTGGTGTTTCTTCAGGGATGATTGCTGCCACATTATTTTCTTCTGTTGTAGTATGTTTTCTTGTTTATTTATATGCTTCGTGGATTTTTGTTGTTGTTGCAAACTGTTTATTTGAAAAAAAAGTCTGTGACCTCTTCCAGTCTTTGCAGACTGGTTCTGTACTGGAAAAGACCTTCGCTAATTAGCAGGTCATGTTCTGCACCTTGGGATCAGCCTGGGATGAAAGGCTTAAGGTCAGCTCATGTCTTCTCTGGTTGTGCATTTTGCCTTATCCTGTGTGTGGCTTTTTTGATTACCTTGTATGCATGGCTGCTTTAAAATGTCTTAATTTCACAAAGAATCTCAGCTTAGCTTTAAAATGTCTTAATTTCACAAAGAATCTCAGCTTAACTTGTCCTTGGTGCTTTCCATGTTCTATTGTAGTCCTCTACCTGTAATCTTGTCCCCCAAGTGTCATGGATTTATTGTCCCCCTGCATTTTTCATAAACATGCCTCCTACTTACCATGACTTTTCCTGACCTGTGATCCAAACTATGGTGTAATTCCTCATCTGACCTGAATCAGGCAAAATAGACCAGTCCCTCAAACAGCTATCACACAGGGTTGAACATTGCAAATAAGATATTCTCTGCTACCTCTGGTTTGAGTGAGGGAATTGGAAACTGGGCTACTTCTTCCTTCAGATTTTGTTGCCATGTGCCCAAAAGGGCATAGGGCAAGGGCCAGTAAAAATGCCAAAAAATTTCCTACCATCTTGAATGTGTTTTTTTTTCTGGATTTAGCATTTGCTGTATTGCTATAGGATAATATTTTCTTCTATAAAGTTGTTTTAGGTTTTTTTAAAAAATGTTTTCATGAGAGACTAAAGGCCTCAAGCATCCTAGTTGGCCATCTTGCTGGTGTTACTTTTTCTACCTGAAGTTTTGAAAAGACTTATTCTCAGATTTGCTTTAAAAAAACATGGTGGTCTCTAGTTGATACACTTAAAAAGGTATAAAGTGAAGAGGTCAGGAAAGACAAATGATGCAAATACTAAAAATAGAAATCAGGTTTGGTACTATCAGTATAATAAAGATAGAACAATATGGTGAAAATGGTGTTATCTGAGGTGTGGAGGAGCTGTTTTGGATGGGTAGGGAGCAGAGAGAGAGAAAAGGAGGGAGAGGACAGGAGAGGAGGGGAAAAGAGAGGAAAGGAATCAAAGTCTCTATTTAGAGAAAATATGATGTTTGACATTCCGCATTAATTCTTCCCAGAGGCTAAGCCCATTCCTGAACTTTCCATTGTGTGTTCACATAAATCAATAAATACCACATTTTTCTTAACCAAGCTTAAGTTGGTTTGCAATTGGAGACTTAACTCAGTATATCTAAGATAAACCTAATAAGATTTGTACAAGTTCTATATAAAGAAAACACATTTTCTTAAGCACATGTTAGTGAGTCTGAGTAATGGACACATACAGATTGTAGAAGATGCCAATACTTCCTAAATCAATCTATAAGTTCAATGCAACATCTTTCTAAATCCCAAAAGAAGTGTATTTTCACCACATTTTTCACTTGAAAAAAGTAAACTGATGTCTTAATATAGGCTCCAGTCTGGAGTTAATTGCGTTAAGTTTACCACATTTCTTATACACTTGGGATTTTAGAAAATATTATGATAAAAATAGATAATTCAACATAGTATATTTACCAAGTGACAGAATTAGCATAAGTATTTTTTAATTTGTCTTGTAGCTCATAGTATGACTTTATTGACTTAAACTTACCTATCAATAAGTACAGAGAGGATAGCATCTCCAAAGCTTATTATGTGTTATTCCAGATTGTAAGCATTATTTATGACCATATTTCCTGTTTACTATATTTTGGTTGGATTTCCACTGGAATAAGGATATTTTAATTTTTATATTCTTGCAGTTTCCTTTCACTGGGTATGATGTTATCGAGGCTTAGGATATTCCCAACGTGAAGAGAAATTGGACTTTTGCAATTTTGATTCAGCAAAAAAACAAATCAAAACTCTTCATGTTCTTCTTTTTCTCCATTAGATAGATATGATTGGATAAGGAAAAAAAAGAAAATAGATCTGATCATTACCTTCTGTCTGAGGCATTTCACAGTATGGCATCTGGCTGCTGGAGGATGCAATTCATGGTCACCCTTTTGTGTGAGACCTGCCTGGCTACTTCTGAGCAGCATGCTGTCCCCAGTCAAGGTTCACAAACCGCAGGGCTCCCTGTCTGGCTTAGATTATACTGATAGACTTTAAGGAGACTATGTAGAGCCTTTTATTAGAATCATTTTTTTTTTTTTGTCTTGGACGAATTATATAATCTATGTGGGAGAATACCAAGGGGAATAAAGCAAAATAGCATTCCTTCTTGGCATGCATGATGCATGTGCTGTTATTTCTGGATCACTGGTGACAGTTTTATTGATTATACAGTCTCAAAATAACCTGTGGAATTATAATGCTAGTAAACTCCTTGAGAAGAGATCAACTTACATTATAAAACTGGATGTCAACGTTTTTGTCCATCCACTGATACAGATAGAGGTGGGAGGATGGATATTAGGTCTCTTGGGGAATTTTTTGTTAATGGTTTTGCCTTAGTCTCACTTACCTGTGAAATGTGACCACACTCATCACAGTTCTTTTTTTTTGTCTTCATGTCACTCCACACATGTGAGGAAAATAATACTAAAGGTTTCAACAGGAAGCTTTATATAAGATCTGTTAAAGCATAGGGTTCAGACAGAGCTGAGTCCCTGGGATCAGTATTACAGACCAGTTAATACTAAAAGTTGAGGCCCAGATATTATTTAACATAATCCTCTCATTATTTTATTCATATCTTATTTTATCTAACCAATATTTCCTTCTCCTCTGGATTATTTTGTACCAATTCATTGTGTAATCTGAGACAAGCCACTAAAGTGAATATGAAACTGTCCTGGGTCCACTTCATGTTAAGTGGTCAGCAAGTGAATTGAGAAATCAAAGCCTGGTATCCTCTTATGGAGCCTAGAATGCATTGCAGTATCATGCTATTTCTTGAGCTTTCCACACACTGCTTTGTGGTTATTCAATGTTCTATAATTTGTGTTATATCTTATAATAGTGAATGGGACGATGATACTCCATGGCATATTTGTACATTTTAGAATAGAATAGAATAGTTTTCCTTTACAGTTTCTTTCAGTTTAGTTGTACTCTTCATCCACATTTGGTTGTTTAGGAGGCTGAATTTTGCTTGAGTACAATGCTTAGCTTGATACTCTGCCAATTTCTAGTTCTTTCACACTTCATGATGTATTCAAGCTAGAGTTTAGCTATTTATCTATCACTTTTGTCAGATCAATTTCAGAATCTGCCTTTTTTGATAAGAACAATTGCTAATTTCATGTTGATGATAACTTCCGCAACCTCCAATCACAGTACTATCCACTCCATTTCAACACTGCTGTGAATTACTTATATTCTACAATAGCAGCATTTAGCTTTTGAAGTGTTAAAGCAAAATAATTAAATTGAAATGTTTACCTCTGCCCAGTCTAGCTTTTTTTTTCCTCCGGTAGTTTTGGAAGTTTTTTTTTTTTTTGTTTTTGTTTTTTTAAAGATTTTATTTATTTATTTGACAGAGAGAGAGAGAGATCACAAGTAGGCAGAGAGGCAGGCAGAGAGAGAGGGGGAAGCAGGCTCCCTGCTGAGCAGAGAGCCCGATGCGGGGCTCGATCCCAGGACCCTGAGATCATGACCTGAGCTGAAGGCAGAGGCTTAACGCACTGAGCCACCCAGGTGCCCCAAATTTATTTTATATGATAAAATATAAATATAACATATAGTAATAAGCAATAATGTGTATAATCTATAATGTATACTTCATATAATAAATATAAATATTAAAATATGTTTGCATATAGTACTATGTTGTTTATTTTATTCTAATTTTGGCCATTGAGAGCTCTTTCACATTGATCCCTGTGTCATTTTGACATGGCTCCATCCTCATGTATCTTGAGGACAATCTTGTTTTCTGATACTATAAGCCCACCTTCAGTTTCACTTGCTCCAGACTTAAAATCAGCCATTTCTCCAATGAACTTGAGTTTCTTTCATTGTAAAATGGTATTTAGAAACCAAGATCTATGCACAGGGTATGCTTTGCTATCGGGCTGTCACTGTGTCTAAGTCTTTTCAATAGACACGACTAGGAAATGTTTACTAACCCATGCTTATATCTTTAAAAAAATGAGCTTAGTTCCCTGTTCCCCTGCTTTCTTATTTAGCATTTCACTCTCTGGTTTGGTTGTTTGGATTTTTGTTTGGTTGCATTTGTTTCTGTTTTTGTTTTTTACTTTTTCCCAGTGTGCTTTAAAACCCACCCATGCTATACAACTATAAGTATTTTCTATTGTCATTTTCTTCTCCCTTTTCTTTGATTTTTATATTTTTAAATTTTTAAAAATATTTTATTAATTTGTCAGAGGGAGAGAAAGAGCACAAGAAGGGAGAGCGGTAGGCAGAGGGAGAGGGATCTGAGGCAGTGATTTTTTTTTAAGATTTTATTTATTTGACAGAGAGAGAGATCACAGTAGGCAGAGAGGCAGGCAGAGAGAGGGGTAAGCAGGCTCCCTGTTGAGCAGAGAGCCCGATGCGGGGCTCGATCCCAGGACCCTAGGATCATGACCTGAGCTGAATGCAGAGGCTTAACCAACTGAACCACCCAGGCATCCCATTCTTTGATTTTTTTTAGATGCATAATTTTAATTTTCTTGTAATATATAACTTTTATAAATTAGTTTTGTACCTTCATCTTCACCTAGGTTTTAGTCTTATAATATACACTTAGGTTTTTAAAAATTCAACATTAGTTGAAAGACTAATGGGTGCAGACAAGAAAGACTAATGGGTGCAGAATTCCTTAAGTTATTTTTAAAAATCTTTCCATTTATATTGAGGTATGACCTGAGCTGAAGACAGATGCTTAACCAACTGAGCTGTCCAGGTACCCCTTAATAACATTGATACTTAAAGGACACCTTGGCTGGATATAAAATACTTGATTTACACTCTCTGTTAAATAATTTAATGTTTTATTTTATTATTTTTTTAAGATTTTATTTACTCATTTGAGAGAGAGAGAGACAAAGAGAGTACACAAGCAGGTAGAGAGCCAGAGGAAAAGGGAGAAGCAGACTCCCTGCTGATCCAGCCAGGAACCTGATGTGGGGCTCCATCCCAGGACCCAGAGATCATGACCCAAGTGGAAGGCAGACACCTAACCATCTGAGCCTCCCTGGTGCCCCCTAGATTAATATTTTAAATAAACTTTATATTTTATGTGTGTTTTACATTTATAGCAAAATTAGTAAAATGGTATGGAGTTCCTATAAATCCCATATCCAGTTTCCTGTTATTACATCTTTCTGTACCATGGTATATTTGTCATGATTAATGAGGCAATATTGTTACATTATTATTAATAGAAACAAATACTTTATATTTCCTTAATTTTTTATTTAATATTCTTTCAGTATTCCAGGATCACATCTAGAGTACCACATTACATTTAGTTTTCATGTCCTTTAGGCCTCTCTTGGTTGTAATAGTGTTTAAACTTCTCTTGTTTTTTTATTTTATTTTATTTTATTTTATTTATTTATTTTTTTAATTAACATATAATGTATTATTTGCCCCAGGGTACATGTCTGTGAATAATCAGGCTTACACATTTCACAGCACTTACCATAGCATATACCCTCCCCATAACCATAACCCAGCCACCCTATCCCTACCCTCCCTACCCCCCAGCTACCCTCAGTTTGTTTCGTGAGTTTAGGAGT
>CM052901.1:30225668-30259250 GCA_028534135.1 Potos flavus | reverse complement strand
ATATATGCACAATGGAATACTATGCAGCCATTAAGAGAAATGAAATCTTGCCATTTGCAACGACGTGGATGGAACTGGAGGGTATTATGCTAAGCGAAGTAAGTCAATCAGAGAAAGACAATTATCATATGATCTCTCTGATATGAAGAATTCAAGAGGCAGGGTGGGGGGTTGTGGGAGGTGGGAGAGGGAAATGAAACAAGAGGGGATCAGGAAGGAGACAAACCATAAGAGACTCCTAAACTCATGAAACAAACCGAGGGTGGCTGGGGGGTAGGGGCGGGTAGGGATAGGGTGACTGGGTTATGGATATTGAGGAGGGTATGTGCTATGGTAAGTGCTGTGAAATGTGTAAGCCTGAGGATCCACAGACATGTACCCTGGGGCAAATAATACATTATGTGTTAATTAAAAAATAAAAGAAAATAATAATAATTACTGTGAACGTAAAAAGACTAAATGCTCCAATCAAAAGACATGGGGTATCAGAATGGATTAAAAAAAAAAAAAAAAGACTCATCTATATGCTGACTACAAGAGACCCATCTTAGACCTAAAGACACCTGCAGATTAAATGTGAGGGGAGGGAAAAACGTTTATCTTGCAAATAGATGTCAAAAGAAAGCCAGAGTAGCAATACTTATATGGTACAAACTAGATTTGAAAACAATGACTGTGGGGCACCTGGGTGGCTCAGTGGGTTAAAGCCTCTGCCTTTGGCTCAGGTCATGATCTCAGGGTCCTGGGATCCAGCCCCGCATCGGGCTCTCTGCTCGGCAAGGAGCCTGCTTCCTCCTCTCTCTCTGCCTGCCTCTCTGCCTACTTGTGATCTCTCTTTCCCTGTCAAATAAATAAATAAAATCTTAAAAAAGAAAAAAAGAAAACAGTGTAACAAAAGACAAAGCATGACACTCTAATAATAAAGATGATCCAACAAGAAGATATAATAATTGTAAATATTTATGCACCCAATATGCGAGCACTTAAATATATAAAACAACAAATAACAAACATAAAAGAACTAATCAATAATAGTACAATAATGGTAGGAGAACTCAATCCCACTTACATCAATGGACAGATCATCTAAATAGAATTTCAACAAGGGAATAATGGCTTTGAATGACACATTGGAACAGATGGATTTAACATATATGTTCAGAACATTCCATCCTAAAATGGCACTCTAAACAATCTTTTTAAGTGCACATGGAGCATTCTCCAGAAGAGATCATGTATTAGCCCACAAAACAGGCCTCAACAAATACAAGAAGATTGAAGTCATATTATGTACCTTTTCTGACCACAATGCTATGAATCTAGAGGTCAATCACAAGAAAGCAATGTGGAAAGACCAAAAATACTGGCAGTAAATCAACATGCTTCTAAACAATGGATGGGTCAACCAGAAAATAAAAGAAGAAATTTAAAAATACATGGATACAAATGAAAATGAAAACACAACAGTCCAAAATCTTTGGGATGCAGCAAAGGTTGTATATAGCAATATAGGCCCATGTCAAGAAGCAACAAAAATCTCAAATACATAATGTAAACTTACACCTAAAGGAGCTATAAAAAGAACAATAAACAAAGCCTAAAATGAGCACAAGAAAGGAAACAATAAAGATTAGAGCAGAAATAAATTATATAGAAACTAAAAAAAATACAGCAGAACAGATCAATGAAACCAGGAGCTGGTTCTTTGAAAAAAAAATAATAAAATAGATAAACCTCTAGCCATACATATCAAAAAGATAAAAGACCTAAGTAAATGAATAAAATCACAAATGAAAAAGGAGAAAAACAACCAACACCTTAGAAACACAAACAATTTTAAGAGAATATTATGAAAAACTATATGCCAACACACTGGAAAACTGAGAAGTGGATAAATTCCTAGGAACACATAAACTACCAAAGCTGAAATAGAAGAAGAAATAGAAAAGTTGGACAGACTAATAGGCAGCAATGAAATTTAATTAGTAATAAAAAAAAATATTCCTAACAAACAAAAGTCCACGCCAGATGGCTTCACGGGCAAATTCTACCATTTAAAGAAGCACTAATAGTTTGGGGTAAATACCTAGTAGTGCAATTATATTAAAAAAGTTATGTATGCCTAGAGGCAATTTTTTAAAATACAGAAAAGCAAAATAAAGAAATGCTCTCTTCCCATAAATAAATAATAAACATTAATACCTATTATTTTCAAACTATTCCAAAAAATAGAAAAGGAAGAGAACTACAGGCCAATATCTGATTAACATAGATGCCAAGAGAAAATTTCACAGCCTCTTATTTGATTAATGTTCTGGGAATGAAATTTCATGTGCATGTATAAATTCATTCTTTTTTTTTTGGTCCTAGTCAGTTTGAAACTATCATCATTTTACTCTACTAATTTTATTTAAATTATTATTCATGTAGTAAGGAAATAAGTAATAGTTCCACTGTTTTGTTTTTGGTTCACTAATAATTTATCCATTAAAATATTTTTTCTCACAAATCCAAGCTTTGTAATTAATATGGCAGAATTTTAAATTTATCTAATAGTGATTCCATGAATATTTATTTTTGGCAAAAATTATAATGAGGTACAGTTGGACAATTTCTAGTTAGAAGACGATATGATGAAAATAAAAATCAGCTTTCAAACGATCTTTTTCTTTGAATTTAAATATGTTTTAATGGTTCCAAATAATATTTGAATTGAAAAATTCCTATGTTTTGAGAATTTAAATTTTATGAACAGTCGTTTTTTTCAGGCTACTTAAAGCGTAAATTTTTTATGAATATACAAGCTACTTAAGAACATAGAATTTTATAAGAATACCAATACTTAGTTTCTGAAAAGAAAAAAATCAAGTATTTACATTTGGCTATATTTGCAAAAATGTATTAAATTATGAATCAAAACATCAAAGTTTTATAGCATAGTCCACCATAAAGTTTGACTGACACATCTGGTATATTTCATGTAAATCAAAGTGGCACTCCTAAATGCTTATAACCCTAAGTTAAGGCTTTATTGCCTACCCCATGTAGGTATAACAAAGTACTCAGAAGTGATGTGTAGCTGCTGTCTGGCAGGTTTAAAGACAAATACCTAGTTTCAGAACTTTAGTAGAGACTAGCAGAATGTTTAAACATGTTTATTTTTTCTAAAGATATATTAATAACCATTCTGTTTTATTTTGTTCCCTAAAGAAAATATTTTCTCTCTAAGCTAGGGGAACTAAGTACCTGCAAAATTTAGCTAAATCTATGCCACTGTGTCTAATGGAATTACTGTATAAAAGCAGATATATATTCATTAAATACAGCAGAAAGTTATATTCATTAGCCTGAATATATCATGAATGAATAACTTTTCTAAAGCAAAATAAATCTCTTTCTGCAATTCATCATATGCAAAATTTTGTTGGTTCTCATTAACAAGAAAGATACCAATTTCAATTTGGCAGCTGACTTACAATCCCACTAATACAGTTAAGGTTTTGACTTTGTATCATATCTTGCCCTAGCATGAAATAAAAAAATAATCTATATTTTTTTTGTAGCCTAAAGTTGTACATTATGGGAAAACTGAATGTACATTATTTTTTTTAAGACTTTATTTATTTATTTGAGAGAGGAGAGAATGAGAGAGAGAACATGAGAGAGGCAAGGTCAGAGGGAGAAGCAGACTCCCCGCTGAGCAGGGAGCCTGATGTGGGACTTGATCCTGGGATTCCAGGATCATGACCTGAGCCGAAGGCAGTTGCTTAACCAACTGAGACACCCAGACACCACTGAAGGGACATTACTGAATGCCAAATTTTTTATTAAATGGATGCTATGTGTAAAAATAGAAGCTACATGGCACTGGTTACAATTTTAATTTTTCTTCTTTGTTTTTCTTTTATGGTTTCTGGACATTGATGACATTTTTGGAAAAATTACCAAAGGTACAAACCAATTATCTTGAGAATATCTCTGAATACCTTCACAGCCCAACCCAGTCAACAGAGTACTCTAAATCTTGATTCAAATGGTCACTAATAATTGATGTGAATACAACCAAAATTTATTTCCAAGTTAATAAGGAGTAAAGTACATCTTCTAACTTGATTTTCCCCTACATAAAGATTTGAACATATGAAGTAGCAGGTGGTTCAATGCCTAATAACTGTTTTGGGGCCAGGAGGTCATATTTTGGAGTTCATGGATCCTGGGTTTTTGCTAATTAAACTCAACTGGTGTGTGAATTTGGATAGGGAAAATTACATCTCTTTTTTCCCCATCCCCCCAAATTAGCATTCCCTTTGATTCTGAACATAGGCAACAGACCACTGTAATAAGACCTTACCTATGGCTTTAGCAATAGAGAACACAGATAATTCCACGTCACATAAAATTTTATAATTATATTGAAATAAAATTTGACCTCATCTTATTTCAAATTTATGATCATTTTAGGCCTGATAATCTTGTTATCAAATATGTTAAAATGAAGAAAATATATTACTGTATTGTATAATTTAAAGATACTTTGATAACTGTATTTCAAAATAACTTTTTTTCATTTATAAATGAGTATATTAAAAGTACCTACTTCAACTGGTTATTCTAAAGATAAATAGGTTACTATATATAAAGTGCTTAGGATAGTATCTGAGACACAGTATATGCTCTCATTACTTGTTTTTAGAGATTTTGTAATTCTACTATACATACAGAACATGCTTCCATGGAAGTTACACATATGAGACAGGATGTAATATGTACCAAAATGAATAATAGAAATGATGGTTATTTTAGGAATCCAAAGAATGGGAGAAATTAGAGTTGTCTAGCATTCTTCTAGGATGGCCATGAAGGAGAGATTAGGTTCAGCTGGGTTGGATGGAGATGCTCCCACAGTGTCCTCACACTCATAAAGGTTGATTTACTATACTGTATATGTGCATTGGTGAGTGTAAGCAATGGCTTTGGAATGGATTTTAGGACCACTTGTGGGGGGGGACTTGAGATGGTACAAAAAGATGAATTACTTCTTTGACAGTCTCAAAATTTGCTTATGTGATTACTGCTGATGCTATTATGGAAAACTGATACACTTCCATAGGCAAACAAGAAAAGCAGTGTGGTGGGTTATGGAAAGCATGGGTTTCTGAATCAGTTGTGCATGGCTTTAAATCCTGCCTCTGCAGCTTTTGGAAAATTTCTTAAATTCTCTTAAGTTTTTTCACGTGAAATTCTGTTTGCTCATTTATTAAGCAAATGTTTATTACTTGTTTATTTTGTGCCAGATACTATGCTAGGTTCTGGTGCTAAGGCAAATAAGATACATAAATCTTTATGGAATTTAAAATCCCTAAAATGAGAAAATTATACATACCTCATAGGGTTGTGTTGAAGATTAGGAATATTGTGAATTCATTTTGTGATATTGTGAAATGTAAAGAAAGCAATAAATTTAAACTCTGTGGCCCCACACCTGACCTATAGTAGGTCCCCAATAAATGGTAGCCTGTTCGATTGGTATAAACTCTGTAAAGTATTCAGGTGAGTCTAATACGCAGGCAGACTTGACAACCACTGATGTGGAGCAGTTGTTCTCAAACTTGACTGCATGTTGGAATCACCTGAGGAGGTTACAGATTATTGATCATGGGTCCCAATCCCCAGAAAGTCTGGTTTATTTGATCTCAAGTATGGCCTGGGAGTTGGGATTTTTAAAAGCTCCTCAGTGATTAGAATTTGTGGCCAAGGAGGAGAACAGGTAAGAAAATACCAAGCATCCAAATATGCTAATTATAAAGTTTTTGACTTTTAATTTTCACTCTCTGCCCTAAATTTTTTATGATAGCATTCATTAGAGATTTCGATAAATGCAACTTTACAGTGACAAGATTCCTTATATGACATAAAATTGGAAAAAAGTAAGAAACAAGGAGACGTTCATTTATCACTTTTTATAGCATTACAGTGAAAGAATATGTGGAGCCATGCTTGATTAGCAGCACTGGAGGACATCTACCTGTTTACACTGTATCAGGAATTAAGGTGAGTGTGTTATGTCATTATTATCATTCTTGCCATTATCATGTCAGCACTATTTATTAGGTTTTACAGACATAAGCTAAGAAAATATGTGTGTTTGTACACTTCTCGTAACTACGCTATAATATAATATAATCCCATTTAGATATGAATAAAGAGGTTTATGATAAATAACTTGGCCATGGCAATAAACCTATGTAATGTTTTAAAGCCTTGGTTTGAAACCAATTCTGCTAGACTCCAAAACATACATGCTTAACTACTTTATGCTGTCTCATAAAGAGGTGACCCTGTGCCTGTATTTTAGAAGTCTTTCCTTGCTTTGACCAGAAAATATTCCATCATGTTCTTGGCTATCATTTGGCTTTTGATTTGTCACTTTTCTAGGTTTTCAGTGTTTATGTATGCTATCATTGTGGCTCTCAACCTAGTAGTGACCTGCAACTTTATGTGACATTTAAAATCTGTTTTAATACCTGCATATAGGTAAATACAGTGATTGTATATTACAGATGAGAAACCTGAGGCTCACAAGTTAGGTAACTTGCCCTACGTAACAACCAGTTAGTATTGAAGCCAGTACCAAAATTCAGGAATACCAAAGTGCATTCCTTCAACTACTACAAGGGAATCCCACAACTATTACACCCTACTCCCCTTTCCATATCATTTCCCATCCCATATCATTTCCCATCCCCTCCCAGACATCAAACAACTATCTGCAACAGAACCACACATCTGGGGCAGGGCGGAAAGATCTCCATCGAGGCCTCAGCTACTTAGGAGAAACTAAAGGCCATCGGTTTAAGACCACATGCAGATTAAAGTTAACTTGAAAAAGAAGCACTGAACCTGATATTCTTAAAATGGACAGCTGGTCAAAGGAAATAGTGCTATACCACTCATTCTGTGCCTAAAGTAATCAAGAAAAAGGCTTAATACACTTTGTTAAATGAGTTGAATTCTAGAAGTTTCATTTCATAGATGACTAAATAAAGGGGGGAAATGCTTTTGGAGCTTAAATGTATAAGTTGCTGTTATTTAGAAATTAATTTATATGTGCTACTTTATTCTCTAATAAAACAAAAGTAATAAAATAAGCATATGTGTAATGCAACAACTCCCTTTTGTTAGATTGTTATCTCTGAATTGGAATTTAATGTTATCCTCCCAGCTTTTTATCTGAAGATGCTATAAAAAGCTATTCACCACTATACTTGCTATGGTATTTTTCTTAAGAACATATCTACAATGTTATTTAATGTCTCTATAAAGGCATGCATACACTCATACATACACATTCCTTTCACACTTATTTCTAGTTTAGTTAAAGCTAAGCTTCCCATAAATAATAGTATGGCTTAAAAAAATAATAATAGTATGGCTTATAATCATGAAAATGTCTTGAATTTGGCTTAAAATTGTTTAAAATGCCAACACTATTGAGAATGATTTATTAGGGATGCAAAGTTGCCATGGAATATACAGATGGCTTTTCAATAAAGTGATAATACAGTAATTAGACAAGCATTTCCCAATGCTCCGACTAGAGAACATTACTTTCATGGAATATTTAAAATTGGTATGCAAAAAAATTCCTAATAAGTTTGAAAACACTAGGTTAAATGTATATACATTTTTTCTTATAGGACTTCTTAGTGACTTTAATGTGCTAGTGCACATTTTGATTTCCCAAAAGGAGAAGATATTATGCAACATTTCCCAAGCTTATTTGACCATTTAACCATTTGTTTACAGGGTATCCCACAAACACAGAAGAGAAAAATGTAGCTTTAGATATTTTAATGAATAACGAATGTTTTGGGAATTTGTATTGATGCTGAATTAAAGGGAAAGAAAGGAAGTAGAATTGTAGCAAGGGCTTGCTTAGCCTGCTCCTCTCTAATCTGAAACAGCTGTTTTAATGGCTTTGCAGGACACTAAGATATTCTTGTTTGGTCAGGGGTGACCTGGGTAAGAGTCAGTCCATATGGAATAGACACACCACAGGAATGAAAAGGACCATAGGACTTCATCTCAAAAGAATGGAAGGAATATTTCTAAATACAGATTTCTTTTCCCTTATTCACTGTATGATTCAATTTATACAATGACCAAGTTAAAAAATCTAATCTATTATGGTGATAGAAGTTAGAGTAGTAACCTCTGGTTAGATATTGACTGAAAAGGACAAAAAGGGAACTTCTAGGTGATGGAAGTGTCCTATATCTAGATCTAGGTGAAGATTATGTATATAAGCAAGTTGATACATTTTTTACACATATATATAAACTTATATTTATAAATACATATATATGTAAAAATGTATCAAGATGTTTACTGAAGATGTGTATACATTATAAGATGTAACCTTTACACCAATAAAGAGTGAAATTTAAAAACTTAGATAAGTATTGATCTATATATACCTCTCTATTTTTTCTTGCCTATTCAATACAGATTTCTTTTTTTAAAAGATTTTATTTATTTATTTGAGAGAGAGAGCATGAGAGGAGGGAGGGTCAGAGGGAGAAGCAGACTCCCTGCTGAGCGGGGAGCCTGATGTGGGACCTGATCCTGGGACTCCAGAATCATGACCTGAGCCAAAGGCAGATGCTTAATCCACTAAGCCACCCAGGTGCCCTCAATAGAGATTCCTTAATAGAAATTTCTTAATATGGATATTTAAAGGGAACTCTACACTGCCCTGGCAACCATATCAACACAAAGAATGGAAGAGTGACTGCACATTCATAAGTAATATTTACATGGTAGCACATATATCTGCCATTTACTGCTAGAGAGTCGCACACCAAAGGAAGGATGAGCAATGAGAGCAGTCTGCCTCAGTGAGGAAGAAGATGTTATCACTGAGGTTATTTGTAATTGCTGGTGCATGGTGATATTTAAAAAAAAAAAAAAACTTTCAGGATCGTTATCATTATTTTTAAATTCTCCTAAAGCAATACACCTCCTCAGTGCCTGCACCTGGAGTGAACCACTTCCACTAGCCTATACTTGTAGTTCACTGCTATTAGAAGTTGTCTTTAAATAAATCCTCACTTAAGACACTAAATTGCTAACAAACTCTCACACAATAATGATTCATTCATATGTCTTTGTTTTCTTTTTTTTTAAAGATTTTATTTATTTGACAGAGAGAAAGATCACAAGTAGGCAGAGAGGCAGGCGGGGGGGGGAGGGGAGCAGGCTCCCTGCTGAGCAGAGAGCCCGATGCGGGGCTCGATCCCAGAACCCTGAGATCATGACCTGAGCTGAAGGCAGAGGCTTTAACCCACTGAGCCACCCAGGCGCCCCTCATTCATATGTCTTTGGAAACAACTAAAACAAATTTCTGTCAATACCAGACATTTTTACATATGCTAAGATTTATTCAAAACTAAAAAAAAATATGGAAAAAAATTTCAGTAGAACGTCTAAAAAGTGGCATGAATGTGACCATAGAAGTGAGTAGTTATAAACCTTGGCATGCTTATTTTGAAATTCACTTAATAAACCTGGAAATTTTAGCTGCATAAATTTACCCCCACATGATCATCTTCTTCATTAAAGTGATACTTAAGTTGATTATATCCTGCATCTCTTATTTCTTGTATTTAAAGTGGACCAAAACGATGTCCCTAGCCAGACACCAAATTAAAAGGGCCATTATTAATTGGGCTCCTCTAGGATTTCTATTTCTATGTCTTCTCTCCTACAACCCTAATTCTGCTTGGAGACCTTGTATTTCTTTCTCTCTCCAGAGGTTTTCACTGGCTTTGTGTTATGCCCTCCAGTCTCTGATCCAAAATTACTTTTGCCCCTATGAGTACATCCTCTTTCCGCCTCAGAAAGAAATGGTGCAGTATAAGCTTATTACTTCTTTTATCTGCTGAAAATTGAAAAACAAAAAACAAAAAACAAAAACAAAACTCAGGGCCTGTTAGAGAAATAGAGGGTTCAAATGTCTTTCAGCAATATAACCACAATCCAGAATGTGAAGAGGACAGTAGCGGTACTTTACTAGAGCTAGTATAAATGTAGAAAATATAATTGCTAATTAATGATGGGGTTAAGGTCAATGTTTGCTAAAATAAGATAAAAATTTATTTGTATTTTGCATTTCGTTTCTTGAATTGCTATTAAAAGAATGAAAATCCATCTGGTCTATTTAGTTTTAATAATATACTTTTATCTAAAAGATCAATATTTTAATAATTGTTTATAAGATAGAATACTCCAGAAATGTATCAAGTTAAGGAATTTGGCATTTAAAAAATCTTGAACCCAACTTCCAACAGTATACAAAAACTAAGGTATATTAGAAACTGATAATTATACTTTCAGAATCTAGATGCAATTGACATAGATAATGCTATTTGGAAAACAGAAGGATTCCTGTCTCACATCCTTCTGTTTTCCAAAGAGCATTACCTATGTCAATAGCATTTAGAATCTGAAAGTATAATTATAAACTACTAAATTACCACACACACTCAAGATAGATATCATTATTTAAAATAAATCAATAAAATAATAAAATGTCAGCTATTAAAAAATACAAATAATCACTTGTTGAAAGAGGACTGAGCTGAGAACGTGTATTTCTAGACATTCTGTCAGTAGCCAGCTATGTGACCTTGGGCAAGTCTCTTAACTGCTCTGGCTTTAAATTTCTTATCTATAAATGGAAGGGTTTGAGTACATCATCTTTAAACTCATTTTCAGCTCTTTTAAAATATATCATTTGTAATGTGATCACTGTTTGACTTGTAACACCTCATTTATGAAGAGTCAGCTCTTTTCCGTTTCTTCAAAGATAATTTTTCATCTTAAAAATTTCCATGCTATCCATGGAAATTTTTTAGCTTTTTAGTCATTTTATTAATGAACTTCTGATATTCTAATGTATAGACAACAGGGCTTAGGTTAATTCTCTAGGATATCTGATAGTATTAAGAGAAACAAGAATATTAACAAAATTCCTAGGAGTTAATCATCTATATCTCAGTTTGAACTATGGTACACTACATTCAATTTTCTGGTTAAAGAAAAGACCACCACCTCCTTCCATCTGTGACTACTGCCAGTCAATTTCATACATTCAATTCTGAAAGAGACATGAAGCAAGCCTAACTATAAATTTTTCTTGTTCTTAGAGGTAGCATGATTTAGTTCTTCATACCTACCACCTTGGTAATTACTGATGTCTGGCTTAAGTGTGCTTCAATTTGGAAATTACGTCAGACTCAAAATGTTCTTTATTAGCTCTTAGCTTTTTTAAAGGTAGGTCTTTCTCATTTACTTGTAGGAGAAGTGTATTTTATCAAAATGTTGGCAATATGAACATATATATTAGAAATATTTCCCTTCCTAGATTTGGCTCAATGTAGCAAATGTTTACTGAAGATCTCCAAAAGCCAGGGGAAGCACCAATGCTAAATGTGGGTATTTGCCGTGACTTCATAGTTTCTCTCTGTTCATTATAATAAGTGAAAACTTAAGTTTCGATTGTTTTCTCTAATGTGAACATCAGTGTTAGGAATCACAATTCTCCTAGCCATCCAGTCACATTTAGAGTACTAACTTATTGTTATTTCTACATCTCTTGATGATTTTAAGGTGGAAACAAGTTTCATAATATAGTTTCTTAATATAGCTTCTAAAGAGTAGTATTCAAAAAAAAAAGAGTAGTATTCAAATTTACTGGTAATTTTTTATTTAAGAAGAATATGCTTAGAAAACATCTTGAAGCTATTAATAACTCCTCTTCCATCAGAAGTCATAGATTAAAATTCTGTGAGCATATTTGTCAAGTGATTTCTCTCCCTCTGAGAACAGTAGTATGTAGAAATAGAAACCCAAACCAAACCAAATAAATAAAACATGAATGTTTCACTAAAGTTCAGGGATAGAAAAAAATTGATAGTTATTGACTCCAATTCTATATATTATAGGTAATATGCTACTCTAGATAAATGAAAATGATTTCTTTTGCAGATCTAGTCTTTGGAGTTTTTATCTAGTCAAAAAGGATAGGATATATAAATAGCTATACACACACACACACACACACACACACACACAGACTATACAGGTCTTTGGAATCATATTATGATTCTACTCTTGGATCTGTAATTTTCCAACTTTAAATAACTTTACTTATCATAAGTTTTCTAATCTATAAAATGGAGACAATGAATGATATCTAGTTCGCTAGGTTATCATAAAAAGTAAGCTAAACAAAATATGGGTAGCAGAGTGAAAATATATCATTTAAACAGTAACAGAATTCCTCTTAGAATTCTCAGAATTCTAAGTAACAGAATTCCTCTCAGAATTCCTCTTACCACAAAGGTAACTGCCTTTATTTAGAAAAAGTAAACTACTGAGGCTGAGTATAGTATATTTTATTGATGGTACATGACAAAGTAGGGCTCCCTAAGCCCTTTCCCTTTGTGGTTCTGGGATGGAAACTGTCGAAGTCAGGATATTCTCAGTGTGTTGGGGGGATTGAGTTGAGTCAAGGACTCCCCAGCAGCTGAGGGCCTCTCTACTGCTCTCACTGGGGCTGGTGGTTCAGGGAGCTCTTACTTTTTAGAGGCTATGTGGGCCATAAGTTCTACCTGTTGCCATAGCCAAATTTATTGTCATTCTAGGAAATAAGCTCAATAAGGTGGTTGTTGAGGGCAATGCTGCTCCAGAGTCAGAGGTGGGAGAGGGTGGCGCTGTTAAAGTTGCAGAAAACAGCCTAGTCCTCAGTGTGGCCCAGGATTCCCTTTAGGGAGCCCTCTGATATCTGTTTCACCACCTTCTTGGTGTCACTATATTTGACAGCTTTCACTAGGCAACAGGTCAGATTCATGTTTGAGCCACTGGGGGTGGGGACACAGAAGGCCATGCCAGTAGCTTCCCATTCAACTTGGGGACGACCTTGCCCACAGCCTTAGTAGTGCCAGTAGAAGCAGGGATGATGTTCTGGGCATCCCTTTGATCATCATGCCACAGCTTCCCAGAGGAGTCATCCACAGCATTTTTGGTGGTAGTGATGGCATGGACTGTGGTTATCAGTCCTTCCACAATGCTATAGTTGTCATGGATGACCGTGGCTGGGCAGGGGCAAGCAAGTGCTGGTGGTACAGGAAGAATTACTGTTGGTCTTGGAGTTTTCATTCTTCTCATGGTTCACACCCATCACAACCATGGGGCATCAGCAGAAGGGACAGGGATGATGACCCTTTGGCTCCACCCTTCAAGTAAGCCACCCAGCCTTCTCCAAGGTAGTGAAGACACCAGTGGACTCTGCAGCATATTCAGCACCAGCATTATGCCCATTTGATGTGGGCAGGATCTTGCTCCTGGAAAATAGAGATGGGCTTTCCATTGATGACAAGCCTCCCATTCTCAGCCTTGACTCTGAACTTGCCATGATAGAATCATACAGTAATATGTAGACCATATAGTTGAGGTCATTGGTGGTGACAGTATCCACTGTGTCAGAGTTAAAAGCAGTCCTGGTGACCAGGTGCCCCATATGGCCAAATCCATTTACTCTGACTTTCACTATTGAGTCTCAGGCATGCAGCTGGCATTGCACAAGAAGATACAGCTGTCTGTTGAACAGGGAAGAACACAGAGCCTAAACTTTTTGTTTAGCTATGGAAAATAAGGTCCTGAAACCACGATTTAGAAAAAGACAGTAAGAAATAATTAACTTCTCTGCTTAAGAAATGAATAGATTTTTTAGTCATGAGGAGAAAGAAGAAAGATAATCAATTGAAATAATGGAAGTCTGAACTATGAATAAATAAGTGGCTGGAAATGTTCAGTATCAGGATGGCTAAAAGGATTAAGAAAACAATTAAATAATTTTAATTTCTTGGTATTCTTGAAATGTAAAATTCTTCTACCTGCTCAAACATTTAGTAAACTATACACAGAAATGTCTTTTGTAAGTAGATCTTTTAAATGGTTTAGTACAAAGAAGAAGAGAATGTTGGTATGATATTAGAGAATAAGATTTGGGCATCAGTGAAAGCAGGGACCTAGAGCCGAAAGTGAAATAGTCCACAGAAGAGCAGGAATCTTGGGGAGAGCACTGGGCTCCAAAGAATGAGTAACACATGCTTAAATTAATATGTCTAAATATCAAAAGCCAGAGTTACCTCTGCCAATATTTGATTTACTTGTGTAATTAATCTGTATGGGGCATATATTAAGTGCTCAGTAAATATCAACTGTTATTGGATAAATTATAAGTAAATGTTGTATTGTGTTCTAGGAATTATTGAACTCAAATGAGAAAAAAAGATGAGTTTCAAATACTATCTTCTCTTTACCCCATAGTTGAAATTAGTTGTTCCCTCCTTGATAATTCCAAAGAAAATTCTTATGCCTGGTTGCCTCCTTCAGAACCCATTAAGTTTCTTGAAGGTAAAGGACATTCAATATTATTTGCTATATTGCTATTGCTCACTGCAAAATCTGGCCTGCAATAGATAGTCAAATGAAACACAGTGACGAAGTGCTTAGAAAGCAATTCAACATGAAAAGATAGAGAAAACCTAGAAATGCAGTGATATGAATATATATTTATATTATATGATCTTCTGCCCCCTATGGCAACATTGGGATTAGGTCCTTTCCTTGTACTCCCAACCACAGAGTCCATAGTTATCCCCTAGAGCCTGACTTGGAAGTTGAGGGAAGTATAGTCCTGTGACTTTTATTCATGAATAATAAAGGGACAGTTGCCTATAAAGTACACAGAAAAAGATAGATACTTTTATTCTTTTTATTTTAGGGTCACCATTTTATTTATGCCTTTGAACTATCTTTATCTTAGATTAGTAAAAATGTGATATTTTAATTTTGTCCACTTTATATTTCATTTATGTTGCTTAAAGCCTTGTTTTAGTGGTTGCTTCAGTATTCCAATTGAATTTTTTCAATATTGAAGTGCCATTTTAGCTTGACTGTCAGAGAAAGTTAAAATAAACACATATATTGACAATATGCAGGAAGCGATTTATAACTACTTCGAGTCTTACTTTTCATGAGTTTGGACTAATTAAAATAAATTATCAAGGTAATAAAAAATCTTCCAACAAAGAGAAGCTCAGGACCAAATGGCTTTACTAGTGAATTCTTCCAAAAGTTTAAAAAAAGAATACCAATTCTTTTCAAACTTTTCCAAAAAATTTAAAAGGACAGAACATTTCCAAAATTATTTTATGAGACCAGAATTACCTTGATACCAAAGCCAGACAAAGACACTACATGAAAAGAAAAAAAAAAAAACTACAGGCCAATAATCCTGATGAATATTTATGCAAAAGTCTTCAACAAAATACTAGCAAGCCAAATTCATTAGCACATTAAAATAATCATACACCATGACCAAGTGTGATTTACCCTTGTAATGCAAGAAGGCTCAAAATATACAAATCAATCAATGTGATACAACACATTAACAAAACAAATAATAAAAATCACATGACCATCTCAACAGAAAAAAATCATTTGACAAAATTTAATAGCGTAAATTAATGATGAAAACACTTAAACTACTTATAAAAGGAAATTGCCTCAGCATAATAATGATAATATATGAAAAGCCTATAGCTAATTTATATTCAGTAGTGAAAGACTAAAAACTTTTCCTGTAAAATCAAAAACAAGCCAAGAATGCCCAGTTTTATTTATTTATGTCAGAGAGAGAGAGAGAGAAAGAGAGAGAGTGCACACAAGCAGTGGGAGCAGCAGCCCCACAGCAGCCTGAGCGAGGAGCCCAATGCAGGACTTGGTCCCAGGACCCCAAGATCATTACCTGAGCCAAAGGCAGATGCTTAACCAACTGAGCCACCCAGGTGCCCAAAAAGTTCTTAAGTTCATTCAGACACTTAAAGCTTTGACTCTGTAACATCCTGTTTCATGAATGTCATTGTTGCTATTTTGATACAATATGACCATTTTCTACCAGTGTTTGTTCTCCCATAGGACTCTGTGTCATAGAAATAATACTAAATTCAAATCCCAAAGACCGAATTTGAATACTGGATCCTCCACATACAAGTTGGTTTATTTTAACATCATGTTAAAATTAAAATTTATATTAATTTTTTTCATTGTGTGGAAGAGGAAAAATCCCCCTAATTATAGTGCCTTAAGATGAATAGTATAAACATATTGGTATATTTTCTTCCAGTTTCCTTTTTTCTGTGCATTATATTTTACTTAGCTAGTATAATGTGAATTCAATGCTGCTTTACCACCTACATTTTTAGCATTGTCACTTTGACATGTCACTTAATAGTCATCTCTATTATTGTTTCTGAATCAAATAGCTTAAAACTACCATTTCAGTCATCACCTAACTCTGTCTCCATTTTCTTTTCTCTTTTCTTCTTTTATTTTTGCAGAGTCCTTGTTATATTATGATATATTCTTGCTTACTTTTTTATGTATTTAATTTTAATTCCTGACTCTCCCCACATGAATGTAATTTTCACCAGAGCAAAAGTATTATATGTCTTGTTCAGGGTTTAAGTATTGAGTATATGTATGTTGAATTTAATTTTTGCTGAAAAATAACCCATTGGAAATATATTTATTTCTTTGACACTATTGTAAGAAACATTGTGGTCAACATGTCCGAGCTTTCTCTGTATTTTGAAATAGTTCACAAAAGTGGATAGATATATCAAAGAGCGTGAATTTTTTAGTTAGCAAGTCTTTTAACTTTTGAAAATCTCAGCATCTTCTTTTATAAAATGAGTATAAAAATGTATACCAATATCACCATCTGGACTTATGAGATGCTCAAATGAGGTAATAGATGGGAAGTGCCTTGGAAATTCTAGTGTAATATATTCATAAAAGTACTATTATTATATCTTCGAAGTGTTTATGGGCTTATGTTCCTTTTTCTATATGATATTGATTAGGTAAAATTGAAATATGATACTGTAATATGGAAGGATCACCCAGGATACTATGCTGTAAAAAATCTTAACACTACTGCCTAATTAAGAGTTGTGGGTAGAGTAGGGGTCCATGTTACAAAGTAGCTTATAGTCTTTTTTTAAAGAAGCACTAGTGTATGAATATATGCTAGTAGTGAACAAAATGCTAACTGGTAGTAAGACAGCAGTATGTAACTGGTGCTGGTATGTTCATTATTTTAGTGTTCAGAGGAGAGGGTAAAAGGATGTTGTATTGTTGGGCCCATAGGAATGGATGGGTAGGAATGGCATGAAATAAGGTTAGGGAAATGTGATTATTTAAATGTGTGGTCACAGCATGATCTGAGATATTATTTTGTACTCTGAAGTACTGAGAATTTGAAGGTGGGAACTATAGATACATATGGAAAATGAAGAGGAAGGATTGACAGGTCTGGATAATTGAATCATTATGTAAGGGATGAACAAAATGGATGAGTTTCCCATCTTTGGCATGTACAGGGGAAAACGAGGAGGACATTCATAGAAATGTTCAGTAAGCAATTTACATTAGAGAACTTGAACTCCGATGATAGGATAGGTCAAGCCTACAGATCTAGAGAAGGTAATTGAGGGTATAAAATAGAATTCACAAGGATAATTAGTTTAGAATAGTAATTCCTTGGTCAAGAACTATGTCTTTAGTAATGCTTACATTTGGAGAAAGTTTGGAGAAAGCTAAAATATCTTTGGAGAAAGATTAAAAAAAACAGCAATTCAACTAGATGATAAAAGAGAATAATGAAATATCTCCCAAACTGAAAGAGTGAAAGTGCATTCCAAGGTAGCCTTGAGGAGCCAGTCCACAGTATCAAATGCAGAAAATTTGAGTTAAAAGTAACAAAAAAATTTAAAAAAATAAAGTACAAAAAAACTGACTAGATTTTGTACTTATGACACTAATAACCTTCAACGAAGCAGCTTTTTGGAATTGTGGGGGTTAGAAATAAATGCTTTTTATGCAATCATGGAGTGGAAGAATTGTGGTTTAATGAGGATAAATAACATAGTCAACACTTATAAGAAATATTTTAATATCCTAATCAAATATTCACACATGCAAACTAAATGTGAATTCTAAAACTCTGGTAAGTGGTATGGGGGAGGACTATGGGGGGGTTTCATGAAACTGTTGGGTGTGAAAATTTGAACTAGGCTCTGATATACTAAAGGGAGGTGATAACAGACTTCAGGGGAATGTAAAGCTTCAAGATGGAAGCTAGAGGAAGCAGCAATGTCAATTTATTTAATTTTCAAATAAACATTGGGGAAGCTTATGCATGTTCAAGGGAGAAGAAAAGGAGCTACTGTAATATTTGTGTAAGTGTGTGTGTGTGTTGGGAGGGGGTCAATTTGACTGCTTTTAGAACAGCCTCAAAGAATATCTGTACTCTGATAGGATCTTCATTATTTCAGAGTCGGAAACTCAATTTCATCAGTTTATCAGAGGAAACTCAATTCTTAGAGATTGCTAACTGAACTTTTTTTTTAATATTTATTTATTTATTTGAGAGAGAGAGAAGGAGAGAGTGAGCACAAGCTGGGCAGAGGCAGAGGGAAAGGGAAAAGCAGACTCCCTTCTGAGTGGGGAGCCCAGTGTGGGGTTTGATCCCAGGACTCTGAGATTATGAATTGATCCAAAGGCAGACACTTAACTCACTGAGTCACTCAGGTGTCCTGCTAACTTAACTTCTAAAAAAAATGATTTTTAAAAGCAAAGACTATCAATATATTTGTTAATACTAAGCAATAAAAGTGCCAAGTGGAAGAGAAGATTCCTGTTGGCTAACTTGTGTGATGCCTGTTCAGGGGGGAAACCAAGTCGATATTAGAGAGTTTCTTGATGAGAGATCAATCCAGTGATTTAAAGAAAGTGTGTCCAAGTTTGAATTACCAACTGTGTAAATAAACTTCTGGAGGATATGGAAAGAGTAAGAGAGAAAACACTCAGGCAGAGGAGATAAGAGCACTAGCAATAGATTGATTGCTAACTAACTGAAATTTGCCTTTATTTCCAGTGTGAGTTAAAGTGAATATGAAATTGAGAAAATAGGCTCAGTGAGAAGTATTTTCCCAGGGCAATAATTGACTATCACTTTAGTAAATATCAGTATTTGTGTCAACTTAAATTCCTATAGTGCTATTCAATTTGAAGTATTCACACATAAGTACACATTTTAAACTGATATGCATATATACCCACATACATTTATTCACAGAGAACAGCCATAGAAGTCTCAAATTTATTACCTGAATATGTTTGGATCACTGTTCTCCATGCCTTTTAGAAACTATTCAGGGGCACCTGGGTAGCTCAGTCAGTTAAGCATCTGCCTTCAGCTCAGGTCATGATCTCAGAGTTGTGGGATAGAGCCCTGCATCAGGGTCTGCCCTCCGTAGGGAGTCTGCTTGAGGATTCTCTCTCCCTCCCTCTGCCCCTCCCCCTGCTTGCTCTCTCTCTAAAATAAATAAAATAAAGTCTTAAACAAAAAGAAACTATTCAGCAGCAGCAGGCCGTAGATAGAATGTAACCAAGTATGCTTAAAATTATAAGAAATTCTTATATTTATTTTTCTATTTTGACTTGGGATATCTCACCATTTCCCCCTATTTTGACTCTCTGTCTTTAATTACAGGTATACCAGAAATCAAGTTCCACATGCTGATGATTTTCTCCCTTCTGGTAGATTTCCCAAACATGTGTCCAACAGGTATCACATTCACACAGATGTTAAGTTTCCTAAACATAACATATGAAAAGCAAGTTACATTTGAAGAGTCTGTTCTCCCAGCTAAATTTACTCCATCTCATATTTCTAGGCAATCAAGCTTTATCTGGGTTTCTTTGGATTTTGAGACCATATTTAGCTCTCTTTTATTCTAGCAAAAATAAGGAAACATGTCTTTTCTCTACATTAGCAAACACAATGCTGAACATTTAAAGAAACTGAAAAAAACTCTGTATAAAAATGAATTGATTATGTTACAGAATATGCCTCTGCATACCTTAGATTGCATGTAGACTTTAGTTCCTTTCTCATCCTGTAACCTGGTCTAGGCTGGGCACAAAATATAAATAATATAAATTGTGTAAGGGAAATAGGGGCAAGCTCAACTAGGTAGGCTGATGGGAGCCATAGATCCTCCCACAATCTCCTTATACTCATATGTTAATGAGTGAATAAAAGAAGGATAGACACTAATTTAGCTCTGAACAGGTCTACAAATGAACAGATCCAGCTTTATCAAGTCTTCAAGAGCATCTTTGGATCTAAGTCAGAAAAATTACCTTCACTAAATTTCAAACTTCTCTGACCTAATTTTTGGTGTATTAGCCTTTTCCCTTTTGTAAACTACTAGTGTCATGAAAATTTTATCTCATCCATGGCTCATCATTTTTGATAAATAAAAGTGAACCTCTTCCTGCCCTCAGCTTAAATGTGAGTTTGTTTATAAGGATCTTCAGGTAAAACTCTTATTTAGGGGACTGATTGAGTTACTGGATCCACACATAAAACATACGCATGCAGAGCTGGAAGTACCTGGGAATTAATATCTCCCTTGGGTTGCCCCTAAGCCTCTGACTGAATGGAGGTAGAGTATGAAAACCTAGCTTTCTTGATTCAAACTGCGACAGACTCTGAGGTATAATTCATGTTCTAGAACTTTCCATGGGATCAGACTGAATCTGGGAGTTGACCTAAAGTGTCACTCCTGTTTGACTTCTCCCTTTTTACTGTTTTCCCCTTCTCTTATTTTTCTCCTGTGAGCATCTTTTTAATAAATGAATCCTTTATTTAGGCTACATTTCAGAAACTAAACCCTAAGATAGACCCCTTTATCACAGTCATCTGTGATGCCTGTCATAATTTTTGGTTCCTGGTCCAACCCCAAAGATTCAAATCCATTTTTAACACAAATTCTGGATACTGTGTATGTACAGAATTTAAGAACCAGTGGTCTGAATCATAATTATTAAGCCGTTATGGGTGATTCGCAATCTGAGTTTCTAATCCAGCCTACTGACTTAGCTAAATGATCAATACCATCTTCCCTTGATACCTGCCTTCATATCACTCCCCCAATATCCAGAATGACAAACATAAATAGACACTTTTCTACATGTTTTATTTTACAAAATAAATTCCAAGCTTTAAATAGTTTATACACAGTAGAGGCTTTAAAGTGAAATATAATATTCACTCTTGGATTTCTGAATTTATATAGTTACGAAAAATAACTATAAAAGGTGAATAAATCTCATCTTGATTTTGAATATGCTTTCAGTATAAGGTCTAAATTCATGAGCTTGCTTAATTTTCAGATTCTTCTATAATCTTACATTAGTCTTACTATACTATATTTGTATGTCAATTTAATCGCCTTCATGTTACTTGGTGTTTTCTGAGAGAACTACTGGAGACAATGACCTGAATTGTATTTCTTATAAAATCTCTTCAACTACTCTTTGCATAGAGAAATATTGCTACCCACAAAGTTCTCCAACGAAAACTTGGAATGTAGGAAGGAATATGTCTCAATTTTAAAAGGATGGGATAACTCATGAGGACATGAGTTGTGTGCATCTTTTTATATGCTGGATTCAATTTAGGTGAAGGCAGAGGTGGATTTTGATCTTCCTATAAATATGAACCTGTAGATAATTTTATAGGGTGAGTCCAAGGCACTTTAGTGGTAGAGATTAATTTACTAGCTCTATAAAAAGTCCTTTTAAAATTTTTTTATAATTAACATATAACATATTATTTGCTTCAGGGGTACAGGTCTGTGAATCATCAGTCTTACACAATTCACAGCACTCCTCATAGCACATACCCTCCCCAATGTCCATAACCCAGCCACCCTAGCCCTCCCCTCCCACCCCCCAACAACTCTCAGTTTGTTTCCTGAGATTAAGAGTCTCTTATGGTTTGTTAAAAAAAATCATTTAATCTTTATTTTATGAGGGAGCAAATCTCCTCCATTCCAAGAAGCTTGAAATTACATTTATAATTATCGCTTTTTATTGTACCAAACCTATTCGAGAATCCTTGTTTTCTGGAAATAGTGTGGAAAATTAATATCATCTCTTTCTTAAATCTTTTGTAGAATTCACCAGGGAAACCATCTGGGGCTACCGCTTTCTTTTTTAGAAGGTTATGAATTACTGATTCAATTTCATTAGTATGTATGTCTATTCAGATTACCTACTTCTCCTTGTGTGAGTTTCGGTAGTGTGTGTCTTCCAAGGAATTAAAAAAACATCTCATCTAAATTACCAAATTTGTGTACTTGGAAAGGTTCATACTATCCCTTTATTATCCTTTTAATGTGTGTGGGATCAGTGGCGATAACCCCTCTTTTGGTTCTAATATTAGCAATGTGTACCTTCTTTATTTTTTCCTTGGGTAGCCTGGATAGAGATTTACGATTTTGTAAATTGTTTTTAAAGAAATTACAAGCTTTGGTTTTGTTGATCTTTTTTCTTTATTGACTTCCTGTTTTCACTTTCACTGAGTTTTGCTCTAATTTTTATTGTTTCCTCTTATTGCTTTGGGCTTAAATTGTTCTTCTTTTCTAGTTTGCAATGGAAGCTCAGATCATTGATTTTAGATTCTTTTTTCTTTTCTTATTATGTACGTTTAGTGCTATAAATTTCCCCTTAGCTCCACTTTCTCTACATCCCACAAATTTTGATAAGTTGTATTTTCATTTTTATTCAGTTTAAAATATTATTTATTTTATCTTGAGACATTTTCTTTTGACCCTTGTCTCATTTATGTGTGTTGTTTAATCTTCAAATATTTGGGGATTATCCAGCTCTTTCTGTTATTGATTTTTAGCATAATTTCCTTACAGGGGACATATTGTATATGATTTCTATTTCTTTGTGTTTATTGAGGTGTGTTTTATGGCCCAAAACGTGGTATATCTTGGTAAATGTTCCAGCAAGCTTAAAAAATGTGTATTCTTCTGGTACTGGATGGAATATTTTATAAATGTAAATTAGAAAAAGTTGATTGATAGACCTGTTCAGGAAAACCATGTCCTTACTGATTTTCTGCCTGCTGTTCTGTCAGTACAGGGGTATTAAACATTCCAACTATAGTAGTGGATTCGCCTGTTTTTGATGCTCTGTTGTTACGTGCATATGTATTAATGATTATTATATCTTCTTAGAGAATTGATCTTATTTTAATTATGTAATGCTCTTCTTTATCCTTGATAACTTTTAATGCTCTGAAGTTTGATTTGTCTGAAATTAACAGAGCAGCTTCAGCCTTCTTTTCATTGCTGTTACACTATATTTTTCTCCATCCTTTTACTTTTTTTTTTTAATTAACATGTAATGTATTATTTGTTTCAGGGGTGCAGGTCTGTGATTCATCAGTCTTATGCAGTTCAGAGCACTCACCATAGCATATACCCTCCGCAGTGCACATCACCCCGCCACCCCATCCCTCCCACCCCTCTCCCCTCCAGCAACCCTCAACTTGTTTCCTGAGATTAAGAGTCTCTTATGATTCGTCTCCCTCTCTGGTTTCATCTTGTTTCATTTTTCCCTCCCTTCCCATATGATTCTCTGCCTTGTTTCTCAAATTCCTCATATCAGTGAGATCATATGATAACTGTCTTTCTCTGATTGACTTATTTCGCTTAGCATAATAGCCTCTAGTTCCATCCACGTCATTGCAAATGGCAAGATTTCATTTTTGATGGCTGCATAATATTCCATTGTATATAAGATAAAAAGCTTTTGCACAGCAAAGGAAACAGTCAACAAAACCAAAGACAACTGACAGAATGGGAGAAGACATTTGCAAGTCACATATCAGATAAAGGGCTATACTGCAATCACTCAATTCACTGACTTTAATTACTTTAAATAGTTATGTGTTAGATCAATTGAGAATGCAAGAAATAAAAGATTTTATCTTCATTTATTACTTCTTCAATGCTTTTTCTTCCTTTATATAGTTCCACATGACAGACATATATCATTTTCTTTCTGCCTGAAGAAAATCTTTTAACATTTCTTATAGAACAGGTCTGGTGGTGATCAATTTTCTCAGGATTTTTTTTTTTTTTTTTTTTTTTTTTTTTTTTTGGTCTGAGAAAAATTGTTAGTCATCTTTCACTTTTTTTTTTTAAGATTTTATTTATTTATTTGGCAGAGAGAGAGAGAGATCACAAGTAGGCAGAGAGGCAGGCAGAGAGAGAGGAGGAAGCAGGCTCCCTGCTGAGCAGAGAGCCCAATGTGGGGCTCGATCCCAGGACCCTGAGATCATGACCTGGGCCAAAGGCAGAGGCTTTAACCCACTGAGCCACCCAGGCACCCCATCTTTCACTTTTTGAAGTAGACTCTATTGTTTAGAACAATGTTAGGTTTACAGCAAAATTGGGCAGAGAGTTCCTCTATAATGCTGACCCTATACATACAGTCTCACCCATTTTCAACATCTTGAACCAGAGTGGTACATTTGTTACAACTGATGAACCTATATTATATGTCAACATGGTCACACAAAGTCTGTCATTAACATTAGCATTCATGCTTGATGCTGTACATTCTATGGATATTAACAAATATATAATAATATGTATTCTCCATTATAGTATCAAACAGAATACTTCCATTGCCCTAAAAATCCTCTGTGTTCTGCCTATTCATCCTTCGCTTCCCTCTAACCCCTAGAAGCTGCTCAACTTTTTACTGTCTCTGTAGTTTTCCAGAATGACATATAATTGGAATCATATAGTACATAGTCATTTCAACTTGATGACTTTCACTTAGTAATATGAATTTAAAGTTCTTCTATGTCTTTTCATGGCATGATAACTGATAATTTTTACTGCTGAATAATATCCCATTGTCTAGATATGCCACAGTTTATTTATCCATTCATCTACTGAAAACTATCTTGGTGGCTTCTAAATTTTGACCATTATGAATAAAGCTGCTATACATACCCATGTGGGATTATTGTGTAGACATTAGTTTTCAGCTCATTTGGGTAAATACTAAGGAGTGTAATTGTTGGATTGTATGGTAAGAATATGTTTAGTTGTGTAAGAAATTTGCAAAGTGACTGTACCATTTTGTATTCCCACTAAATACAATGCGAGTTCTTGTTGCTCCACATCCTTGCCAGCATTTGGCATGATCAGTGTTTTGGATTTTTCCCTTAAAATAGATGTGTAGTGGCACTCTTTCAATTTTGAATGATCATTTCATTTGATATGGAAATCTAGATTGTTGGGATTTCCTTCAACACATTAAATATTTTACTCTGCTCTCTTTTGCTTTCATGTTGTTTTGTGAAAAACCTACTGTAATTCTTATCCTTTTTCCTATATAGGCAAGGTGGGATTTTTTCCCCCATATGGCTTCTTTAAAGGTTTTTTTCTTGGTTTTTCATTTTGTGTATGTGTGTGGCTTATGATACATCTGTGTAGTACTTTCAGTGTTTTTTATGCTTAGTATTCTCTGAACTTTCTGGGTCTGTGGTTTGGTTTCTGTCATTAAAGTAATTTTGTAAAGTTTTTTACCTTTCTCTTTTAGATACCCATATATGTATATGTTTGATATTATTCTTTTGATATTTTTCTTTTGATATTGTCCTAAAGTTCTTACATATATTGCTCTATATTTTTACATTATTTTTTTCTCTGCATTTCAGTTTAGGAAGTTTCTGTTGGCTAAACTTGAAACTCACTGATTCTTTCCTTGCCTTGTCCAGTTGTTGAGCCCCTCCAAGGCATTCTTTATTTCTGTACAACATTTTGATTCCTAGCATTTCTCTTTTTACCATTTTTATTTTTAATTATTTTTATTATCTTTTACGTTTTTATTTAAATTCCAGTTAGTTGGGACACCTGGGTGGCTCAGTCAGTTAAGTGTCCAAATATTGATTTTGGCTTGGGTCATCATCTCAAGGTTGTGAGATTAAGCCCTGCATTGGGCTTCACACTGGGTGTGGAGCCTGCTTAAGATTCTATGTTTCCCACTCCTCCTCCCCCCCCCCACCCTCTCTCTCCAATAACATAAAATAAAATAAAAAATTTAAAAAATTACAAAGTTAAAAAAATAAATCTCTGTTAGTTAGCATGCAATGTAATATTAATTTCAGTTGTGCAATATAGTGATTCAACACTTCTATAAAACACTCAGTGCTCATCACAAGTACATTCCTTAATCCTCATCACCTATTTAACCCAACCCCTGCCCACTTCCCCTCTGGTAACCTTCAGTTTGTTCACTCTAGTTAAGAGTCTGTTTCTTGGTTTGCCTCTCTTTCTCTTTTTGTACCCTTTTCTCATTTTCTTAAATTCCACATGTGAGTAACATCATATGTTATTTGTCTTTCTCTGACTTATTTAACTTAGCGTAACTCTCTAGCTCCATCCATGTCATTGCAAATGGCAAGATTTTGTTCTTTGTTATGTCTGAATAATATTCCATTTTATGTATATACCACTTCTTTTTTATCCATTCATTAGTAGATGGACACATAGGCTGTTTCCATAATTTAGCTAATGTAGATAATGCTGCTATAAACTTCGGGATGCATATATCACTTCGAATTGGTATTTTGGTATTTTTTGGGTAAATAATGACTAGTGCAATTGCTGGATCATAGGATACTTCTATTTTTTATTTTCTTTAAAAGATTTTATTTATTTATTTGAAAGAGAAAGCGTAAGCAGGAGTGGGGGGAGGGGCAGAAGGAGAGGGAGAAGCAGACTCCCTCCTGATCAGGGAGCCCAATGCAGGGCTTGATCCCGTGAGCCTGAGATCATGACCTGAGCAGAAGGCAGGCACTTAACTGACTGAGCCATCCAAGTGCCCATATTTTTAACTTTTTGAGGAACCTCCATACTGTTTTCCAGACTTCCTGTACCAGTTTGCATTCCCTTCAATAGTGCAAGAGTGTTCCTCTTTCTCCACATCCTTGCCAACACCTGTTGTTTCTTGTGTTTTTTATTTTAGCCATTGTGACAGGTGTAAAGCGATACCTCATTGTAGTTTTGATTTGCATTTCCCTGATGATGAGTGATGTTGAGCATCTTTTCATGTGTCTGTTGGCCATCTGCATGTCTTCTTTGAGAAAATGTCTATTTGTGTCTTCTACCCATTTTGCAATTGGATTATTCCTTTTTGAGTTGTAGACTTTTATAAGCTCTTTATATACTTTGGATACTAACCTTTTATGATATAAGTCATTTGCAAATATCTTCTCCCATTCTGTGGGTTGCCTTTTAGTTTTGTCGATTATTTGCTTCACTGTGCACAAGCTTTTTATTTTGATGAAGTCCCAATAATTTAGTTTTGCTTTTCTTTCCCTAGCCTCAGGAGACATATTTAGTAAGACATTGCTTCAGCTGATGTCAAAGAAGTTACTGCCTGTGTTCTTCTCTAGGCTTTTTATGGTTTCAAGTCTCCCATTTAGGTCTTTAATCCATTTTGAATTTATTTTTGTGTCTGGTATAAGAAAGTGGTCTGGTTTGATTCTTTTGCATGTTGCTGTCCAGTTTTCCCAACACCATTTGTTGAAGGGACTGTCTTTATCCTGATGGATATTCTTTCCTACTTTGCCAAAGATTAATTGACCATATAGGTGTGGGTTCATTTCTGGGCTTTGTATTTTTCTGTTCTGTTGATCTATGTGTCTATTTTTGTATTAGTACCATACTGTTTTGATTACTACAGCTTTGTAATATAACTCGAAGTTCAGAATTATGATGCCTCCAGTTTTGCTTTTCTTTTTCAAGGATGCCTTGGCTATTCAAGGTCTTTTGTGGTTCCATTCAAATTTTGAGATTGTTTACTCTAGCTCTGTGAAAAAATGCTGGTGGTATTTCGATAGAGATTGTATTAAATCTCTAAATTGTTTTGGCTAGTAGAGACCTTTTAACAATATTTGTTCTTCCAATCCATGAGCATGGAGTGTCTTCCCATTTCTTTGTGTCATCTTTAATTTCTTTCATCAGTGTTTTATAAGTGTTCAGAATACAGTTGTTTCACCTCTTTGGTTAGGTTTATTCCTAGGTATCTTATTGTTTTTGGTATAATTGTAAATGGGATTGATCCTTTCATTTATCTTTTTTTTTTTTAAGATTTATTTATTTATCTATTTATTTATTTATTTATGAGATAGAGAATGCAAGCAAGGGGAAGGGCAGAAGGAAAGGGAGAGAGAATCTCAAGCAGACTCCCTGAGGAGTGTAAAGCATGATGTGGGGCTTGATCTCACAACCCTGAGATCATGAACCAGGCCAAAATCAGGAGTGGACACTTACTGACTGGGCGACTCAGGTACCCCATTAATTTCTCTTTCTGCTGCTTCATTATTGGTGTATAGAAATGCATCAGATTTCTGTATGTTTATTTTGTATCCTGTGACTTTACTGAATTCATGTATCTGTTCTGCAGTTTTTTGCTGGAGTCTTTCTGCTTTTCTATATATAGTATCATGTCATCTGCAAATAGTGAAAGTTTGACTTCTTCTTTGCCAATTTGAATGCCTTTTATTTCTTTTTGTTGTTTGATTGCTCAGTCTAGGACTTCTAGTACTATGTTAAATAACAGTAGTGAGAGTGGATATCCATATCTCTCATTCCTGACTGAAGAAAAGCTCTCAGTTTTTCCCCATTGAGGATGATGTTAGCTGTGGGTTTTTCGTGGATGGCCTTTAGTGTGTTGAGGTATGTTTCCACTAAGCTTCCTTTGTTGATGGGTTTTATCATGAATGAATGTCGTATCTTGTCAAATGCTTTTTCTTCATTTATTGAAATGATTTTATGGTTCTTATCCTTTCTCTTATTGACGTTATGTATCACATTACTTGATTTGCGAATATTGAACCACGCTTGCAACATAGAAATAAATCCCACTTGGTCATGGTGCATGATTTTTTAATGTATTGTTGGAGATAGTTTGCAAGTATTTTGTTGAGGATTTTTGCATCTGTGTTCATCAGGTATGTTGGCCTTTAGTTCTTCTTTTAGTGGTGTCTTTATCTGGTCTTGGTATGAGGGTAATGCTGGCCTCACAGAATAATTTGGGAAGTTTTCCTTCCTTTTTTTTTTTTCTTTTTCAGGGAGCGGGGAATGGTTTGAGAGGAATAGGTATTAACTCTTCTTTAAATGTTTGGTAGAGGGGCGCCTGGGTGGCTCAGTCAGTTAAACATCTGTCTTCAGCTCAGGTCATGATCCCAAGGTCCTGGGATCGAGCCCCACATCTGGCTTCCTGCTCAGCAGGGTCTATACTTCTCCCTCTACTCCTCCCCTTCTTCATGTTTGTGCTCACACATGTGCTCTCTTTCTGAAATAAGTAAATAAGATCTTCAAAAAAAATAAATGTTTCGTAGAATTTGTGAAGTCATCTGAGCCTGGACTTTTTTTCGTTGGGAGGTTGTTTTTTTTTAATTTTTACTGCTTCAGTTTCTTTGCTGGTTATCAATCTGCTCAAGTTTTCTTTTTCTTCCTGTTTCAGTTTTGTTAGTTTATGTTTCTAGGAATTTATCCATTTCTTATCAGTTGTCCAGTGTGTTGGCATATAGTTTTTCATAATATTTCCTTGTAATTGTTTGTATTTCTGTGGTGTTGGTTGTTATTTCTCCTCTCTCATTTCTGATTTTATTCGTCGGAGTCCTTTCTCCTTTCTTTTTGATAAGTCAGGCTAGAGGTTTTTCAATTTTATTGATTTTTTTCAAGGAAACAGCTCCTGGTTTTATTGATTTGTTCTACTGTTGTTTTAAGTTTCATTTACTCACTTATTTCTAGTATAATCTTTATTATTTCCCTCCTTCTGCTGGTTTTGGGTTTTGCTTGTTGTTCTTTTTCTACCTCTTTTAGGTGTACAGTTATGTTGTTTATTTGAGATTTTTCTTGCTTCTTGAGGTAGGCCAATATTACTATAAACTTCCCTCTTAGAACACCTTCTGTTGTATCCCAAAGGTTTTGGACCATTATATTTTCATATTCATTTGCTTCCATTTACTTTTTAATTTCTTTTATTTTGAGGTTGACCAATTCGTTGTTTAATAGCACGTTATTTAACCTCCCAGTATTTGTGGTCTTTCCAGATTTTTTCTTGTGGTTGGCTTCTAGATTCATAGCATTGTGGTCAAAAAAGTTTCATGGCATGAGTTCAATCTTCTTGAATCTGTTGAAGCTTGTTTTGTGGGCTAATATGTAATCTGAACAATTCTGAAGAACGTTCCATGCGCACTTCAAAAGAATGTGTATTTTGGGGTGCCTGGGTGGCTCAGTGGGTTAAAGCCTCTGCCTTCGGCTCAGGTCATGATCCCAGGGTCCTGGGATCGAGCCCCACATCGGGCTCTGCTCAGCAGGAAGCCCGCTTCCCCCTCTCTCTCTGCCTGCCTTTCTGCCTACTTGTGATCTCTCCCTCTGTCAAATAAATAAATAAAATCTTTAAAAAAAAAATAATGTGTATTCTGCTGTTTTAGGTTGGAATGTTCTAAATATATCTGTTAAATTTGTTAAATATATCTGAATATATCTGTTAAAAGTGCGTCATTCAAAGCCATTGTTTCTTTGCTGATTTTCTGTTTAGATGACCTATTCGTTGATGTAAATGGGTTTAAAGTCCCTTACAATTATTGTATTATTATTAATTATTTCCTTTATGTTTGTTATTCTTTTTTATATTTGGATGCTCCCATATTGGGTGCATAAATATTTACAATTGTTATATCTTCTTTTTAGATTGTCCCCTTTATTATTATATAGTGTCCTTCTTTGTCTCTTGTTAGTCTTTGTTTTAAAGACTGATTTGTCTCATATAAGTTCAGCTTTTTTTTTTTTTTACATCCATTTGCATGATAGTTGTTTCTCCATTCTCTCACTTTCAATCTGCCAGTGTCTTTAGGTCTAAAATGAGTCTCTTGTAGGCAGTATATAGATGGGTGTTTTCTGTTTATCCTTTCTGTCACCTGATATATTTTGATTGGACTGTTTTAGTCCATTTACATTCAAAGTAATCATTGATAGATATATATTTATTGTCATTTTGTTATTTATTTTGTGGTTATTTCTGAAGATTTTCTCTGACTTTTTTCTTGTCTTTCATGTTTTGCTGCTTTTCTTTAGTGATATATTTGGATTTCTTTGTCTTCATTCTTTACATATTTATTAGTGGTTTTTGATGTAAGTTACCATTAGGTTTGTATATAACCTCTTCTGCATATAGCAGTCTATATTAAGTTGATGGTTGTTTAAGTTTGAACCCATTCTTAATCCTTTCCACCCCAGGTTTTACATATGTGTTGTTATATTTTATATCCTTTTATATTGTGAGTTCCTTGACTGATTTTTCACAGAAATATTCATTTTTACTACCTTTGTGTTTTTATATTATCTCTTTTGTTCTCTCCTTCCCACTCAAAGAGTCTCCTTTAGTATTTCTTGAAGGGCTTGTTTAGTGGTCACAACTCCTTTAGTTTTTGTCTGGGAAACTCTTCATCTCTCCTTCTAGTCTGAATGGTAGCCTTGCAGGATAGAGGATTCTTGGCTGCAGATTTTTCCCATGCAGCACTTTGAGTATATCATGCCACTCTCTTCTGGCTTGCAATGTTTCTGTTGAAAAATCTGCTAGCCTTATGGTTTGTCCCTTGTAAGTTACTATATTCTTTTGTCTTTCTGCTTTTAAATTTTGTTCTTTATCACTGTTTCTTGCCAGTTTAATTATAATATGTCCTGGTATGTGTCTGCTTTTGTTGATTTTGATGGGAGTTCTCTGTGCCTCCTGGACCTGGATATCTATTTCCTTCTCCAGGTTAAGAAAGTTTTCAGCTATTATTTCTTTAAATAAATTTTCTGCTCCTTTTCTCTCTTTTCTTCTTCTGGGGCTCCTATAATATGAATGTTATTATATTTGGTGGAGTCACTGAGTTTCCTCAGTCTATTCTTATTTTGCATATTTCTTTTTTCTCTCTTTTGTTCAGCTTAATTACTTTCCATTAGCTGGTCTTCTAGGTCACTAATACATTCCTTTGCTTCTTCCATCCTACTGTTCATTCCATTAAGTTTGTTTCTCAGTTTGTTTATTGAACTCTTTGTCTCTGCTATGTTATTCTTTATCTCTGTATTAAGGGGTCACTCATGTCTTTCACCCTTTTCTCAAGTTCAGTGAATATTTTTTTTTATTGCTTTAAATTTTTATTAGGCATGCTACTTATATCTGTTTCACTTAGATTTCTGACTGTGGCCTTGTCCTTTTCTTTTGTTTGGGATAAATTTCTTTGTCTCTTCATTTTTTTTTTTTTTTACTTCTCTATATCTGTTTCTGGGTGTTAAGAAAGTCAGCTATGACTTCTGCTCTTGAAAATAGTGACTTTATGAAGAATCAGTCCCAAGTGCCCTCAATACGGTGTTCCCTCTTCACCAGAACGTGGCACTTCAGGAGAGTATCCTATGTATGCTGCCTATGCCCTTCTGTTACATTTGAGTTACTGTTCCCTTTAGTGTAGCTGTCTATACTGACTCTGTGTGGGCTGAACTTGCTCTCCGTCAGCTCTGAGGGGGTGTGCCTACCAGGGAACTTGGGAGCAGGCGGCAGTGTTAGCAAAACTTGCCCACTCAGCCTGTAGTCCTATGTCAGGTCCCCCAAAGCACTGTGGTGGCTGGAGGATGCACACTATAGCAGCTGGGTGTGTGTGAGGCTGGATACAGCATATGGTGATGGTTGGATGTGTCTGGTGGCATGTGGCACATGGCTGGGTATGACAAGGTGCTGCAGCTGGGCCTGGTAGCAGCTGTGTAACTGGCATGTGGGCATAGTGTGTGGTGAAAACAAGTCATTGTTTTAAAATGAACTACTAACCAGGTCTTGCTTTGAATTCCTTGGAATGGAATAAGTATGTTTGTATGATAGTTCATTTCCACACAATGGCTTGATTGTTAGGCAACAATTGATTAGCATAATTGTTGGTTTTTTTGGAGGAAGAGAAGAAAAGCTGCTGGCTTACTACTAGGAATATTTGGGTTGAGGGGAGACCAAAAATAGGAAACCTATTGCTGCCTGGGCTTTGTGCTTTTCATGTGTAATTCAATTATAGCAGTAATAATAAATAATTTGTTTATTTTTATTAACAAAAGGTCAGAAATCACCACTAGATAGTTATCTAATTATTAGATTGAACTGGAGAGGTGAATGCATCACAGGTCTCTGCTTGCTTTTATAAAGATTTATTACTCCCAAAGTGGCTGATTCTTCTAAAAATTGTTCCGGGTTAGCTATATATCAAATTGCTAAAACAAAAATTCACTTGATAGGTTTATTATCTATTTTTTTTGTAATTCTCTATGTAATGCTACTTTATTTTTTTCCCAAATACTTTTTATTTTATTTTTTCAGCGTTACAAGATTCATTGTTCATGTACCACACCCCGTGCTCCATGCAATATGTGCCTCCTTAATACCCACCACCAGGCTCACCCAACCCCCCACCCCTTCCCCTCCAAAACCTTCAGTTTGTTGCTCAGAGTCCACAGTCTCTCATGGTTC
>CM052901.1:30205600-30225168 GCA_028534135.1 Potos flavus | reverse complement strand
TCCCGTCCATGTTGGTACAAAAGTTGGGTATTCATCCTTTCTGATGGAGGCATAATATTCCATTGTATATATGGACCATATCTTCTTTATCCCTTCATCTGTTGAAGGGCATCTTGGCTCTTTCCACAGTTTGGCAATTGTGGCCATTTGTAATGCTACTTTAAATAAAATTGTGTAGTTAATGGGTTAAAACTTAAATACACCAGATTTTATTTGGAACAATTGATCAGGTTTATGATATCGCCCTATTTAACAAGGGATTTCCTAGTTTCTGTATTTAAACTGAAGTCCTTTGAAACTGAGATAAACTTCCCAGGAGAAAAAAACAAAAACAAAAACAAAAAAACTCCCAGAATGTTGCAGATTTCTCCTTAAAGACACTCAAGATTTAAATAATGGCAATTTCTGTGCTTAAAAAAAAAGAGAGCTGATAAGGGATGCCTGGGTGGCTCAGTTGGTTAAGCACCTGCCTTCGGCTCAGGTCATGATCCCAGGATTCTAGGACTGAGTCCCTGAATCGGGCTCCTTGCTCGGCAGGGAGCCTGCTTTTCCCTCTGCCTGCCACTCTCCCTGCTCCCCTGTTTGTGCTCTCTCTCTCTGTCAAATAAATAAAATCTCTTTTAAAAAAAAGAGCTAATGATTAACTAGATGGTGTAGTGGCATTGCCATATTCAAAGCATCAATAAATTATTTTTTGTACCAAATTTTGGGGAGTATAACAAAGTAAAATACAAACTGATTATTTTTTTTCTGGAACTACAGTATATTACTTCGATCAATTCTTTATATATCACTGTGATGTTTGAGATTTACCATGATGTCCCTGAGATCCTGTAACTAGATCATGAGGTGCCTTCTCAGTCATTAAAGAATATAAATTGTGTTCAGTGTTGCCTTACAGTGAAATGCCATTTTGTTGAAACGGGGTAATCCATATAATGTATATATGGTAATTGTCAGCTAAATAGAAGAGCAAATGAACTGAATCATCCAATTAACCATGTAGACAAGTGAAGATATATTTGGGTCAAATAAAGGTACTCAGCTTACTCTCAGGAATCACTTAGAGGGTGTTTGCTCATTGTGGTGTAAATGAGCACTTAATACTTTTAGAGGTGCCCCCCGAGATGATACCTATGCTGTCTTGGCAAGGAACTATATCCCTGTTGCTTAATTCAGATAACTAAAGACTGCAAGGAGTAATTTGCCCTGAATTAGCAGAATATCTTATTATTATATATATTACAGTAAGATTAAAAAAAAAAACAAAATTAATACTTTCATTTCCATCAGTATATTATCCTGATGTCTTAAGCATCTGTCAACCCCTTACAATGAGGAAAAGTGGTTTACTCTTTTAAAATATACCTAGGACTAAAATAAAGTTAAATAAAAGGGCCCCTGAGTCATTCAGGCTGTTGAGCATTTGACTTTGGCTCAGATTGTGATCTGGAGTCCTAAGATCGAGCCCCATATCGGGCTCTCCACTCAGCAGGGAGTCTGCTTGTCTCTCTCCCTCCACTCCTTTCTCTACTCATGTTCTCTCTCTCAGATAAATTTTAAAAAATCTTTAAAAATAAATAAATAAAGTTAAATAAATTCCTTTTATATTTAACTATTATGCTAACTTCCCAAATTCTAAATAAATAAGTAAATAAGAATTTATAGATTGCTAAAGGGTAATTATTTTTATGATTAAGTTATTTAAAATTATTTTACCAGTCTTCATACCAGTCAAAAGCTCATCTCCTTTCAGATTCACAATGCTTTTTATTATTTTATTTATTTATTTTTAAAGATTTTATTTATTTATTTAACAGAGAGAGAGAGAGAGAGAGAAAGAACACAAGCGGGGGGAGTGGGAGAGGAAGAAGCAGGCTTCCTGCTGAGCAGAGAGCCCAATGCAAGGTTTGATCCCAGGACCTGGGATCATGACCTGAGCAGAAGGCAGCTGCTTAACAACTGAGCCACCTAGGTGCCCCAGATTCACAATGCTTTTTAAAGGATCAATTCAAATACTATGAGATCATTTATGTATCTAGCTATTATGGACTGAATGCTTGTGTCCCTTCAAAATTCATTTGTTAAAGCCCTAGCCCCCAGTGTAATGGTATCAGGAGGTGGATTCTTTCGGAGGTAATTAGATTTAAATGAAGTCATGAGAGGAGGGTCCTTCTGATGGAATTACTTCCCTTGTAAGAGACCAGAGTTTGCTTTTGCTTGCTTTCTCTTGTTCATGCTTGTTCTCTCTCACTCCCCACTGTCACCACGGTATGAAGAGATGACCATCCATAAGACAGGAAAAGTGTCCTCAGGAGGAACTGAATTGGGTAGCACCTTGATTTTCCCAGCCTTCAGAATTATGAGAAATAAATGTCTGTTGTTTTAGTGACCCAGTTTATGGTATTTTGTTACAACAGCCTGAGCAGACTAAGACACTATGTTTTCTCATGATGCAAAGTATATGTTAATTTATTGATTGAGTGCACAATTTTTTCTAGGAAATGTAGTAGTTATTGGGAATACAAAATAACTTAAACATAGTTCTTAACCTTTGGGAGCTTACAGATTAACAGGAGTGACTGGCAATGACAAATCCAAAGTAAAAAATAAATGATTCTATGAGAACATATAAGTGGGGCACGTAACCTGAACTGCACTGTATAAATGAATCTATTGTCCTACCTATCAAGGTAAAAACCATCTTACATATGTGAAACTTCCTCCACCTCCACACCTTGTAATTGTACATCAACAGTATTCTGGAATTTGAGGTTTTCATAATTATCCAACTTAACTGAAAAATTAAGACCATATAAAAATAACAGATAATTCAAAGTTAGTCCTAAAAAGTTAATTTTTGGAAATGAAAGAGTAGTATTTGATATATGGAATTAAGGTTGTGGTGATCTTAAATGGTAGTATATCCAGATTACTTAGGGATACCTAAATCCTGCCTCTGCCCCAGCTCATCCCTGGAGGTTTACTAGAACGCTGTCTGCATGTCTGAAAATGCTAAATTAGATATGAACTGCCACTCTGTTATTATCCAGGTCACTACAAACTGAAATGCAAGGCTCTCTCATAAGACTAAATTAGAACATGTAACTTAGAAATGTAGAAAGGACCATACATTTGCTTCATTTCAAATTCATAGTTTACAACCAGCCTTTCACTGAACTCAAAGTAACAAGAGGGCCTAAATTCCAGAAAGCCCATGAGAAAGAATATACTACATATCTTTACTTTCTCTTGATGCTACATAAAAGAAGAGGAGGAAGGACAAAGGGATTCATGAACGCTTATGACAGTTAGTCTCACAGTAATTACAACCTAATCAGTTTCCTAGTATCTCACAAATCAGATTATTATTTCACCCATTTTGGTTTGGGGAGTTGGGTGGGAAGGAGGCACAGACAAAAGTGGACAGGAAAGCAGCCAAAAGGGTAGGAGTCTTCTCCCTGATTCTCCCACTTTCCTTTCTCATCTAAGCCATTAAGTTTAATGGGCAAGCCCATGATGTGGTTGTTTCCCTCTGGAAAATATATATAAAGGGCCTATAGAAAATAGGATTTCTATATTTTGTTTATAATTTACCAGAGCTTCTATCGATCCTTCTTGGACCAGTATGATAGATGTTCTAGTTGATTGTACTCAAAAGTTTCAGGGATTGGTCAGGACCATAACTTAAATTACCTCTAAGGCCTCCCTGTTCCTGATGCTGAATGTTGACTCCTATTCTTTAGTCCAATAAACAAAAGGTAAAGTTATACTATCTTACCTAATTCTTCATAAAGGGTTATACAATAAAATAGAATAGAAGAGGGCTGAATTTTAAATATAATCAACCTCTATCACATTATTATGAATTCCCAAAGAGACTTTAAAAACCCAAAAATGAAATCTGGGAGCAATCCTATCTTGTGGAAGAAAACTTCCACAGAAGTCAAAACCCAGTAATCTCCTCTTTTATAATTTTTCTTCTGGGACTCTCAGCCAGGTTTTAGGGACCTCACTTACTTGCCAAAGTGGAAGGCGGCTAAATGTGGGTTATCTTCCAATAAAACTACTGTCATTTCCCTGTAGAAATTTGAAATTTGGATTAGCCAACCCCTTATTACCGAACATTTGCATTTTAAGTATTTTTCTTCCATAAAATACTACACCTGATATGTCAGAAGGAAATATTTTCTTGTGATTAATTATTTCCTCAGAATAAATTTCTTGAAAATAAATTTCTCTGTATAAAGTTATTCATATTGTTTTAGCCTGGGTTTCTTTCAAATAAGATCTAGAACAAGGGCCACATAAGGGTGTTTTTATGGAAAGTTATGTAGATTACAGGATTGAGGTCCCATGAAGAGTGAAACCTAGGACAAAGGGAAAATAACAGTTACCTAGTGCTTTGTTCCACAAGAACATCTAAGAAGTCTGTATCAGATGCATTTGTAAAGTTTCTGCTGGAGCGCAAATGGCAAAAGCATTTATCCTTTGACTCTCATCTTTGGGTTAACGGTTGTCCCATTGGGTTATTAACTCTCCCTCGCTTCTCGGTAGAACATATACAAGTGCCGAGGATTCTTCCATAGGTGGCCCATGCTGCAGCATCAGAGAAATCTTACAGCCATAAATGAGAGAAATGTGGAACCCTCTTAGGGCAGTTGATTGAAGTAAGATGAAACCTGCACAAAACTGTTCTCCATAGACATGGTGAGATTCAGAACTGATGTTGGATTATGTGAGGTGATACACAAGAAGCCTGATACAATTTTGCCATTTATTAATGTCTATTAGCCTTGAAGTTGGTGGCCAGTCACAATCCCTAAAATCCCTAAAAAGGATTTTTTCCTACTAAAGGAAAATCAGTAGAAGAATCTACAAGTCTTACTTGCTGTCACTGATTCTGATTATGTAATTCACATTCACTCTCATCCTTCACTATACACTCTAAATTTCTCTCATCCATAACTAACCCTTTAGCAAGTCTAATTTTCTTGTTTGGGGGTGGTGGTAATGAAGACATTTATCCCTGAGGCACCTGAGACATTAGTTTCTTCATCCCTGTTGGGTCTTGTTTGCTATAATCATATATTATGAAGTATTTTCCTTTTCATTAATCACCAAATGGATAGACAAATAGATAGATGATAGATAGATAGATGATAGATTTTAGATAGATAGATAGATGATAGATAGATAGATAGATAGCTGATAGATAGCTGATAGATAGATAAAACTATGCCACTTTACCTTTCTATCAAAAGTGATGAGGGTGCATTTCCTAAACTCTTATCAATAACAGATATTGTTAATAAAAACAAAATTGCCAATATTATAGATGAAAAATGGGATCTTATTACTTTAATTTTGCTATTTGATTTCTAAGTAATTAAGCATGTTTATACACATTCTTTATGTTTTTGTATTTCTTCATTTTTGAAGACCTTATTTTTCTCCTTCTCTTATCATTCTGTTGTGCATTTATATAAGTTGTATTGATTTTTAAGAGCTCAGAAATATTTAATAATATGATAAGCCTCAAATGTGAATGACCCTTGCTAAAGCTATTTGGGGCAATAGCAATTTTCTAGTGCCTTCTAAATTGTACTGGGTAGATTGTTACTCATTTCTTTGCACTAGTTGTAAAATAGACCATCATAATGAAGAACTCTTAACCATCAAACCTCAGTGTTAAACCTAGGATTATGGTGAGTAGAGCATTCTTCCTATAAAAACTAAAAGGAGGGTATTTTTTGAAGTTTTTATTTAAATTCTAATTAGTTAACAAACAGTATAATATTAGTTTCAGATGTACAATAAAATGATTCAGCACTTATATACAACACCCGGTGCTCATTACAAGGAGAGCACTTTAAAAGTATATTATATTGATATTTCTGGACTAAAGTGTTATTAATTACCTGAAAAATATTTTCTGGTTCTGCTTAGATAATAGAATCAAAGTATTTGAATGAGATGCTCATGCATATTACTCTAATTTTCCCCACTGGTTATCACCAAGGTAGGGTATCAATTGAATTTACAGATTTATCAGTCACTTGCAGCACTGTTTATATTATGTGGACTTCCTTAAAACCCATGTCGTAGAACAAATTTAATTTTCTGCTCAAGAGCACTGTTTAATTTACATTCAACGTGTTCCATTGTTTAGGGTTTAGGCTTTTCAGAAAATAGTTTCAACAGACACTTCCTGAGGCAGGTTACAAATTCTAAGTTGCAGAATATCACTGAAGAAATTTAGAAAAGTACCTTTTCATTAATTAAGCCCAGTATGTAAATTTGTAAATCAGCTTTTGAGTAGAAATTGTAAAAGGCAAATTTTGGTTCAAAATAAGAAGAATAGGGATGCCTGGGTGGCTCAGTCAGTTAAGCAGTTGCCTTCTGCTCAGGTCATGATCTCAGGGTCCTGGGATTGAGTCCCGCAACAGTCTCCTTGCTTGGCAGGGAGCCTGCTTCTCCCTCTGCCTCCGCCTGCTGCTCCCCCTGCTTGTGCTCTCTTTCTTTATTTTTTTCTCTCTCTCTCTAGCAAATAAATAAATAAAATACAAAAAATAGGAAGAATAGTTTAATAATTTTAACTACTTAAAAATGGAGAACACTACATCAAGACAGTAAGTTCTCAATTACTATCAGTGTTAAATGTCCAGAAACTCCATTGTTTTAGAGGGAAATCATACTGGAAGTGAGAGGTGGACCTAAACCATTGTCTGTATAAGGACAGACTGGGCTCTGCACATTAATAAACCACTATAAAAGTAGGTTTAAGGCGCCTGGGTGGCTCAGTTGGTTAAGCGACTGCCTTCGGCTCAGGTCATGGTCTTGGAGTCCCAGGATCGAGTCCCACATCAGGCTCCCTGCTTGGCGGGGAGTCTGCTTCTCCCTCTGACCTCTTCCCTCTCATACTTTCTCTCTCTCTCAAATAAATAAATAAAATATTAAAAAAAAAAAAAGTAGGTTTAAGACAAAAAAGTTTCTCACAGTGGCTTAGTTGGTTAAGTGTCTGCTTTCAGCTCAGGTCATAATTTCAGTGTCCTGGGATCAAGCCCTGTGTTGGACTCCCTGCTCAGTGGAGAGTCTGCTTCTCCCTCTCCCGCTCTGTGTGCTCTCTCTCTCTCTCTCAAGTAAATAAAAAAAATTTTTTTTTAATTTTCTCACATCCTAACAGTACAAGGGAAGTTGGGGGAGCACTCTCTTTTCTCTTTTCTCCATTCTCCATTCCTGCCTTTGTTGTTATATTTAATTGATCATATAAGCATGGGTTTATTTCTAGGCTTTCTATTATGTTCCATTGATCTATGCATCTTTTTTTGTGCTAGTATCACACTCTTTTGATTACTACAGCTTTGTAGTGTGTCTTGAAATCTGGGATTGCGATACCTCCAACTTTGTTCTTCTTCCTTAAGAGTTCTTTGGGTATTTGGGGTCTTTTGTGTTTTCATACAAATTTTAGGATTATTTGTTCAAGTTCTGTGAAAAGTTCTGTTGATTTTTTTTAAAGTTTTTTTTTATTTATTTGTCAGAGAGAGAGTGAGAGAGAGATCACAAGTGGGCAGAGAGGCAGGCAGAGGCAGAGGGAGAAGCAGGCTCCCTGCCGAGCAAGGAGCCCAATGTGGGATTCGATCCCAGGAGCCGAAGGCAGCCACTCAACCAACTGAGCCACCCAGGCGTCCCAGTTCTGTTGATATTTTGAGAGGGATGGCATTGAATCTGTAGTTTGCTTTGGATACTATGGACATTTTAACAATATTAATTCTTCTAATCCCTGATCATGAAATATCTTTTCATTTGTGTTGTGTTCAATTTATTTCTTTAATTTCTATACTACAAGTAGTTTTCTTTGCATTTATCCTTCTTGGGGTAGCACATTCTGAATCTATAGCTTGATATTACCTCTCAATTTTAGAAATTCTTAGGTATTGTCTGCAAGGATTGTTGCTGCCCAAATTTCTATTGTTCTCTTTTTGTGATGCCAATTACATGTATGTCAAAATTCTTCCCCATGTCCCATATGTTTTTGTACTTTTTTCTGTTATTTTGTTTCATAATATAGTTTTTCTTTAATTCTCACATATATTTCAATTTGTTTCTTTTCTTTTCATCTCTAATATGCTATTAAACCCATCCTTTAAGTCTAGTTTTAATTATTATAATTTTTCATTCTAGAATTCCTATTTGATTTTTTTGTTTCAATTCTTAGTTCTCTACTAAATTCTTCACCTCATCATTGAACTTCTTAAATTGTTGATCACTATTTTCTTTTAAGGTTCATGTCTAAAAACTACAATTTCCAGACTTTACATGAGTTTGTATAGTCTATTTTTCTTAGTTTTTAGTCAAAAATTTTTATATGTTTTATTTTAGGTTGAATGCTGATTATTGTTCATGAAAAGTAATTGAGATTATTTGAGGCTCCATCTATGGTATTCTGTAAGGTCAGCCTAAATGGACTAATACAATCTTGGTACTAATTATAAATATTTCAGAACACATTTAAGAAAAAAACAATTTATTTTAATATTTATATGTATGCAATCACTTTGGCATACAAAATTCCCCTCAAAATTAATTGCCATAATTTTCCATTGTAGATTAACTCAACTGTAGATATCCTCAGAAATCTTTGCTATAGACAGAAACATTAATTTGCTTTTAGTTACTATACTATGAATAATGGATCTTTCTCATAAATTATGGCAACTAAAAGTAATACTTTTTCTCTTGTTTTCTTCTGCTCTGAGAACCAATTGAAATTGTTTTCATAGTTTTGCTTTCCTAAATTAAGGTATCTTGCTGGGCTATCACAATTTAAATAATTGATGGGTATTTATTTATTGGTTGATTTATTGATATATTTACTCATTCAACATTTATTGAGCATTAACTTTGTGTTAGGCACATCACTAGGATGCTGTATATATAGTAGAGAGTGAGATAGGCAGACAAAGAACTAAAATGCAACATTTAATGCCATAATTGAGAAATGTGCATAGTACAAAAAGAGCAATGGAAAAGAAGCTAACTCTGCCTAGGAAAGTCAGGGAAGGTTTCACAAAGAATAGTTAGCCTTTTAACTAACATTTTAGAAATCCTTAGGAATTTTCTTTTTTTTTTTTAAGATTTTATTTACTTATTTGACAGAGAGAGAGAGATCACAAGTAGGCAGAGAGGCAGGCAGAGAGAGAGGGGGAAGCAGGCTCCCTGCTGAGCAGAGAGCCCGATGCGGGGCTGGATCCCAGGACCCTGAGATCATGACCTGAGCCGAAGGCAGAGGCTTTAACCCACTGAGCCACCCAGGCACCCCCCTTAGGAATTTTCAAGTGTGATGCACCCTACAGGATCACACAAAGTGGTTGCTAAATTGTGCCTTGGAGAGATGTTGAAGAGATTAGATGCTTAGGATGTGAAAAGGCTCCAGAGATGAGAGAGAATAATAACACTGAAGGATTCTGGTCAATTCAGCATGACCAGAACTTGAGGGTGGGGTAGTGATGGTGGTCAAAAGTAGAAAGATGGTGAGGTGTAAGGCTGGTGAGAAAAGCATGAATATGATGGCTTTTAAAGGCCATGGTCACAAATTTGGCCTTCACTTTGTAGGAAATGGATAGTCATTAAAGCATTTTAAACAAGGGTGTAACATGATCATATTTACGTTACAGAAAGATAATTCTGATTGCATCCTAGAGAATGGTTTGGAGAGGGGCAAGACGTAGAGGCATGGAAGCCAGTGAGGAGACTGTTGCTGTGATCTAAGTGAGAGCAAGTTCTGAGAAAGGTAGGAAGAATGGAAAAAGAGAGATGATCATCTAACTGCTATCTTTCTTACAATATTACCTCTGCTTCTGTTCATACATCTTTTTCTTTTCCCATTCATAACCAGATTCCTTGAGGCTACATCCTCTCTAGTGAAAAGAGTATTTAGTGGGCAACTATGTTTCTATTTTACTGATACTTTTCCAATACTGGAAAAAAAGGTTCTTGTTTAAATTTTGGTAAATTTTAAGTATTTTAAATATTTAATTTAAATAAGTTAGCTCACATTCGAATAGCACAGATTTTACAAATAGTTTTACAAAGTGAATGCCTCACAAATATATTCAGACTATGAGGAGGCTTAATTTTGTTCATCTATTTTTATTTTTTAAAGATTTTATTTATTTATGTATTTGAGAAAGAAAGAGCATGATCCAGGGGAGGGGCAGAGGAGGAGGGAGAAGCAGACTCCCCATTGGGCACAGAGCCTAGTGCAGAGATGCAGAGCCAAGGTGGAGGCCAATGTGGAGACTGATATGGAGCCGACGCCGTGACCCTGAGATCGTGACCTGAGCCGAAGTCAGACAGATGACAGCCACTCAGGCACCCCTTATTAATATATTTTAAATCCTACAATATGAGCACAGATAGTTTTTCTCTCTCATCTATGCATATATTTCACATAAAAGGCATTCCAAATTCATCTTAAAATATGAACCAGAGAAATAATTTAATGAATGAAAAAAAAATCAAATTGTACTCAGAAGGGAAGTAATAAATGGCCCAAAGGCAAAAAAAAGCCTTCATTTAAAAAAAAAAGTCATTCATCAACTCATTAATTGTATTAATAACTTATACCTGTAAAGAACTTTGTAATTTAAAATGGTTTCACATTAATTTTCTAATTTTAATTAAAAGAAAAACATTTATAAAAATTTAGTCAATAATAAGACTACAAATCTTAATGTGGAGTTAATATTATTTCTAGGATTCTTTGTTTAATTATAAGGGAGATACTTGCTGAGTACCTACTGTGTGTTCATGATTATTCTAAACGTACTGGCAAATAGTAATGGGTTTGTATAAAGTTTCTCCCTTTATTATGCTATAGTTCTCTCTATTTTCTAACTGGGGAAGGACAAATGGTTAAATAAACATATAATTTAGTGTTAGCAAGAACAATAGTGTAAATATCTAGAGACACAGTTTTTATTAAGTTTGGGATTTTGAGTCTAGAAAAAGTCTGGATTTATATTATAGATTTTAATTTCTAAGCAATGCCTAGGGAAAAAATCCCTCCCCAATTTTAAGAAAACTACTTTAATTCTCATGTATAATATTGCCAAGAGAGAGTTTTACTACATTATATATGACAATGTATTTTATTTCTAAAATGATAACATATTATTATGCTTAGTGGAAATATTAACTTTAACATTTTAGATCTCGTTTTGTTCAGGAACTGATTAATCAGGTATAATTTTCTCATGGCCTTTTAGTGCATTAATTCTGGCCATTTTTCTGTTTCTTATTACATATTTCTACTACCAAATGGTTAGAAAAATGAGAAAAGTTTTAAGAAGTCTGTTGTATTGCATGCCTTCCAATTTTTTTTGTTATATTTTTACTTTAAACAATGCATATTCTACTGAGGGGTGAAAGGATTTGTGAGCATCTGGGTCCTTGTCTGCTGCCACCTGTGACAACCTGCATTAATCTTTAAATCCTTTCCCCGTTTTCTGAAAAACACTGATGAAGTTAATCAGTCACAAAGTTAATTAGAATTTAGTTCCCCTAAAATGGCTCATCATCTTCAGCAATTCTCTGTGCCACTGGAAGATACAGTTTAGAGAGAATGGTTGCAGTGATGCTTATCGAAGTAATTGAAAAGTGGGGGGGGGTATATTTTATATTTAATCATTTTTTGAGCTCCAACATTGGAGTATGTTATGAATTAAACTCTGTAACACAAAAAGATATGCTGAAGTCTTAACCTCTAGTACCTATAAATGTGATCTTATTTGGAAATAGGGCCTTTGCTGATATAATCAAGTAAAAATTAGGTCATTAGGATGGGCCCTAATTCAATATGATTGATGTCTTTATAAGAAAAAAAGGCATGGAGACTATACAGGGAGAATGCCGTATGAAAAACAGAGGCATAAATGGGAATAATACAGCTGAAAGACAAGAAATTCTAAGGGTTTCTGGTCTCTAGCAGAAGGCAAGGGAGGATTTTACCCAGAGTCAGAGGGAGAATGGTCCTGTCGACACCGTCATTTCAGACTTAGAAGCCTCTACAGCACTAAGAGGATAAATTTCTGTTGTTTTAGGCCATCTATTTTGTGTACTTTATTACAGCCATTGTAGGAACTAATATTGAATGTAAACATTTTTTTTCTTCAAGGGAATAAGGAACATGTGGGCATTTGACTACAAGATACAGGGTTGAATGTAGCCAAGAGGTCAAAGGTCAGTGACCCTTTACTTCTAAAATACAGTCTGGTTCAAGTAAAGGAGTGATTGCTATTTTCTAAGTAGTTTCAAGGGGATGGATAATCCTTAATTTTCTAACTCACTTTTCTCTTTAAACTTTTCATTTTAAGAACTAAATGATGTCATATCTAAGTAGATTCACATGCAATTAAAATATTTGGATACTACTGTATTTCTTTGGATTTCAGAAAGTAAGAGACGAAAGAGTTAAGCAAAAGGTATGTCTGATCCCACTCTAAAATATAAGTTAATGATTAAAGAGCGATAAATGTTCTCAAAAATAGAGTTATGACTATGAAAGAAGAAAAGATTAAAGCACTCAAAACAATCAATGAAAATACAAATAAACCTTTTTGTGAACCTATATTTGTAAAGATTTCTGATTGTATCAAAAAGGACTGTGAGAAGAGTGTTTACACAGGTAATGGCCAAAATGAACTGAAGTTTGAGGTTGACGGTAATATTGATGAGTGATAACAAAGAACAAAAAAATCTTATTGTTAAAGCTTTTTCAGAATTTGTGATCATTGCAGAGCATTTTTAAAATGTCATTAAAAGAATCTGAAAGAAACATGAGTGTATAAGCTGAGAAAGACGTTCTATCTGCCCTGAACAGACTTGTCAGTGGAATTCCAAACTTCAGTGTTTGTATATCAGGAATCATGGGGAAATATATAAATGTTGCCAAGTGATAAAGTATAATTGATGAAAGCAGTGATAGTTAACGTAGAAAATAGAAGGGAGGCATAATAGCTTTTAAAACCTTGGGGGTTTAGAAAGATGGTAGAGTAGACAAGTTCCAGGAACTTATTTCCCCAGAGAAATGAAATTTTTAAAAAAACCCTAAATACTGGCTAAAATAACTTTATGGGAACTCTGAAAAACAAAGGATTATCATATATACATGAATTTTGTATGATATCAGGTAAATGATTTGTAAATGTTTTCTCCCATTCTGTAAGTTGTCTTTTCACTTTTATGATAGTGTCATTTGATACACAGAAGTTTTTAGTCTTAATGAAGCCTGATTTACCTTTTTTTTTCTAGTTACGTATGCTTTAGGTATCATGTCTAGGAAATTACTGCCCAGTCCAAGACAGAAAGATTTATACCCATTTTTCTTCTAAGAAGTTTATAGATTTAGGTCTTACATTTAGGTCTTTAAACAAGTTTAAGTTAATTTTGCATATGGTGTGAGGTAATCTAACTTCCTTTGTTTATATGCAGATATTCAGTTGTCCCAGCACCTTTGTTAGACTATTCTTTACCCAATGAATTGTCTTAATACCATTGTCAAAAATAAATTGACCATAAGTGTTAATTTCTAGATCTTCCAGTGTTCCATATGTTTATCATTATGCCAGTAAAACAATCTTAATTACTGTAACTTTGTAGTAAGTTTTTAAAATTAGTAAGTATGCGGCTTTCAATTTTGTTCTGCCTTTTCAAGGTTGCCTTTGCTATTCTGAGAGTCTTGTTTCATATGACTTTTAGAATCAGTATGTCAACTTTTGCAAAGGACAGCTCTGATTTTGATAGGAATAGTATTTAATCTATCCATCACTTTGAGAATTCTTGCCATTTTAACAATATTAAGTGTTCCAATCTACAGACAGGATGTCTTGCCATTTATTTAGGTATTTAAAAAATTTCTTTCAATGGTACTTTCTAGTTTTTATTGTACAAAGTTTGCATTTCTTTGTTCAGATTTATTCCTAAGTGTTTTACTCTTTTTCATACTATTGTAAATCAATTTTTAAATTAATTTTCTGATAGTTACTTCCTAGTATATAGAAATACAATTGATTTGGGTATATCAATCTTGTATTCTGCAATCTTACTGAAGTCATTTAAAAGCCCTAATACTATTTCTGTGAATATTTTGGGCTTTTCTACCTACCAGATCATGTCATCTGTGATAGATACAGTTTTACTTCTTCCTTTCCAATCTCAATGTGTTTTGTTTATTTTTCTCACCTAATTGCTCTGGATAGAACCTCCAGGACAATGTAGACTGAAATGGCAAGAGCGAACATTCTTATCTTGTTTCTAAACATAAGGTTAAGTATTATCTTTCAGTAAAAAACATGGTGTTACATATGCATTTTTTATAGTTGCCCTTTTCAGTTTGAGACATTACTTTTTTGTTTCTAATTTATTCATTTATTTTTATCACGAAAGAGTGTTAGACTTATCAAATTCTTTTTTCTGCATCTGTTTATTAGATTATATTTTTTCCTTTTTCTATTAATATGGTATCTTATGATTTTCATATGTTAAATCAGCCTTGCCTTCTTGAGATAAATTCCATTTGGTCATGATGTATGATCTTTTTAATGATGTATAATTCCACTGCTAGATTCAGCTTGCTGTATTATCTTGATGATTATCTTGATTATCTTGATGATTATCTTAATGATCTATATTCAGAAGGAACTTGTTTTATATTTTTCTTATGATATTTTTATCTAGTGTTGATATCGGGGTAATGTTGGCCTTGTAGAATGAGCTGGTAAAAATTTCTTCTTTTGTTTTTTGGAAGAGTTTGAAAAGGATTGGTGTTCGTTCTTCTTTAAATGTTTGGTAGAATTAGGGAAGCCATCTGCTTTTAAGCTTTTTTGAGGGGATAGGAAATTTTTTGATAACTAATTCAAGCTCTTTACTTGATAATAGATCTATTTAGACTCTTCTTGTTATAGTTTCAGTAGTTGCAGTAAATTTCTAGGGATTTGTCCATTTCATCTAAGTTGTGTAATTTGTTGATATATCATTATTCACAGTATTTCCTTATAACCTTTTTTCCCCCTGTATGGATAGCTGTAAAACCCCTGCTTTCATTCTTGATTCTACTTAATTCTAGTAATCTCAGTGTTGTCTCTCTTTTTTTTTGGGGTCAGTTTTAGCTATAGGTTTGCTAAATCTGTTGGTCTTTTCAAAGGACCACATTTTCAGTTAGTTTTATCTATTTTTCTCTAATTTATCTCATTTATTTCTACTCTAATACTGATTATATATTTTCCCTACTTCCTCTGTGTTTAGTTACCTTTTTATTTTCTGGTGTCTTAAGTTGGGAAGTTAGATTATTGATTTGAGATCTTTTTTCTTCTTCTTTTTTTTTTTTTTTTTTGAGTGAGGAAGAAAAGGGTGGGGGAGGGGCAGAAGGGATGGGAGAGAGAGACCCTTAAGCAGGCTCCATGTCCAGTGTGGAGAGCAACACAGGGCTTGATCTCACAATACTGAAATCATGACCTGAGTGGAAATCAAGAGTTGGACACTTAACCAACTAAGCCAACCTCTTCTTTTTTAATGTAGGTGTTTTCAGCTATAAATTTTCCTTGAAGTGCTACTGTTGCTGTATTCCATACATTTCATGTTGCATGTTTGTTTTCACTTATCACAAAATGTTTCCTAATATCCCTTGTGATTTTAATTTGGCCCATTGTTTATATGGGAGTATATTGCTTAATTTCTACATATTTGTGAATTTACCAAATTCCCTTTTGTTTGATTTCTAATTTAATTCCATTTTGATCAAAGAGTAATGTATATGCTTTCAGTTATTTTAAATTTATTGAAAAATGTTTCATGGTCTCATATATGATCTATTCTTGAGAATCTTCCATGTGTCCTTGAGGAAAATATAGGTTTTGCTGTTTTTAGTTGGAGTGTTCTATAGATGTCTATTAGGCCCAGTTGCTTTATAGCTTTGTTCAACTCCTTATTTCCTCATTGCTCCTCTGCCTAGTTCTATCCATTATTATAAGTGGGGGTATTGAAATGTTCAATTACTATGGTGAATTGTCTATTCCCCTCATTGAAATCTGTCAGTTTTTATTTTATGCATTATGGGGCTCTGTATTTAGATCATATATGTTTGTAATTATTATATCTTCTTGCTGAATTGACCTTTTTATCACTATAAAATGTTTCTCATTGTCGCTAATAATTTTTGTCTTAAAGTCTATTTTGTTTGACATTAATATAGGCATTCCCAGGTCTCTTTTGGCTACTGTCCCCATGGTATATAATTTTCCATTTCTTTATTTTCAACCTATTTGTGTCTTTGAGTGTAAAGTTTCTTATAGAAGGCATATAATAAATTTCTTATTTCACTCTTCCAAACTATGCCTTTATTTAAAATGTTTAACTCAAGGTGCCTGGGCGGCTCAGTCAGTTAAGCATCTGCCTTCGGCTCAGGTCATGATCCCAGAGTCCTGGGATTGAGCCCTGCATGGAGCTCCCTGCTCAGAGAGGAGTCTGCTTCTTCCTTGCACCCTACCCCCGCTTGTGCTCCCTCTCTTTCTCTCTCTCATTCTCTCTCTCTCAAATAAATAAATAAAATATTTAAACATTTTTAAAAGATAAAATGTTTAACTCATTTACAATTAATATAATTACTGATAAATAGAATTTGCTTCTACCATTCTGTTGTTTTCTATGTCTTACATTTTTTGCTTCTCTCTTCTTCCATTACTATCTCCTGTTCGGTTAAATAATACTTTTTAAAAAGATTTATTTATTTTTATTTTATAAAGAAAAAGAGCATGAGCAGGAGGAGGGGCAGAGGGAGATGGAGAGAGAGAATCCTCAAGCAGACTCTCCACTGAGCGCAGAACTCAACCTGGGGCTTGATCCCAGGACCCTGATATCGTGACCTGAACCAAAATCAAGAGTTGGGCACTTAACCAACTGAGCCACCCAGGCTCCCCTAAATAATACTTTCTAATGCATTTTTTTAATTCTCTTATGGATTTTAGTATATTTTTTAAATCTATTTTTATAATTACTCTGGGCATTACAATAAATATCTTAACTGATAATAATCTATGTCAGATTAATACCAATTTAAATTCAGTAATATACAAAACTGTTTCTTCTCTGTATCTTCATTCCTAATTCCCTTCTTTGTGCTATTATTCTCACAGAAATTAATGCTTTATATATTCTATGTCTGTCACCACACATTTGTTAAGTATTGCTTTATTCAGTTGTCTTTTATATCTGACAAAAGAAGAAAAATGTATTTATATTGTCTCTTACTTTTACTTAGTAGTTACCTTTACCAGTGCTCCTTATTTATTCATGTGGACTCAAGTTACTATCTAAAATCCTTTCATTTCATCCTGATTTGAATTACTGAGTTCATTTGCTTTCAGCCTGAAGAACTCCCTTTAGTATTTCTTGTAGAATTGGTCTGCTCAGAATGATTTTTTTTCCTAGGAATGTTTTAAGTTCTCCTTTATTTTTTGAAGTACAGTTTTGCTAAATATAGAATCCATGGTTTGTAATCTTTTTCTTTTAGCATCTTAAATATGTCACCCCATTGTCTCTGCTCTATGGTTTCTAGTGACAAAACAGTTGTAAATTTTATTGAGGATTCCTTGTACATTATGAATCTCCTTTCTATTGCTTCTTTAAAGTTTCCCCCTTTATCTCTGGCATTTGACTATTTGACTATGATGTGTCTGTAGATCTCCTTGAGTTTATCCTACTTGATGTTTGTTGAGTTTATTGGATGAGTTTACTAACATTTTTTCATCAAATTTAGGAAGATTTTGGCTATGATTCAAATAGTCCTGATCATTTCTCTCTTTCTCTCTTTTTTTTTTTTTCTTGGAATCCTATTTTGTACATGTTGTCCTTAATGGTGTCCCACAGATCTCTGAGCTTCTATTCATTTTTCTTCATTTTTTCTTTCAGTTTCTTTGGTACTTCAAATTGGGCTTTCTTCAAGTTTGCTTTTTCCTTTTTGAGCTTGCTCAAATCTGTTGTTGAACCCCTCTAGTGAATTTTTCACAACAGTGAAGAAATTCTATTTTTCTTAATAATTTCTTTTTATTGATATTTTCAGTTTGGTGAGATATCACTCATATTTATTATTATTTTTTAAAACACGGTTTCCTTTACTTCTTTGGATGGCCTTAAAATAGTTGATTTAGAGTCCTTATGCAATGTCTGGGTATACTCAGGCAGAGTTTCTATTAATTGCTTTCTTTCTTTTGTATGGGCCATACTTTCTTGTTTCTTTGCTCATCTCATATTTTTTTTTGTTAAAAACTGAATTTTTCAAATGATATAAAAACTTTGGTAATCAGATTATCCTCCCTATTTAGGGTTTGTTGCTATTGTTCTGTGTTGTTTTTTTCTTTTATTTGTTGTTAGTTACTTTTCTAAACTAATTCCATGAAGTCTTTGTGGTGTGTGGCTACTCAATTAATGTAGTGGTTATGTGGAATCAATAATTCTCCTAGTCTTTCCCACAGAGTTCTTTGTGCTTGGTCAGGCCCACATTTAATTAACACTCAGACAGATAATTGAAAACATCAATCTATTGGATTCCTCCAAAATTCATATTTCACTTTCTGTTTGTGCAAAGTCTCAAGGTTAACCAGAGATGAGAGATTAAGGCATTCTCATATCTTGCTTGGATATTCACACAGCTCTAGACATGTGCATAAATATGCACATGAGCCTCTACATTCACGGGAATGCCTCTGAACTTTTCAAAGCCTCCTTGGACATCTTAATTTCTAGATTTTTTAAAAAAAGCTTTTTGGATAGCCTGCCTTAGGCAGCTACAAGTTAATCAATTTAATATTTTCCTTTCCTTTCCTTTCTTTCTTTCTTTTTTTTTTTTTTTTTTTTTTTTGTCATATGCCCCCAGGGAGAAGTCTTTTCATGCTCGGCAAGTTCCATGTCTGGTCAAATAAAAACAGCTTTGCAAGTGGGATTTTTCAGGGAACTACTAGACAGGTTGAATAGTAACATTTCTCTAGGAATGACGCTTTGAAGGGCCTCTAGCCCCATTCTGCTGCTTCTAGTGGTTGGGAAGCCCCATTTTGCCACCTCCAGCGGCTGTGTGGCTATTCCTTTTCACCAAGATTGAGGTTTGTTGGCTTTCAGAGTTACTATAGAACTGAAGGGGGAAAAAAGATGGTAATGAGGCAAGCTAAAACCCACAAAAATTACTTTTTACTAAGACTCAGCTTTTTTTTTTTTTTCTTGAATAAGCATTCTTCAGACTTTTGCAAGATTTTGGTGAATTTCCATAATTCTGAGGAATTTGAATCTCTGTATTTTTGCCTGTTTTTTCATTGCTTTCTTTTTTTTAATTTTTTGGTATAAATTTTTTATTGTGTTATGTTAGTCATCATAAAATATATCATTTGTTTTTGATGCAGTGTTCCAAGATTCATTGTTTATGTACAACACCCAGTGCTCCATGCAATACATGCCCTCCTTAATACCCACCACCAGGCTCACCCATCCCCCCATTCCCCTCCCCTCTAAAACCCTCAGTT
>CM052901.1:30114620-30205500 GCA_028534135.1 Potos flavus | reverse complement strand
GGCATCTTGGCTCTTTCCACAGTTTAGCTATTGTGGACATTGCTGCTATGAACATTGGGTAGATTTTATTTATTTATTTGACAGAGAGAGACACAATGAGAGAGGGAACACAAGCAGGGGGAGTGGGAGAGGGAGAAGCAGGCTCCCTGCCGAGCAGGGAGCATTACATGGGTCTCATTCCAGGACCCCGACATCATGACCTGAGCCGAAGACAGATGCTTAACAACTGAGCCACCCAGGTGTCCCTTTTCATTGCTTTCTTGAAGAAGAGAATTTCCAGAGGTTCTTCCTCTACCATTTTTGGTGACCTTCCTCTTTCTGGTTTTGTATGTAATTTTTTATTAGAACACAGCCATGCCTATTTATTTATATGTTATTGGTGTATTATTTCACATTATAATGGCAGAGCTAAGGAGTCATGAGAGAGACTGTATAGCCTACAAAGTAAAAAATATTTACTATCTGGCCTTTTACAGAACAAGTTTGTTTACAAGGCACTTTTATATAATGGTGGAGGTTAAACTAATTCAGTTGTTTCTAACTGTATTCCATTAGAATCAAAACTGTGATGCTGGTTTAAAATTTAGATGAAAGGCCCTGCACCCAGAAAGTCTGATTCAGTAGATGTGGGGTACAACCAACAAGTCTATATTTTTAAAGAATTCTGATGAAGACACTCCTCTCACTGGGAACAACTTAATTAACTGATTTTAGTGTCCTTTCTAAATCTATGATTCTATAAGTTAGACATCTTATATCAAGGCCTAGTTTTTTTTTAAGATTTTATTTATTTATTTGACAGAGAGAGACACAGCAAGAGAGGGAACACAAGCAGGGGGAGTGGGAGAGGGAGAAGCAGGCTTCTTTTCGAGCATGGAGCCTGATGTGCGGCTCGATCCCAGGACCCTGGGATCATGAGCCAAAGGCAGACGCCTAAGGAATGAGCCACCGAGATGCCCGTATATCAAGACCTAGTGACAATAAATGGGGAAAACAGTAAATGTTCATTATTGAGCATTTTGTTTTTATTCTTATTGTCAATAGTAGTTTCATTTTCTTTAAATTGATTCATCTCTAGTTTATTTTTTTAAAGATTTTATTTATTTATTTGACAGAGAGAGAGAGAGAAAGCAGGGGGACTTGCAAAGGGAGAGGGAGAAGCAGGCTCCCCACTGAGCAGGGAACCCAGTGCAGGGCTTCATCCCAGCATCATGACCTGAGCCCAAGGTAGATGCTTAACTGACTGAGCCACACAGGAGCCCCAGATTCATCTATAGTTTATTATAGTTATTAGCCTACAGAGAAAGAATTAATGGACCTGAAAGCATGCATTTTTACAAGTATGTGCAAGTTATCCTTTACTAATATTTTCTCTCAAGGGCCCAGATGTACTCAATTTTCTTACTTGATTGACAGATGTCAAGAAGGCTCAGGGCCCCATTTAAGCTTCTAAACTGTTCCTTTTTATGGAATAGAATTACAATGAAGTTTCTAATTGGAGAAATTTGCAGTCACACTCTTTTTATGGATCCATCCCATATTTATGGCATACACATAATTACTTCATTTGATGAATGAGCAATAACAGAAAGACTTACCTATATATGAGAACACTCCACTCAAAGTTATCTATTCATCTATCTGAAACCTTTTCTCAATGTCTTTTTTTCCTAGAACTTTTTACTAATGAAATCAACTGATATTTATTCTTCCAGCTTTAAAAAAATCTCTAAGAATTAATACTTTTGTGTAGATGGCTTGAAGACTTAATGAATTTTGATTCCCTCAGTCACCAATTACCAAAGGATGAAAGTGCATTAATTATACAGAAAGGTTAATTTTTGCTCAATAAGAAATAAACAATAAAAACCGTAAGTACCTGAAATTTCACCTCAATCAGAAGGGCGATTAGGCCAGCTGTGACATCAAAGATACCTTTTAGGTGGTCAATAATAAAAATTACTACCAAGAATAATGGAGTAGTCCCTACATAATTCAACAAGATACTACAGATTGAGTGGCTTAAATAACAGAAATTTATTTTGTCATAGTTCTAGAGGATAGAAGTCTAAGATCAAGATGCCAGAAGGGTTGGTTTCCTCAGAGGCCTCTCTTCTTGCCTTGCCTTCCTTCCTGCTGCCTTTTCCCATGGTTATCCTTTTGTGAATACACATCCCTGATGTCCCTTCCTATTCTTTAAGTACCCTACTCATATTGGATTAATGCCCAAACTAATGGCCTCATTTTAACTTACTCATTTCTGTGTATACTTATTTCCAAATACAGTTACATTCTGAGCTATTAGAGGTTAGGACTCCCTTGTATGGATTTTGGTGGAAGACAATTCAGCCCTTAATATGGGTGATGACAGAATAAACTATAATTTACAATATTCATATTTATCTGAGCTTGTGAGTCTTTTAAAAATTATATAAGTAAAAAAATTTATAGAAAAAATAGAGGGAAATGAAGTCAGATCACATAGAAATGATGGAAGCAGTAGAATGAATATTCACAGAAAGTTAGAATGAAAATCTATGTAATGCAGCCACAATAGTAGGAATAATGTAGAGATAATAAATTCCATGAGCTAAGCAGTGCTTTAACTACATTCCACAAGCTATGTGTAGTTTCTTTATTGTCATCCTCTTCAAATTATATACCCTCTTCTATTTTCATTGTCTGTAATCCATTAATCACATGAAAAGTATTTTTTTATGTTCTAAATATATGAGATTTTAGTTGTCTTTCTATTACTAATGATGAATTTTAAACAGTGTGGTAATGGAATGTGGTCAGTATACAGTTGACCCTTGAACAGTGCAGGGTTTGTTGCAGTGCCAACCCCCAACAAAAATCTGCATATAACTTTTGACTCCCCCAAAACTTAACTACAAATAGCCTACTGTTGACTAGAAGCCTTACCGGTAACATAGACAGCAATGAACATGTATTTTGTATGTTATGTGTATTATATACTATATTCTTACAATAAAATAAGCAAGGGAAAAGAAAATGTTATTAAGAAGATAATTAGGAAGAGAAAATACATTTACAGTACTGTACTGTGTTTATTGAAAAAAAATCCATATATAAGTGGACCTGCACAGCTCAAACTTGTGTTAAGAATTATCTGTAGTATTTACTTTTGGTATTTGTTGAAAATAGTTTTTGTGGAGTATTTTGTGGTTAGATGTTAAAATAGTCCATGTGTGCTTGAAAATAATGGATATTTTAGAATTGTTGGATATAGTATGTTTTATATATGTCTACTACATTAAACTGGTTATTTGGATCTATTAAATATTTTATACTGTTATGATTTGTTGTTATGTTCAGTCATTTGGTATCAGAGAGATGTTAACAATCTTCCAGTATGATTGTGGAGTTAATGTCTGAATATATGTATAATCATTTTTCTTTATACACTTTGAGGCTATATTGTTTGATGCACACATGGCCAGGATTTTAATCGCTTCCTAGTGACATGTTCCTTGTGATTTTTTTGAAAAGATGCTGTTTATATTCTAAAATTCCTTTAACATAAAAGTCTATTTTAGTATTATTTTTGCTATATCAGGTTTCTTTGGATTGCATCTTACTTTTTCATTTTATTTTTATATATGTTTGTGTTTGTTTTGTTTTTAAATTTTATCATGGAAATGCTCAAGCTTGCAATAAGAAATAGAATAGTTTCATTGTCTGTCACGTAATCACTCCATAATTAATTTTTTTCTATCATATATCCTCATTTTTGTTTAGCCTCCTCATAAATTAAGGAAAAAAACCCAATATTTTATCCCAGATCCTACTCCTCCCAGCTTATATTTTTTGCTAATATATTAGTTCCTTCTGGTTACATACAAAACTAGTTATTAATAATAGTGGTTTTCTGGGGCACCTGGGTGGCTTAGTGTGTTAAGCCTCCGCCTTCGGCTCAGGTCATGATCTCAGGGTCCTGGGATTGAGCCCTGCAATGGGATCTCTGCTCAGCAGGGAGCCTGCTTCCCCCTCTCGCTCTGCCTGCCTGCTTGTGATCTCTCTCTCTCTCTGTCAAATAAATAAATAAAATCTTTAAAAAAAAAATAAGGGGTTTTCATAGTCAATTATAACTTAGATTAAAATACATATTTTACACAGATGGCCAACAGACACGTGAAAAGATACTTAACATCCCTTATCATCAGGGAAATGCAAATCAAAACCACAGTGAGATATTACCTCACACCTGTCAGAATGGCTGAAATCAACAACACAAGAAACAAGTGTTAGTGAAGATGTGGAGAAAGGGGAACTCTCTTGCACTGTTAGTGGGAATACAAACTGGTGCAGCTAATGTGTAAAATAGTATAGAAGTTCCTCAAAAAATTAAAAATAGAACTACCCTATGATCCAGTAATTGCACTACTAGATATTTACTCAAAGAATACAAAAACACTAATTTGAAAGGATAAATGTTTATTGCAGCATTATTTACAGTGGCCTAACTGTGGAAGCAGCCCAAGTGTCCATCAATAGATGAATGGATAAAGAAATGGTGTATACATACAATGGAATATTATTCAGCCATAAAAAAGAATGAAATCTTGACATTTGCAACAACACAGATGGAGCTAGAGAGTATAATTCTAAGTGAAATAAGTCAGAGAAAAACAAATAGTACATGATTTAAGTAACAAAACAAATAGATAAAGGACAAATTTAAGAATTTAAGAAACAATTTAAGAAACAAAACAAATAGAGGACAAAAAAAGGGACAAACTGAAAAACAGACTCTTACCCATGGAGAACAAACAGATGGTTACGAGAGCAGAGATGGGTTGGGGGGATGGGTGAAATAGGTGAAGGAGATTAAGAGTACACTTATCTTGATGAGCACTGAGTAATATATCGAATTATTTAGTCAATATATTTTACACCTGAAACCAATATAATATTGTATGTTGACTATACTGGAATTAAAATTTAAAAACAACCCACCCCAAAATATGTGTTTATAAATTTTCTTATTCATCAGTACTTTTTACATTTAACTTTTTCAGGATTCAACTTCCTTTTTCCTGAAGTAAAATATTGGAAGTTTTAGAATGATATCTTGAGTCGAGATATTGGTTATTAATTACTATAGAGAGTAGAAGTAGATAAAATGTTTTCACATTATTTCTATTATAAGATAATAAAAGGCTGAATTAAGATGTTGCCAATGGAAATGGAAAAATGTGGTGAATCTGAGAGACATTTCAGAAATGACAATTAGATATATGTTGTGAAATAGGATGGGAATATGCTAGAATAAATTAGATTTATAAATTTATAAATAAATTAGATTTCTGTGCAGACTTAATATATTCCTGGGGAAGGCACAAACTCTATTTGGAAATACACAAAGAAGATTTTTAATTCTGGACATATTAAATTTGAGTAATTTTGGAGATACCTGGGTGGAAATATTCACTAGACATTTGAAAATATGAGTCTCTCATGGTAGAATTTGAACATGAATATATGGAATTTATAATAGGAGCACATTGTTGAAATCCAGTATTCTAAATCCACCCCATCTTCTCCCTCTCCCAAATTTGTACATAAATCTTGTCCTTCTTTCCAGGGAAGGGGCTTTGCTAATTTATCTCTGATAACCTAATATATGCTAATATGGTAATAGTTTTAAACATTGCTATTCAAAATGTTGTCTGTAGGGACAGTTAGAAATGAAGAAACATACATGAACAAATTGGATAATCTGGAAGAAATGGATAAATTCCTGGAAGCATACAACCTACCAACACTGAATCATGAAGACACAGAAAATCTGAACAGACCAGAAATAAGAAAGAGATTAAAGTAGTAATCAATAATCTTCCAAAGATGAAAAATGAAGGAGCAGATGGCTTCACTGGTGAATCCTACCATACATTTAAGGAAGATTTCATGTGAATCCTTCTCAAAGCTTCAGAAAAACTGAAGAGGGACCATGACTTCCAAACTCATTTTTTGAGGCCAGCATTACCCTGATACTAAAAAAACAGATTCAAATTCTAGAAGAAAAGAAAATTATAAGTAAATCTCTCTCTCTGTTGATCCTTGATGCAAAAGTCCTCAATGAAGTACTAGCAAATGAAATTTAGTAGCACATCAAAGGATCATTACAATGATTAGTGGGATTTATTTTGGGGATGCAAAGATGGCTCACCATATGCATATCAATAAATATGATATGTTATCAGAATGAAGGATAAAAATCATATGATCATCTCAATAGATGCAGAAAGAAATCATTTGATCAAATTGACACACTTTCATGATAAAAGCTTTCAACAAGTTAGGTGGAGGACAAATGTACCTCCACCATAATAAAGGCCATATATGACAGGCCTATAGCTAACATCATACTCAATGTTGAAAAGCTAAAAGCTTTTTCTGGAAGAACAGGAACAAAGCAAAGTATGCCCACTCTTGCCATTTCTATTCAAGATAAGACTGGAAGTCCTACCCAGAGCAATTAGGTAAGAAAAAAAAAATCATCTGTATCTGAAAGGAAGAAGTGAAATTGTCTCTATTTGCAGAAAATATGATTATTACATAGGAAACCCTAAATACTCCCAACAAAAACTATTAGAACTAATAAATTCAATAAAGTTGTAGGATACAAAATTAACATAAGAAATCAGTTGTGTTTCTATACATTATCAGAGAACTCCCCGCAAAAGAAATTAAGAAAGCAGTCCCATTTACAATAGGATCAAAAAGAATAAAACACTTGGGAATAAATTTAACCAAGGAACTGAAAACTCTGTACACTGAAAATTATAAAACATTGATGAAAATTGAAGATATAAATAAATGGAAAGATATACTGTGTTCATGGGGTAGAAGAATTAGTATTGTTAAAATGTCCACACTACCAAAAGCAATCTACAGCTTCAATGCAATTTTTATAAAAATTCCATTAGCAGTTTTCACAGTAGAAAAAGCAATCCTAAAATCCGTATAAACCCACAAAAGCCCCCAAGTGTTGAAAGCACTCTTTAGAAAGAACAAAGCAGGAGGCACCATACTTCTTGATTTCAAACCGTATTACAAAGCTAATGTAATCAAAACAGTGTGATACCAGCGTTAATATAGACAAACCAATGGAACACAATAGCCCAGAAATAAACTCTATACAATAGTCAAGTTATCTCTGACAAGTGCACCAAGAATACACAAATGGGAAAAGATAGTCTCTTCAATAAATGGTGCTGTGAAAACTGGGTATCTACATACAAAGGAATTAAATTTCACCCTTATCTTATACCATATACCAAAAAATCAACTAAAAATGGATTAAAGACAAACATAAGATCTGAAACTATAAGCATTTAGAAGATACACAGTTTGGTCTTGGCAATAATTTTTGGATATGACACCAAAAGCCAGGGAACAAAAGTAAAAATAAATAAGTGGTACTACATCAATTAAAAAGCTTTTGCACAGCAAAAGAAATAATCACCAAAATGAATAGGCAACCTACAGAACGAAAGAAAATATTTTCAAACTATATATCTGACAAAGGGTCAATGTCCAAAATATATAAGTAACAAGTCGATAGCAAAAAAACAAATAACTCAATTTAAAAAATAGATAAAGGGCTTGAATAGTCATTTATCCAAAGAAGACAGACAAAGAGTCAGCAGGTATTTGAAAAGGTGCTCAACATCCCTAGTCATCAGGGAAATGCAAATTCAAGCCACAATCACCTAACACCTTTAGAATGGCTAGTATCAAAGAGACAAAAGTGTAGTGAGTATATAGAGAAAAAGGAACCTTAGTAAGCTATTGGTGGGAATGTAAATTGTTTCAGACACTGTCAAAAACAGTATTGAATTTTCTCAAAAAATTTAAAATAAAAAACAACCTTATGACCCAGAAAACCCACTTCTGGGTATTTGGCCAATGGAACCAAAATCAGGATCTGTTCACTTACAACCTCAGGAGCTGCGAACACCACCAGATTCTCCCATTGAAGAACCAAGGAAGATCTCTTCAAGGGTCTAGAAGAAGGTGAGAAAGAATAGTCCATGTAAAATAAGACTCAGATCATTCTCTATAACAGATGCTTTCTCTCCAGGGTTAAAGACTTTATCAGAACCTTGTCCCAGAGAGCCATAAGGAAAGAGACTTCCTCTAACCTTCCTGTTTCACTGATACTTGGTGGTGGAATAAATGAAATTAAAATATTTATATGATAAAAAATACTTGCAAAGGTCACAGGCCAAAGACATAGGCCCACCAGAAACTGAGATATAATTGGAAAATTATAGAATTCTTTCACTTCCCCATACCTTACCACCACCCCAGAAGGGATTTAATATAATAATAGTGGATTAGTGCTGAAAGAGCTGAAAGGTACAGAATCTCTATAAGGAAGAGTACTTAGAAAGACCAAGGCAAAAAAAAAAAAGGTAAAAAAAAAAAAAGAAAGAAAGACCAAGGCAAGAGGGGGGATGAAAATAAGGACAACAGAGGAATTCAAAGCCTCTAACACCTATAGTGACAGCAAATATTAAAGTGCAATTTTTAGACACATCATAATCAGACTTCACACTAGAGGCTTATTTACCTCCGTTCCTGCCAAGCCTTCAACAAAAAAATATAAGGCATACTAAGGGGCAAATAAAAATGTGAAATCATGGTCCACAGAAGAAAAGCAAGCATCAGAACCAGATTCAGCTATGACAGACCTGTCAGAAATATCGTACAGAGAATTTTAAATAATTATGATTAACATGTTAAGGCCTTTAATGGAAGAAATTGACAGCATGTAAGAACAGATGGATAATGTAAGCAGAGACATGAAAAGTCAAAGAATAAAAAGGAAATGCTATAAATCAAAAACATTGCAACAAAAATGAATAATGTCTTTGATGAGCTCATCAGTAGACTGGAAACAGCTGAGGAAATAATCAGCAGGCTTTAAGATATGTCAATAGAAATTTTCCAAACTGAAATACAAAAAATAAAGGAATGAAGAAAGAGAACATTCAGGACATGTGGGACAATTTCAAAAGATATGACATATTCATGATTAGAATTCCAGAATGAGAAGAGAGAATATAGCAGAAGAAATATTTGAAATAACTGTAATCAAGAAGTATCCAAAATTAATGATAGACACCAAACCAAAGACCAAAAAGTCTCAGAGAACACCAAGAAGAATAAACATCAAAAGTACCAGACAGAGATATCATACTCAAATTTCAGAAAAGCAAATACAAAGAGAATGACTTGAAAGGAGGTGGCAGAGGTGAGGGGAGTAGGAGACACAATATTTATATAGGAACAAAAATAAGCATTACACAAAATTTCTCATTAGAGACCATGAAAGCAAGAAGAGAGTGGAGTAAAATATTTATAAAGTATTGAAAGAAACGGACTAACAATCAAGAATTCAGTATCCAGTAAGGTAATTCTTCAAAATGAGAGAAAGACTTTCTTAGACAAATAAAAACTGAAATAATTCACCATAGTAGACTTGCTAAGCAAAAAATGTTAAAATATTTCTTCAGACAGAAAAAAATACATAGGTCAGAAATTTGGAACTACATAAAGGAAGAAAGTATTAGAGAAAGAATGAATAAACGCAACATATAATCTTTTAGTTTTCTCATTCTTAATTTTCCACAGCTCCAGGATATTTCATTCTTCTTCTTTTTTTAATTTTTGTGTATCAATTTGGGTAATTTTTATTGACTTACCATCTAATTCATTGATCTATTTGCCTCAGTTATCTTGAGTCTACCTAAAGAATTGTCAAAAGCATTCTTCATCTCTATTACCATCTTTTTTAGGTCCAGTATTTCAACATGACTGTTCTATATAGTTTCTGTCTTTCTGCTGAATTTCCATCTATTCATATTGTCTGCCTTTTCCACTAGGGCATTTAGTATAATTAACCATAGTTATTTTTAAATATTTATCTTATAATCCCAACATTAGCTTCACCTCTGAAGTTGGTTTTGTTGATTGCTTTGAAACTTGTTCGTTTCCCCCACTTTTTTACAGTGTCTTATTTTTAATTGAGTACTAAATATCATGTGTACAGCAATACAGACTGATGTAAACATAAGTTATTTTCAGAAATGGTCATTCTTCTTCCTCTGCTAGGCCTGTATTATATAGTGTTGTGTCAATCTTGTCAGGAGTTGAGCTGGGTATTGTGTTTGTTGTTGCTATGGAGACAAAAGACAAATGGTTGCTAGGTACTGGAAATTAGGAAGTTTTAACTACAAAGGGCATGCTATGGTCTGAATGTTTGTGTCACCCTCCCCCCCAAATCCATATGTTAAAATACTAACTCTCAAGGTGATGGTATTAGGATGTGAGGTCCTTTTGGGAAATGATTAGAGCATAAGGGCAGAGCCTTGCTGAATGGAATTAGTACCCTTATAAAAGAGACCTAAGAAAGCCCTCTTGCCCTTTCTGCCAAGTGAGGTTATAACGGAAAGACAGCCATATAGGAAGCAGGATCTCATCAAACACTGAATTAGCTGGCACATTGAATTTGGACTGTGAGAACTGTATTTATGTTGTTTATAAGCCCAAACAAACTAGAACAAAGCATGAGGGAACTTTTTGAACTAAAGGAAATGTTCTCTATCTTGATTTTGATGTTTATATAATAATATGTATTTGTCAAAAGTTATAGAACGATATACTAAAAGAAGTATATTATACTTCAATAAACATGTTTTTAAAAGTACTCCTTGTGTACATAGGCCTTGAAAGACACTACTAGGTACTATAAAGAGTATAAAAAGGAACTGTTTAGGGAGTTTTCAGCCAAAACGTATAGTAAAAGTGTATAATGAAGGTGTGCCAAGCAGTTAATTAATATAAATATTTTAATATTTTTCTGATTTGTTATTTTTGTAGTATTTATCAGTGCAATGTTTAATTTTATGTGTCAACTTGACTACCTAAGGGATGTCCAGAGAGCTGTTAGCCATTATTTTTGGGTGCGTCTATGAAGGCGTTTCTGGAAAAGATTAGCATTTAGATGAGTAGACTGAGTAAAGATCCACCCTCACTAGTGTCGGTAGGCATCATCCAATCTGTGAAGCTTGAAGTAGAACAAAAAGGCATGGTAAAGTGACTTCTCTCTCTCTTCTTGAGTAGGAACATCGATCTCTTGCCTTCAGATATCAGAGTTTTTTTGAACTCTGAAATTTACACCAGCACCCACCTCCTCCCTCTGTAGGGCTTTTAGCCTCAAGCTGGGAGTTACAGCATCACCTTCCCTGGTTCTCAGACCTTTGGACTTGGACCCAGTTATATACCACCAGTTTTCCTGTTTCTCTAGCTTGCACACAGCAGATTATAGGACTTCTTGGTTTCCATAACCATGTGAGCCAATTTCTATAATAAATCTCCTGATATATGTGTATGTATATATATATGTATGTATGGTTGTGTATGTGTGTGTATATATATATATGTCATGTAATGTGTGTGTATGTATATATATATATATATATATGTCATGTATATGTGTGTATGTGTATATATACACACACATATGTATCAATCACTGCTTTTAGAAGTTGGACGTTCTATAGTGAGCAAACAGACAAGGTCCTTGCCATCAAGTGGCATGTATTCCAGTTGGGACAATGCGGTGAAACTACTAGGTGTAACCATTTTCTATTTTCTGTTCTTTCTGGCATACAGCTAGACTATATTTTTTCCAATCTCCTTTTGCATTTAGATGAACATGTGACTGAGTTCATGTGATTAAGTCCAGCAGAATATAAGTAAAAGTGAGTTTGAAGTCTGGTCCATAGAATATTCCATGTATGTTCTCCCATGCTTTCTCCTCTGGGTACCTGCATGAAGAAGACAATGAGGCTCTATGCAATTACAAATCAACAAGATAGAAAGTTGACTAGAATTGAATAGAAATGAGCCAACAGTGGTATCTAAATACCCATGTAGGACTGCTAGGTGAGTAAGAAATAATATTCTGTCTTCAAGACATCACATGTTTGGGTCTATTTTTATATTGGTTAGCCTACTCTTAACTAGTATGGGGAGAAATATAGTAAACAAATGAATATATAATGTGAGTACCAACATGTACTATGATAAAATAAGGCAGACCAAGGGGAGGGTGGCTGGGAAAGACCTCTATGAGAAAGTGATATCTTGTCAGAAACCTCAATTAAATGAGGCAGTCAATCATGAAACTATTTAGAAGAAGAGTATTCCAGAAAGAGTTAATAGCAAATATGAAGACTCTGTGATGGGTAAATACACTTGGTGTATAGTTCAAAGAACAGCAAGAATCACATGGCACAAACAAAGTAAGCAAAGGAGAGTGTTAGGAAAGCAGGATAGAGGTACATATGGAATGAGATTATGTAGAATTTTACAAGCTATTGTAAGATATTTGGATTTTATTCTAAATATGGGAAACCATGAATCAAGATATTCTCCAATTTACATTCATTACACATATGAATGTAATATTGCATATATATGCAATATGTATAGCTAATATTTTACTGAGGTGAAATTTACATAGAGCAAAATATACGAATCTTAAGTATATATATCAATAAATTTACACAACTATATATATATACTATATTACTATACTGTATGTTATATATATATATATAATATACTATATTACTATCACCCAGATCAAACACAGAACATTTCCATTATCCCAGAAAGTCCCCCACAAATATTTCCAGTCAATCACCCTGCCCTACTACCCTCTACCACCATGCGGACAAATAGAATTCTGATTTCTGTCACCAAAGATTGATTTTTAATGTCAACATGTTACATTGACTACCTTCAAAATATACATGTCCCTACACATGCTATATTGGTATGATAAGATGCAGATGGGATGAGAGGTAAAAATTTGGACATTAAGAGAAAGTAATACCCAAGAGGCATCTGAAATTCCTCACCATCCTGATTAGGAGATAGCAGGAGCCTTGAAGAATATGAACACCTTCTTTCTCTAATTTGCTTCTATCAGCAACTTTTTCTACCTCCCTCCCACTCTACAATCTTTGACTTCTTGTTTCCTGGTAAATTAGTTTCAAATTTATATCATAGATTGGAAAATGGACTTTTTTATTTGATATTTGGAGCTTTTCAAAAGAATGGTACTTTATATTACTCTATGAAAAAAATCAATATCAGAAGCTGCAATATTAGAAATATCATTTTATTAAATCAGGTGAGATTTTGTAAACAGCAAGGCCCATCCTTAGGTTTTGAAAATGATTATTCCACAAAAATAATAGTATCAATAATCACATTTTATACTTAAAGATTAACCTTACTATAAAATATAAATGATCTGAAATGTAGGATTCATTTGATTTCCTATCAGATATGTTAGTGGGGAAATTTAGAGACCTTTGGAGGTTCTTTTTACAATTTTATACTCCAAAGGATCTCTGAATCACCCAAGTTAATTTTTCAGGATGGGCTTTTAGGGAATTTTTTTCTTGCATAATATCTCTTTTAAACTTGATTTCAGCTCACTGGGAAAAGAAGAGCAAGTGATTCTTGATAAGAGGTGGTAATTATAGTACAGTTACTTGGAAATGTCTTGAAATACACAGAAAACAGGAGCATATCAAATAAATACACATTTTACTTAGCATCTGTATCTATGGCTGGATCCTTGGGCATTCTGGTTCAGTTATTTTGTGACAATAATATTTTATCCCTAATCAAAAAAGGGATTAATTTCAAAGAAATTTCCATTTTAGGTCAAAATGAAAAAAAAAAAGCATATAGATTGCAACTTGTGTGGAACACAGTATAATGAGTGTCATCTTCCTTTTCAACCTGGAAGCAACAGCTCATGCATGGTAATTGCACATATAACTTACTGAACAGGACTAACGGATGAACATATTAGCTAAAGGAGGGTGAATCAAGGTGACTTTAGAATTAACTCATACGATAATCTCTTAATTTTCTGGTATTCTTTTAATGTAGAGTTGCCAGTAAACAGCATCCATAAAACATTAACAAATTTGAAGTGAACTTTGGCCAATTTCAGATACTACATTTTATAATGCTCCATATTTTAGTATGAAATATGTGAAACATTTTATTATTTATGATTTATGAAAACAATCCTAAAAAGAACCCCTTGGACTCAACATGCAGCATAGACAAATACCAAATTCTGAGTACTTTTGAATCCCTCCTTGATCATATTCCCCTCCCTTCCTGTTCTCTCAGAGGTAACTGCCACCCTGAATATTGTTCATCATTCCTTTGTTTTTATTTTAATTTCACCACATGGATATGTATCCCAAAACAATATACTCTTTAATTTTACATGTATGTAAATTGTAGAAATAGAACCAGACTGTATATATTCTTCTGTAATTCACTTTGTTCAGTCAACTTTGTGAGATTCATCCACATTGAGATGTACAGCTGCAGGTCTTTCAATTTCACTGCTATGTTGTTTTCGATTATGTGAATACGTCACAATTTTTTTTTAATACATCACAATTTATCAGTTTTGCCTTTGATGTAAAATTTGGTTGCTTCCAGGTTTTTGCTTTCCTACATCACTGTTATGCACATTCTTCTACATGTTACATTGTCTTTATATGTGAGAATTTCTCTAAGGACTATATTTACAGCTAGAATTGTTACATCAAAGGATATGTGCATCATCGACTTTACTAGATAATGCTAAATATTATGTTTTTGCAAAATGATTCTAATAATTTATACTCCCACAAGCATTTTATGAGTATTCAAGTTCTACAGCCTCACAAGTTAACAGCAATGTCAGAGTTTTAATCTTTGCTTGTCTGGTGGTTGTGAAATGGTATGATTTTAGTATACATGCTCTAAGTTACTTAATAAGACTATGCATCTATTCATATATTTTTAAGTCCATCAGTTTCCACTGTTCTGTGAAATGCCTGTTCATGTCTTTTGACCTTTCCTTTCTATTAGGTTATCTTTACTTACAGACTTTAGAAATACTTTATGAATCATAGATAATGATACTTTTCAGTTATTTTTATCAGACCATCTACTTTCATTTCGTGGACTCTCTTTTCACTATCTTTATCATATCCTTTAATAAACAGTAGTTCTTAATTTTAATGCAGTTAAATTTTACAATTTTTTTCATTCTGGTTTTAACTCTTTGTGGTTTCTGTAAGAAATATTTTCATACCCCCAAGTACATAATGTTAATATTTTGTATATCTTTATCTTTTTTTAAAGTTTTGCCTCTCACTTTAAATGTGCAACCTATTGGTAACTGTGAATTCTGTACCTATACTTTAGTCTCCTTATATACCTAATAAATTATGTGTGTGTGTGTCTGTCCATGTGTCTGTCTTCTCCCTTTTTACTTAATGTGGTGAGGTTTCTTTTTTTTTTTTTAAGATTTTATTTATTCATTTGACAGAGAGAGACACAGCGGGAGAGGGAACACAAGCAGGAGAAGTGGGAGAGGGAGAATTAGGCTTCCCGTTGAGCAGGGAGGCCGATGCAGGGCTTGATCCTAGGACCCCAAGATCATGACCTGAGCTGAAGGCAGATGCTTAACTGACTGAGCCACCCAGGTGCCCCATCATCCCTTTAGAATTTATCTTTGTGTATGGTATATTTATATATATATGTATATAAATACACGCATATAATGGAATATTACTCCGCTATCAAAAAGAATGAAATCTTCCATTTGCAACTATGTGGATGGAGTTAGATTGCTTTTTGCTAAGCAAAATAAGTCAGTCAGGGAAAGACAAATACCATACGATTTCACTTATGCGTGGAATTTAAGTAACAAAACAGTGAATCATGGAACACTACATCAAAAACTAATGATGTGGGGTGCCTGAGTGACTCTGCCTTCGGCTCAGGTCATGATCTCAGGGTCCTGGGATCAAGCCCCGCATCGGGCTCTCTGCTCAGCAGGGAGCCTGCTTCCCCCTCTCTCTCTGCCTGCCTCTCTGCCTACTTGTGATCTCTCTCTGTGTCAAATAAATAAATAAAATCTTAAAAAAAAAACTATTGATGTACTGTATGGTGACTAACATAACATAATAATAATAAAAAAAGAAACAAAACAGATGAACATAGGAGAAGTGAAAAACAAGTGAGAAGGAAGCAAAATATAAGAGACTATTACCTAGAGAGGCACCTTAGTGGCTCAGTCGGTTAAGTGTTTAACTCTTGATCTCAGCTCAGGTCTTGATGTCATGGTCTAAGTTTGAGCCCCGTTTTGGGCTCCATGCTGGGCATGGAGCTTGAAGCTTTGAAATTGTATTATGCTTTCCTTTATTTTTTTGTTTTTTCCTTTTGTTTTGTTTCAAATTTTTATTTATTCTGCTTAAAGTATAGTGTAATATTGGTATCAGGAGTAGAATTTAGTGATTCATCACTTACATATAACAACCAGTGTTCATCACAAGTGCCCTCCTTAAAACCCATCACACATTTAACACCTTCCCCTGGTGACCTCCCTCCATCAAACCACAGTTTGGTCTCTGTAGTTTACAAATATCTTTTTGAGGTTGATATTAGCTGTGGGTCTTTCATTTATGGCCTTTATGATGTTAAGGAATGTTCCCTCTGCCTACTTTGTTGGGGGTTTTTATCAAGAATGATGCCCTATTTTGTCAAATGTTTTTTCTGCTGCTATTGAGGGGATCATATGATTCTTATCCTGCCTTTTATTAATATGGTATATCATGTTGATTGATTTATGAATATTGAACCATTCCTGCAGCCCAGGAATGAATCCCACTTGATTATGGTGAATGCTTCTTTTAATGTACAGTAGGATTTGATTTGCTCGTATCTTGTTGAAATTTTTCATCCCTGTTCATCAGGGATATTGGTCTGTAGTCTCCTTTTTAGTGGGGTCTTTGGTTTTGGAATCAAGGTCATGTGACCTCATGGAATGAGTGTGGAAGTTTTCCTTCCATTTCTATTTTTTTTGGAAAAGTTTGAGAAGAATGGGCATTAACTCTTCTTTAATTGTCTGCTAGAATTCCCCTGGGAAGCCATCTGGCCCTGGACTTTTCTTTGTTGGGAGATTTTTGATGACCGATTCAATTTCTTTGCTGGTTATGGGCCTATTCAAATTTTCTATTTCTCCCTGTCTCAGTTTTGGTAGTTTGTTTCTAGGAATTTATCCATTTCTTCCAGACTACCCAGTTTGTTGGAATATAATTTTTCATAATTTTCTCTTATAATTGTATTTCTGTGGTGTTGTGATCTCTCTCATTTGTGATCTATTTGGGTCTTTTATCTTTTCTTTTCTTTTTGATAAGTCTGACTAGGGTTGTATCAATTTTATTAATTCTTTCAAAGAATCAGCTCTTAAGTTTCATTAATTCGTTCTACTATTTCTTGTTGTTTTTATGTCATTTATTTCTGCTCTAATCTTTATTATTTCCCTTCTGCTGGCTTCAGGTTTTATTTACTGTTCCTTTTATTGCTCCTTTAGCTGTAAGGATAGGTCATGTTTTTGAGACTTTTCTTGCTTCTTGAGGTAGGCCTGTACTGCAGTGTACTTCCCTCTTAGGACCACCTTTGCTGCATCTCAAAGATTTTGAGCTGTCTGGATTCCATGTATTTTTTTTTAATTCTTTAAGTTGTTGATTAATCCATTTGTTCTTTAGTAGGATGTTCCTTAACCTCCAGGTATCTGAGGTCTTTTCAAATTTTTTCTTGTGGTCGACATCCAGTTTCATAGCATTGTGGTCTGAAAATATGCATGGTATGATCTTGATCTTTTTGTACTTGTGGAGGGCTGATTTGTGACCCAGTATGTGATCTATTCTGGAGAATGTCCCATGTTTACTCAAAAAGAATGTATATTCTGCTGCTTTAGGATGAAGTGTTCTAAAGATATCTGTTAGGTCCATCTGGTCCAGTGTGTAACTCAAAGCCATTGTTTCCTTGTTGGCTTTCTGCTTAGATGATCTGTCCATTGCTCTAAGTGGGGTGTTAAACTTCCCTACTATTATTATCGTATTATCAATGAGTTTCTTTATGTTTGCTATTAATTGATTTATATATTTGTGTGCTCCCAAGTTGGGGGCATAAATATTACAATTATTAGATCTTCTTGTTGGATAGATCCCTTTATTATGATATAGTGTACTTCTTCATCTCTTGTTACAGTCTTTGGTTTAAAATCTAGTTTGTCTGATGTAAGTATGACTATTCTGGCTTTCTTTTGACATCTATTAACATCATAAATGGTTCTCCATTCCTTTACTTTGATTCTGCAAGTGTCTTTAGGTCTAAAATGAGTCTCTTGTAGGCAGATGTAGCTGAGTCTTGTTTTTTTTTTGTTTGTTTAGTTTTGTTTACCCATACTGATACCCTATGTCTTTTGATTGGAGCATTTAGTCCATTTACCTTCAGAGTGATTATTGGTGGATATAAATTTAGTGTCATTGTATTACATGTAGTCATTCCTGAAGATTTTCTCTGTTCCTTTCCAGTCCTTGTTTTTGGTCTTTCTTTCCCACTCAAAGAGTCCCCTTTAATACTTCTTTCAGGGCTGGTTTAGTGGTCATGAACTCCTTTAGTTTTTGTTTGTTAGGAAACTATTTATCTCTTATTCTGAATGACAGCTTTCTGGATAAAGTATTCTTGGTTGCATATTTTTCCCATTCAACAGGTTGAATACATCATGCCACTCTTCCCGGCCTGCCACTTTTCTGTTGGTAAGTCTGCAGCTAGGCTATGGGTCTCCCCTTTTAAGTTAGGGATTTCTTTTCCCTTGCTGCTTTTAGGATTTTTTTCCTTATTTCTGTATTTTATAAATTTTACTACAGTATGTCTTGGTTTAGGCCCCCTTTTGTTGATTTTGATGGGAGTTCTCTGCCTCCTAGATTTAGATTTCTGTTTCCTTCCCTAGATTAGGGAAGCTTTCAGCTATAGCTTCCTCAAATAAACCTTCTGCCCCTTTTTCTCTCTCTTCTTCTGGACTTCTATGATACAAATGTTACTATGCTTTATGGATTTCCCTAAGTCTACATTTGTGAGCCAATGTTTTTCTTTTTTTTCTTCTTTTTGCTTCTTTATTTTCCATAATTTTATATTCTTTTTTTTTTTAAAGATTTTATTTATTTGACAGAGAAAGAGAGAGATCACAAGTAGGCAGAGAGGCAGGCAGAGAGAGAGGGGGAAACAGGCTCCCCACTGAGCAGTGAGCCCATACGGGGCTTGATCCCAGGACCCTGAGATCATGGCCTGAGCTGAAGGCAGAGGCTTTAACCCACTAAGCCACCCAGGCACCCCCATAATTTTATCTTCTGTATCACTTATTAATCCCTCTACTTCTTCCATCATTGTGGTCATTATATCCAGTCTGTTTTGCATTTTGGGTATAGCATTTTTTATTTTAGCCTGGTTATTTTTTAGGTCTTTTATCTCTGCAATAAAGGACTCCCTAGTGTTGTCTGTGCTTTTCTCAAGCCCAGCTAGTATCCTCATGATTATTTCATTAAATTCTGGTTTAGGCATATTACTTATATTATGTTTTGATTAGCTCCCTGACTATGACCTCTCCTTGTTCTTTCTTTTGGGATAAATTCCTGTCTTAACATTTTGTCTAGATCTCCGTTTTTTGTGTGTTTGGAAAGCCTGTTATGTTTCCTGCTCCTGAGAGTAATGGCTATATTAAGAAGAGGTCATATACTGTCCTGGTCCTGGTATTTCCGAAAGTGTTTTTGATGTATATTGTGTGCACTCTGCTGTTGTGTTATGGTTGCTCTTTCCCTTGGATCAGTCCTCCTCAGGCTTTCTCCTTTGTCTGCAATAAGGAGCATCTGGACCTTGTCCAGTGTTTGGTGAGTTTTAAGAAGGTGTGTTTTGGTCTACTTGTTAAAAAAGGCTAGATCCTATTTCCCCTAGAGCTGAAGATTTTCAGCAGTCTATGGTGAGTAGACTTGGTTCATGCTGGAGGGTTGTCCTGGTCTTTTGGTGGAGGGACTGCTATTTTGGCTCTCAGGCACACTTGCCTGTAGTGAAAAAACAAAAAACAAAAAAACAAAACACTGGCAGAGTGCAGGGGGTGGGGCTTGGTGTAGGCTCAAGCCCCTAGTGTGGGCACTATGATTCTCTGAAGCCAATCTGTGCTGATGGGAGTGATGAAAAATGGCATCTTTCCCCTTTCATTCCCAGAGAGGGGAGTTTGCCTGCCACTGTTTAGGAAACCCTCACAGAAGAGCAAAAAATCTTCCCTCCTGTGTCCTAGGCTTCCATCAGATCCCTGTTTTCACCCTGTGTCCAAGCTGTCTGCCCACCTGGCAGCAAAGCAGTGCTCCTGTGTTTTATTATCAGGCATGCGGCTGGGTTTCAAAATTCCAAATTTCAGGGACCTGGTGTGGCATGGACCCATGCTTATCCTGTGGGAGAGAATCTCACCACACAGAGGCTAGTGCTGGTTTGTCCAAGAAAGGCAGTCACATGACCATGCAGGGGTTTGGAGCTTATGGTAAAGCACAGCAAAAAGCTGGTGTCCAGGTTAGCTGCCCTCAGCAGGAATCTTTGCTTGTATTTTAATGAATAGGGAGGCTTAATGGTACCTGCCAGTTCTTTTTCCCTGGAGAGGTAGTGCCACCTCTCCCAAATGCACTCCAAGAGGGGGAACTGCCTCTCCCAGTGCAACCCAGGGGATCCTCCAGACCATGCTGTCTGCTCCTGGGCCTCTGCCCTCCTCCACAGGTGCATTGCTATGCCCACCAGGCTCTACTGAGGGGATGGTGTGGACTTCTAAAACCAGAATTTGAGCTCCACTGCTTGTAAAAATTTGTGATAATCAGCCCCTCTTGTTTTCCCCGTCAATGGTTTTGGGGAAGTACTTTTCTTATGCAATTGTCTGCATGCTGATTTCTCTCTTTCTTTCCTTCTGTCTCTCCTCTCTCTGTGATAAGGCTCCCTCCCCTCCACAACACCCACAATTCTTTTGTCTCCCAAATTACTTCTCAGCACCTCCTACCTTCCATGCTGTGGCCTTTTTTCTCCCTCTAGCTGTGCAATTTGTTCTTTCAGTCCTCAGATCAATTTCTTGGGTGTTCAGAATGATTTATCTAGTTGTGTTCAAGAGACGAGGCGAGCAGAGGGACCCCTTACTACTCTGCCATCTTAACTCCTCCTCCCTATGCTTTCCTTTCTGATGGATATTCTAACAGGTAACTTTTTTTCAAAGTAGACCAATTTCACTGAAGATTTGATGACACAAACAGTGTAGTCTTAATACTATGCGTATAACATCTAAAAATGAGCATAAATACAATATTACATTTCATAGACTAGCAAAAAAATTAGCTGAGGGTAAAATACCTACAAACGGCTGTATTTTGAATATATTTTAAAGGCAGAATCAATGGAATTTGCTGAAAAACAGTGCATGGGGTGTAAAAGAAAGAAAAAAGTCAAGAATCACACCAGAATTGGCGTGAGTAAATGATATAATGGGGATACCATTTTCTAAGATGTGGGTTCTAAGGAACTAAGTTTGGAGGGTAAGTTAAGTGTTCATTTTCCATATTTAACACCGAGAGGCAGATGTCTAGAATAGAGTTGGATAAAGTATCTAAGATTAGAATAAGTTCAGGTCATTTGTCCATTTTTTCATTGGGTTGTTTTCTTTTAATTGAATTTTGAGTGTTCTTCATTTATTTGGGTAAAACTCTTTGGTTGATACGTAATTTAAAAATGTTTCCTCCCTGTTCATAGTTTGACTTTATATTCTCTTTAGGGTAGGGTTTCTTTCACACAACAAAATTTTAAATTTTGATAGAATCCACTTCATCAGTTTTTTTTTTTAATGGGTTGTGCTTTTAACATGGTATGTAAGAAATGTTTGTCTAGTTCAAGGCCACTAAATTTCCTCCTTCATTTTCTTCTAAAAGTTTTATAATTTTAATCTTTACCTTTCAGTCTATCATCCATTTTGAATTAATTTCTGTATAAAGAATGAAGTATAGATCGTGGTTTTTTTTTTTTTTTTTTTCTTTTTGTGTTGGAATGAAAAGACTCCTTGCTCCATTGAATTGCTTTTTCATTTTGGCAAAAATTACTGGAGCATATACATATATGCTTGTATCTGGACTTTATGTTTTGTAGCATTGATCTGTGTGTCTAATCTTCACTAAAACAGTGTCTTGATTAATAAACGTTATGTTTGATTATTTGAATATATGTTCATATTCCATTTTTTTGTCTTTGTCTTTCATGTATTATCTCTTTGTATCTTTTGTAGTGTTACACTATACATTATAATATATATTCCCACAGTCTACTTAGAGTATATAAAGTGTCTTATAACCATATAGGTCTATTTTATCTCTTCCCTTTATATAACAGTTCTCATATGTATTATATCTATAAACATTGAAATGTTCCCCAGAAAATGTTATAATTTTTCATTAGGTAGTCATCTATTTTGTAAAGACTGTTAGAGAAGAAAGATCATCTGTTTTACTTACTCAGATATTTATCATGCTTGTTACTTTTCTTTTAGTACTCACCTTCATGTTCTAAGTTTACATCTGGCATCATTTCCTTTCAGCTTGAAGAAGGTTCTTTGACATTCTTTCAGAGTAAGGTATGCTTGTCATGAATTCTCTTAGTTTTCCTTCATCTAAAAATGCCTTTATTTTGCCTTCATTCCTGAAGATAATTTTCACCAGTTAAACAATTCTGCATTGACTATTTTTTTAGTGCTTTAAAGATATTCCAGAGTCTTGTAGCCTATATGATTTCTGATGAGAAATCTGCAATTAATTGTTGTTTCCTTTTGCGTAGGAAATATATACATATATATATTTTTACCTTTGGTGTTCAACAGTTTATGATATGTCTGAGCATGGTTTTCTTTGAGTTTATCTAGTTTGTGATTCACAGACCTTTATAAGTATGTTATTTTTTATATTTTACCTAATCTTTTAAGTTTTAATCATTAGATTTTAATATTATTTTCTGCACTAATTTTATTCTTTCTTTCAGGGGCTCCAGTGACATGAGTATTAGATGTTTTGATATCATTCTAGAAATCCCTGAAATTCTGATCAGTTTTTTCATTGTTTTTTTTTCTTTCTTTCTGTTCTTATGGTTTAGAAAATTTCCATTGGTATAATTTCAGGTTCACTGACTCTTTGTCACTTCCATTCTGTTACTAAGCCTATTCAGTACATTTTTCATGTCAAATATTATATTTTTAAGTTCAAAAAAAGTTTTTTATTAATATAGTTTCTATTTCTTTGCTACAGATTTAATCTCTTTACGTTTGTTCTGAGAGTGCTCACTTTTACTTAATGGCACTTAAAATGGCTTTTAAGGTATTTTTTTTAACAACTGTTACCTCTATTTCAGATTGTCGATTGTCTTTTCTTCTGAAATTTTGACTGATTTTCATGTTTCTTGGTATATTGAGTAATTTTGTATTGTATCCTGGACATTTTGAATATTGTAATCAAGCTCTTGTTCCTTTTAAAGTCCTTTGGAGAATGCTGATTTGTTGTTTCTACTGTTTTCGTTGTTGTTGCTACTGTTGTTTTAGTAGGCAATCAACCTGGTAAAGTTCAGACTCCAAATTCTTTCTTGCCTTCCAAAACCACAAAGGTGGTTCCAAAGTCAGTTCATTTTTCAAAGCCTTTTCAATACTGTTTGTGTTTGTCCCTTGCATATGACACTCGGGGTTTGGTCTGCCCCTTAGGCAACTTTTATATTGTAGCCAGTTTTCAAATGCTCTGTTTATCTTTTCTGGGTGTATTCCATGCATGCAGAGTTTGAGAGTGAGCCCTGTGCTTTTGTTGGTTCATATGCAGAATCAGTGACCCTTTCTCTTTATTTTTCACTTGGAGATTCCCTCCACATTCTCCTGGTACAAGGCGTTCATTTCCCCATTTCTCTGGCCAGAAAGATGGAATTCTCTCAAAGTTTTATCTTCCCACAGTGCTGTGCAGGTCCATGCCACTTGGGCTGCACTTGAGGTGAAATGGAAGAGAAAAGGGATATGCAAATTATGAGGTTTTCCCCACACTCTGCATAACAGGGGCTCTTGCCCAGTTTCTCTATTCAGAGAGATGGGCTTTCTCTCCAGGTAATAGGTGATTATGCTGTAGCTCCTGTGACTCAAATAGGGCTTAGAGAAAAAAAAAAAAAAAAAAAGAGAAAGTAAATAAAAATAGATATTTGTCTGGCACTGAAAGGCAGGCTTCTTTTGTTGGAGTATTTACTGACCTGACTACTAAGTAGATACTGATTTGGCTTGCCCTGAAGTTAAAGCCAGAAGATAAAGGAAGTTAAAAAGAAGCCATCAGACAAAAAAACAGCACCTTCTCCATATTGGTCTTTCTTCAAGTTTTGATTTCCTATCCCCGTCTGCCTTTTTTTTTTTTTTTTTTTTTTTTTGCTTTTTAGAGTTCTCAGGTAGGTGTTTGTTTTATTTTGCTTTTTGCATTTTGCCAAGTTTTTAGATCAGTGTAATGTAGTAGGCTTTCTCATTGTGGCTGGAACCAGTGTTTTATATTCTTAGTTTTAAGTGGTAAGATTATTTGATAGATTAAGTCTACAAACAACATGAAACAGCAACAAATTTCAAAACCTTACCCTTTTCCCTAAATTAATATTTTGTGAATGAAATCTAACTATTTTAACCACCAGCAATATTTTAGTAAAAATCATCAATACCTAAAATTGAAGGATGGAAAAATTACATCAACTCTACATTTCATCTTACTCTCTAGTTTCCCTTTTGAATGAGAAATGATGCTTCATTTTATCTTAAACTGAATCCAAAAGAAAATAAGATTTTTTTATTTTAAGATAAATCAGAGCCAACAAACTAGTCACGGGAAGGAGAAGAAAGTTCTGATAATTTGTTTCCAAACAAAGTTAGTTTTGACTTTTCAGCTGCCTGGTTATGGTCAATTTCACAAAGAAAAATACTTTTCTAAACAATTGTTTATACAATGTATCCCAAATGATCTAAGGAAACTAGGAGACATGATGCAGTTTATTTTAAGCTGGAGACCTCATAATGGAAAAGCTACACCTCAGCAGAGAGAAATTTCAGAGAATCACAATAACAAGTAGTTATAGTCTTATTTTCAAAACATAAGTACATACATTTTTTTCTTAGCAAGCAATTTCTGCAAATAGTCACACCATCAAACCTGTATGCCTACTAGGTTTTGATGATCATCAGAGACTAGTAAACATTTTCTTTAGTAACCCTGAAAGTGAAAATATATAATAAACCAGGACTCTCTTTCATTGCACACTGACTTATAGAAATTAATGAGTCCATTTTAGTAAATACATTTATTCAAGTGAGTATCCCAATAAAACCCACATTATGTTCCATTTGCCTAACCTGCAATCATGATCATGCAAGATTTTAAGTTAAAATTTGCTATATTTTAAAGGAAATTGCACTTTATTTAAAAGATTAAAAATGTAAACAAAAGTAGCTAATAATCCTCTTATATTTGGTTTTTAAATTCAACTCCAAGCTCCTGCAAAAATAATTATGCAACTTACCAATTTTAATTAAAAAGAAAGTGTAAAATTCACAGTCAAAAAAACAAAGCTGAAACTAAACTATGAATAATTATTGATCAGCTAATATATGAGAGATGACAGACAAAGTAAAAGGCAGCCTTCAATCTCTGTCTTATAGAAGATACTAATATTCCTCAAAGACAATTTATTTAATTTGCCTCCACTCCAGAAATAAAGCAGAAGGAAAAATATTAAAATTCAGAAAAGTCATTTCTTCAGGGAATTGGAAATATGTAATTGTAAAGTCATCTAAATTGATTTATCAGAAAAGTTTTCTTTCCTTTGGTTTCCAGTTGGATTGACCTTTTTTCACTTTTATTTTTTTTTAAGATTTAGCTTTTTAAGTATCCTGTATCTCTGAACTTAAAGAGGTTACATGAATATTTGTACATTTAACGTTCCCCAAACTTAGGCTCATAATTACGTTCTGCTTATTGGCAACTTTAGCTCTACCTTGTATCTTGTTGCAGATTTATTCATGCAAAATATTACTGACCATGTACTATGTGTCATATGAGATTATCGTCAAGAATATAAAATATAATTGCACAAGGTCCTTTTTTCAGGAAACATTTAAAAAAATACTAATATCCCAGAAGCTGTCAGACGGCTAATCCTGAAATCAATGGCCATAACAGAACTGCCTTCATAAGCCTAAGTCAAGCAATAGACGCTCGTGATGAGGGAGCAGAAGGCAAGCTGAGGACAAAGTATAAGCTGACACTCCGCAAACCACCCCCCCAGGTGCAATATGTGTGACATTCCTCAGGCACTCCTGGCTGCCCTAAAGCTAAAGGAAGGAAAAACAAATGGTAAACTCCTAGAGATCACAGTCCAGCAAGACCTGTGTCTCCCTCAGTTTACAAATGTCTCAATGATTTACAAGAAAAAAGCATTCTTATCGATAACCTAACTTCCAGAGGGAAAGTCCCAACTGTCTAACGTTAATGCTTTACTAGAGGGAAAAACAACCTTAACTTGACAATTGCAAGGCCTCCAATATCTTGTATGTCCTCTTTAGCATACAAAAGTTCTTTTGAAAATCTCCTTTTTCCTTAGGTCCCCCAATTCTCAAGTATATAATCAACCCCTCACAAACCCAGTGCAGCAGCTCTTTCTGCCCATGGGTCCTGTCCCCATTCTTTAGTAAAACCACCATTTTGCACCAAAGACGTCTCAAGAATTCTTTCTTGGCTGTCGGCTCCAGACCTCACCCACCAAACCTCACCTGTATTCCAAAACTACATCACTTGTGAGAGACTTTCCCAGAGAGACTAAATACCCTGCCTAATAGGTATGTCTAAACAGCTATTAACTGGCACTGGTATATGACAATAGAAAGTTTGGGGGTGGTTACCAGAGCAGGGTTTGGTCGGTGTCTTGGGTAGTGTTTGTATCACAATTCAGTTCTCAAAGCCTTCATTATCCTTCTTTGGGCCTGCTCTGCACATGAGCAGTTTAGGGGTGACGGGAGGGGAGAGTGACTTTGGCAAATCTGGGATTGAAAGCTTACCTGAATCTTTCAAATTCTTTTTAAAATTCTACAGTGACCAACACTTTTTTGTAAAACCCATCTGATACAGAATTCAAACTGTGATGTTCTAGTTTGCCATCTCTTATCAGTGGAGCACAGATTTTTCCAGAAGGGAAAATTGGAGTCAAGAAGGAAAGTGGCTTAGCCCAAGACCAACCTGTTTAATTTGGCTAACAAAGTAAAAATTGGAGCCTAGATCACCTGAAGTCCCATCCAAGCATTTTCCACTACTCTAAAGTCCTTCCTTTCTTTGTTACTGTATTTTGAATAATAATAATTCTTTAAATATAAACAAAATACTATTGGAAAGACATTAAATGTCTTATTAAATATAAATATATTTGTAGTTTTTGCATTCTTAAAATTATAACAAAAGTCATATAAATAGGAAAGAAAGGCATACTACATTGAGAAAACTAGCAAAACAAAACTGTGATTCCCAGAATAAGTCATGTAAAAGAAGCATCCTAAATAATTCATCTGGAAATCAAACACCTTCTAGTTAATTTCAGAAGTTAAATTTTTTTCTGAGCAATGAATTTACACAGACTACTGTATGTAATAAAACTGAATGTTGATAAATATGATTTACAGCTTGGGATGCTTGCATGTATGATTGCACATGTGAGTATTGCTTTTCATAACCTTTCTCATTGACTATAATGAGATCACTTTGTAGGCTTTTTGATTTTTGACATGTGGAGTCACTTTTGGTTAATTAAAATATAACCACAAAATATAGTCCTTGAAATGAAGCCTACTATAAAGATAATTGCTCAGGGTAAAATATTTAGAAATGACAAAACAAACACCTTAGTTTCCTGCGTTTTGTCTTAACCTTGAAAATATTATAGCCCTCAAACAGATTCAGAGTGTCATAGAGGATTTTTGTTTTGCTTTCCCCCTCTCCTCTACTCTCTTCTCTGGTTTCCACTTCTTTCACCTTAGCTCCCTTTTTCTAATTCACTAACTCCATCATTCATTCTTTAGTTTATAAATATTTATTGAGATTGCTGTTAAACACTAGGGATACAAAGATTTGCAAAGTATGATAATATAACTCAGTCTAGTCAGAGAGCAAGACTTAAGTAGATAAAAGCAGTGGGATATCAAGTGCTAAAATAAAAATATGCATATGATATTAGTGGACACTGAAGAAGTAACTATCTCTAATTGGTATAATCAAGAAAGGCTTTAATGTGGGAAATGAAGGCAGAAGGAAATATAGATAAAATTAAATGTCCCTATAACCTGCAGCCCATTGACAAATATTTGAGGCAGGCAGAATATAATGTTCCTCCGGGAAGCTCCTAGCTGTCTTAATTTTAATGCCTTGTTAGAGGGAAAAACAACCTTAGTTTGACAATAGCAACTCCTCCTATATCTAGTGAGTCTTCTTTAGCATATGAAAATCTTTTTGGAACTTCCCTTATCTTTATTTCTCCCCACTCCAAAGTATATAATCAGTTGTTCCTCACAATCCTGGAGCAACAGGGAGCAGCAGCTCTTTCTGCCTAGGGGTCCTGTCCCCATGCTTTAATAAAACTACCATTTGCACCAAAGACATCTCAAGAATTCTTTCTTGGCCCTAGGCTCTGGACCCCACCAAACCTTACCCATATTCAAAAACTATGTCAGCTTCACAGAGGAAGCCATGTTTAAGCTGAAACTAGATTGATGCATAGAGTTTTCCAGCATAACAAAATGGGGACTGTATTGCAAATAGCAGAAATATTATGATTAAAGGAAATTATTGAGGTAATGGACTTAACGTCATCCATCCTTTTAGGCACAGCACGTAGCTCAGTGTCTGGCATATTGTAAGCAATCAATAAATGTTTGTTGTAAAAGAAATCTTGTATATGGCATGCTGTAATTACTTTGGTCTGAATAGAGCGTAAGGTTAAAGTGAAGGAGGGGTGAGAATGAAGCTAGAAAAGTAGGTTGGTGATAGATTACAGAAGAGCCTTAATACCAAGTTGAGGAGATTGACCTTAATATAATTATCAGATGAAAGACATGACCAGGTTATAATATCATATTGGCTGATTTGAGCAGAGCAATAGTAGTACTGAAAAGACAAATTAGTAGGCTCTACAACTAGTTCTAGAAAGAGGCAAGACAATAGGACCAGCTAGGAATTTATTACAGTAGTCCATGGAGAAAATGCTTAGTACCTGAGCTAAGACTATGACAGTCAGGACTAAAGAAAGAGAGTTTAAAGATATTTTAAAAGTATACTTTCCAGATTATGTTGTCTGAAGGATGATTGTGTTAGAAAGTGAAAATAAGTCAAGAGTGATAGTCACATTCTGGCTTGAGCTAATGGTTGGCTGATGACTTCATTTATCCAGTCGGAGAGGAAAAACTGATTTTGGGTGGGGCTCTGAAAATAAATTGTTTCAGAGAAAATAGATTTGAAATAGCATGAACTAAGTGAAACTGGCATTTGGAGAAATGATTGGGAGCTTAGAAAGAGGTGGCTTTTTGCAGGGGAGATAGACATTTTCCATTTCCCTTTTCAAATTCCTTTCTGCCCAGCTCTTTCTCCAGGAAGCTAAGATTTATGGACTACATCACTGAATTCTCTTGCCCTCATCTTACCCTTGGAGTTAGCCAATGAGGGGAATCAGCAGGAAATATGAGGGGAAATGGAAAGGTGTGTTTGGATATTTATTCCCCTGAGACCTCCCTGTAAGGCCATAGCCTGTCTCTATTCCTCTGTTCAAGTCCATTCACCCTTCTCTCCCTATTGATCTCTGCCATAAGTTATAGCTCTTTCTCTTTCTTTGAATTTTGCTATCTATACTCTCTTCTCTTTCTTTCTGGTCTAGGAGCTGTAAAAAAGCTTTTTCCTGTTGCTACCACAAGATACAGTACCATGCCTAATTGCTTCCCTTTAAAACTTGCCCATGTCTCTGTAAATAATTTCTTTATTAAATTCTCCTTAATTCCCTGTTTGACTATGCCTGTTCTCTGTTGGAACCCTACCTGATATAATTAACAATGCAGGTATTGTTGTTGGCATTATGAAGTTGTACAAAGTAAACTGGAAAATGAAGCTCTATTAGAAAACCAATATAATATAGGGGTATAGTATTATATCTAAAATAAGAGTCAATAAAGTGATTAGAAAAAAGTGATTGATGAGCCGAAAGATTGTCTTAGTCCATTTGGGCTGCTAACAACAAATACCATATATTCAGTGACTTATCAACAACAAAAAATTATTTCTCTTAGTCCTGGAGGCTGAGAAGTCTAAGATCAAGGTACTGGCACATTCAGTGTCTGGTAAAAGCCAGTTTCCTGCATGATAGACAGGTGTCTTCTTGCTGTGTCCTCACACGGCAGAAAGTGTGAGGGAGCTCTCTCAGGCTTTCTTTTATAAGGACACTAATGCCAATCATGACAGCTCCACTCTCAATACCTAGTCAATTCCCAGATGCTACCTATATCGGTAGCCTGTAATGTTCTCACCTTGTCCGCCACCAGTGCATGTCTGGAAACATCTCATCTGTAAGTAACTGACCAAATTTTGGTTCCAAATGCAGTTTTGCACTAAAATAAATGAAGTAAGTTGCTGATTCTATGTCTTGAATAATGAAAAATTAAATATGGTCCTACAAGTCTAATGTATTCTAGAAAGCAAGAGTAATTTAAGTGTCTATGTTAGAGCAAAGGACCGAGATTAACATGCCTTGAACTTGGGGTGCGGGGGCGGCTCAGTCACTTAAGCTTCCAGCTCTTGATCTCAGTTTGGGTCTTGATCTCAAGGTCATTGGTTTAAGCCCTGGTTTGGACTCCACACTGAGCATGGAGCCTACTTGCAAAAATAATGCCTTCAACTGGCTGGCTTGTGATCATTTGAGCATCTAAAAATAATAATAATTATAAATAATTGAATCAAGTAAAATCTTCGAAATTATTGAATCTATGAAATTCTAAAAATTTAAAGAATATAAATAAGTCAATATAAAAAATTAAAGTAGGATGAAAATAGCACAGAATGTAGACTTGATGGTTGTTTTCTTTTGTTAAGTATATGAGTTTTATAAACTATATTTTTCTCTATACAAATAGAAAAGATTTCCATATTGTTTCTGTATCTCCCTTCTCATACTGTGAGAACTCTGGTTCACAATAGCTTAAATATATTTTCTCATTTGAAAAATTATTCTCCAATACTAATAGTAACAATAAAGCTAATAAAATGTCCAAGATTTCTATTTTATTTATTATTTTAATTCTAATATAATTAACATACAGTATTAAAATAGTTTCAGATATATAATATAGTGATGCAATAATTCTACATATTACTCGGTACTTATTATGATATATGTATTTTTAATCCCCTTTATCTATTTTACCCATCCTCCACTCACCTCCCCTGTGGTAACCATCAGTTTGTTCTCTATAGGTAAGACTGTTTTTTAGTTTGTCTCTTTTTTTTTCTTTGTTTGTTTCTTATATTCCACATAGAATGAAATCCTATGGGATATTCTTTCTCTTACAAATTTCAATTGGGATTATACCCTCTAGATCAATTCATGTTGCTTCAAATGACAAGATTTCGTTCTATTTTATGGAAATATGACATTGTGTATATATACCACATCACCTTTATACATTCATTTATGGATAGACACTTGAGTTTCCACAATTTGGCTATTGTAAACAATGCTGTAATAAACATCAGGGTGCATATATCTTTTCAAATTAGTATTATCATATTATTTGGGTAAATATCCAATAGGGGAATTACTGGTTTATAAGGTAGTTCTATTTTTAATTTTTTGAAGAACCTCCATAATGTTTTCCACAGTGGCTGTACCAGTTTGCATTTCCACCAACTGTGCACAGGGTTCCTTTTTCTCCACATCCTTACTTCTTCTGTTTTAGTAAACAGAAAGTAACTTCTGTTACTTTCTTCTGTTTTAGGTTTTAGCCATTCTGACAGGTGTGAGGTGACTTCTCATTGTGGTTTGGATTTGCATTTCCCTGATGATGAGTGATATTGAGCATCTTTTCACATGACTGTTGGCCTTTCGCATGTCTTCTCTGGAGAAATGTCTCTTCATGTCTTCTGCCCATTTTTAAATTGGATTATTTAGTATTTTTGGTGTTGAATTGTACAAGTTATTTATATATTTTAGATACTAAGCCTTTATCAGATATGTCATTTGTAAATATCTCCTCACATTCAGTAGGTTGTCTTTTAGTTTTGTTGATTGTTTCCTTCACTGTGCAGAAGATTTTTCTTTTTATGTAGTCCCATAGTTTACTTTTGCTTTTGTTTCCCTTGCCTAGGGAGACATAGCTAGGAAAATGTTGCTATGGCCAATGTCACAGAAATTACTGCCTGTGTTCTCTTGCAGGATTTTTATGGTATCAGGTCTCACATTTAGATCTTTAATCCTTTTTGAGTTTATTTTTGTGTATGGTGTAAGAAAGTGGTCCAGTTTCATTCTCTTGCATGTAACGTCCAGTTTTCTAACATCATTTGTTGAAAAGACCATCTTTTTCCCATTGCATATTGTTGTCTCCTTTGTCAGAGGTTAATTGACCATTTCTGGGATGTCTATTCTTTTCCATTGATTTATGTGTTCATTTTTGGGCCAGTACCGTATTGTTTTCCTTATTATAGCTTTGCAATATTTCTTGAAATCTGAGATTGTGATACCACCACTTTTGTTCTTTTTCAAGATTGGTATAGCTATTTGGGGTCTTTTGTAATTCCATACAAATTTTGGGATTGTTTGTTTTAGCTCTGGGAAAAATGCTGTTGATATTTTGATAGGAATTGCTTTAAATATGTAGATTAGTTTGGATAGTATGAATATCTTAATAATATTTATTCTTCTAATCCATAGCATGAAATATCTTTCCATTTGTGTGTGTCATCTTCAATTTCTTTCATCAGTGTTTTATAGTTTTCAGACTACAAGTCTTTTACCTCCTTGGTTAAGTTTATTCCTAGGTGTTTCATTATTTTTGGTGCAATTGCAAATGGGACTGTTTTCTTTCTCTTTCTGCTGCTTCATCATTAGTGTATAGAAATGTAATAGATTTCTGAATATTGATTTTGTATCCTGTGACCTTACTGAATTCATTTATCAGTTCTAGTAGTTTTTTGGTGAAGTCTTCAGAGTTTTCTACATACAGTATCATGCCATCTGCAGATAGTGAAAGTTTTATTTCTTCCTTACAAATCTCGATGCCTTTATTCCTTTTTCTTTTCTGATTGCTGTGACCAGGTCTTCTAGTACTATGTTAAGTAAAATTGGTAACATCCTTGTCCAGTTCCTGACCTTAGAGGAAAAGTTCTCAGTTTTTTAAAATTAAGTATGATGTTAGCTATGGCTTTCCATATATGACCTTTATTATACTGAGGTATGTTCCTTCTAAACCTATTTTGTTCAAGGTTTTTATCGTGAATGGATGTTATACTTTGTCAAAGTAATTTTCTGCATCTTTGAAATGATCATATGGTTTTTATCCTTCTCTTGTTGATGTGATATATCACATTGATTGATTTGTAAATACTGAACCACCCTTGTATCTGAGGTGTAAATCCCACTTTATTGTGGTGGGTGATTTCTTTTAATGTTTTGTTGGATTCATTTTGCTAATATTTTGTTGAGGTTTTCACATCTATGTTCATCAGAGATATTGGCATATAGTTCTCTTTTTCTGCAGTGTCTTTTTCTGGTTTTGGAAGGAGGGTAGTGCTGATCTCATAGAATGAATTTGAAAGCTTTGCTTCCTCTTCTACTTTTTGGAATAGTTTGAGAAGAATAGGTATTATTTAAATGTTTAACATTCTTTAAATGTTTGCTAGAATTTGTCTGTCAAGCCCTCTGGTCCTGGACTTTTGTTTGTTGGGAGCTTCTTGATTATTGATTCAATTTTGTTGCTAGTAATTGGTCTGTTCAAATTTCCTATTTCTTCCTGCTTCAATTTTGGTAGGTTATATATTTCTAGGAATTTATCCATTTATTCGAGGTTACCCACTTTGTTGGCATATAATTTTTCATAATATTCTCTTATAATCCTTTATATTTCTATAATGTCAGTTTTTACTTCTCTTTTATCTCTGATATTATTTGAGTCCCCCTCCCCCTTCATGATTGTGGCTAAAAGCTTATCAATTTTGTTTATCTTTTCAAAGAACCAGCTCCTGGTTTCGTTAATCTGTTCTCTCTATATATTGTTTTAGTTTCTATTTTCTTTATTTCTGCTCTAAACTTTACTATTTCCTTAATTCTATTGATTTTGGATTTTGTTTGCTGTTATTTTTATTTATTTATCTATTTTTTTTAGCTCCTTTAGGTATAAGGTTAGGTTGTTTGAGAATTTTTTTCTTCTTCTTCTTGAGGTAGGCCTGTATTGCTCTAAGCTTTCTTTTTACAACAGTTTTTACTACATCCCACAGGCTTGGATCATTGCGTTTGCATTATCATTTGTCTCCATGTATTTTTTTTTAATTTCCTCCTTGATTTCCTGGTTGACCTATTCATTGTTTAGTAGCATGTTACTAAATCTCCATGTATTTGAGGTTTTTCCAGAGTTTTTCTCGTGGTTGACTTCTAGTTTCATAGTATTGTCGTCAGAAAAGATGCACAGTATGACTTCAGTCTTTTTCAATTAATTGATAGTGGTTTTGTGGGCTAATGTATGTCTATTCTGGAGAATGTTCCATGTGCACTTGAAAAGAATGCATATTCTGCTGTTTTAGGATGGTGTATTCTGAATGCATCTGTTAGATCCATTTGGTCCAATGTATCATTCAAAGTCATTGTTTCCTTGTTGATTTTTCGGTTTCAATGATCTATCCATTGATGTGAGTGGAGTGTTAAAGTCCTCTACTATTATTATATTACTATGGATTACTTCCTTTATGTTTGTTCTTAGCGGCTTTGTGTATTTGAGAGCTCTCACATTGGGTGCATAAATGCTTACAATTGTTATATCTTCTTGTTGGATTGTTCCCTTTATGACTATTTTGTGCCCTTCTGTGTTTCTGGTTAGAGTCTTTAAGTTTATTTTGGCCAATGTAAGTATTGCTAATCCAGCTTTCTTTGACTTCCATTTGCATTATAAATGCTTTCCCATCCCTTCACTTTCAATCTGTGTATGTCCTTAGGTATGAAATGAGTCTCTTATAGGCAGTATATAGATGGGTCTTGCTTTTTAATCTGTTACCGTATGTCTTTTAATTGAAGTGTTTAGTCCAATTACACTCAAAATAATTATTAATAGGTATGTATTTATTATCATTTTGTTACTTGCTCTATGGTTGTTTTCATAGTTCTTTTTTGTGCCTTTCTTATCTTGCTCTCTTCTCTCATGGTGCTGGCTTTCTTTAGTCATATACTTGGATTCCTTTCTCTTTATTTTTTGCATATCTATTACTGGTTTTTGATTTGTGGTCACAATTAAGTTTATATATAACATTCTATGTATATAGCAGTCTATATTAAGTTGATGGTTAATTAAATTTGAAGCCATTCCAGAAGCACTGAATTTTTACTTCTCTTACCCTCGTTTTAGATATATGGTGTCATGCTTTCTATCTATTTATTTTGTGAGTCCCTTGAGTGATTTTTTTTATAGATAATTCTTAATTTAGTGCTTTTGTGCTTCCTACTTTTCTTACTCCTGCTTATGTTCTTTCTACTCACAGAGTCCCATTTCACATTTCTTGTAAGGCTGTTTTAGTGGTGATGAATTTCTTTAGCTTTTGTTTAGGAAATTCTTTATCTCTCCTTCTATTCTGAATGATAGCCTTGCTGGCTAGAGTATTCTTGGTTGAGTTTTGTTTTTTTTTTTTTTTTCTTTCAGCACTTTGAATATATCATGCCACTCTTTTCTGGCCTGCAAAGTTTCTGCTGAAAAATCAGCTGATAGCCTGAAGGGATTTCCCTTGACTGTAACTTTTTTTTTCCCTTGCTGCCTTTATTATTTTTTTTTTTACTTGCTGCTTTTAAAATTCTCTCTTTAAAGGGGTATCTGGGTGGCACAGCTGGTTGAGCATCTGATTCTTGTCTTTGTCTCAGGTCATGGTCTCATGGTCATGAGTTTGAGCCCCATGCTTGGGCTCTGTGCTCAGTGAGGTCTGCCTGAGATTATCTCTCCCTCTCCCTCTGCCCCTCCCACTTATATTCTCTCTCTCTCTAAAATAAATAAATAAATCTTAAAAAATAAAGTTCTCTCTTTATCACGACATTTTGCCATTTTAATTACCATGTGACTTGATGTGGACCTCCTTAGGATGTTTTTCTTGGGGCTCTCTTTATTCCTGGTCAGGATTTCTCTTTCCTTTCCCAGATTCAGCAAGTTTTTAGCTATTATTTTTTCAGATCATTTTTCTGCTCCCTTTTCTTTCTCTTCTGAGATTCCTATAATGCAAATGTTATTATGCTTGATATTGTTGCTGAGCTTCCTTAATCTATTTTCATTTTTTATTATTCTTTTTTCTCTCTTGTGTTCAGATTGATTGCTTTCCATTACTCTCATTCAGGTCACTGATCCATTCTTCTACTTCCTCTAGTCTACTATTTATTCCCTTTAGTATATTTTTAATTTCATTTATTGAGTTGTTCTTCTCAGTTTGGTTATTTATCTCTTTGTTGAGGATCTCACTAAGGTCCTCTATTCTTTTCTCAAGTCCAGTGATTATCTTTATTACCATTACTTTGAATTGCCAGTCAGTCATATTACTTATGTCCCTTTTGTTTAGCTCTCTTGGTGTGATTTTACCCTGTTCTTTTATTTGAGACATATTCCTCTGTCTCCTCATTTTGTCTGACTGTGTCTGTTTTTATGTGTTAGGTAAGTCAGCTCTTTCTCCTGATGTTGAAAGCAGTGACCCTATGAAGAAGAGGTCTTACAGTCCCTGCAGCACAATGTCCCTTGTTCATCAGAAACTGGCACTTCAGTGCTGTCTCCTATGTGTGTTGCATGTACTCTATTTTTGTGGCTGAGCTGTGTTTGCCTTCAGTTCAGTCATCTGCAATGGCTCTCTTTGCCAGTTGTGGGCAGGATTTGGTCCCTGTGTTGTTAATGGGCCAGTCTAGAGCCTCATTGGATTGAGTCAGACCAGGCATTTGCCAGAGCTGTGGTAACACCAAATTTCAGGGCACTCTTCTTATGCTGGCCCCTGATAAGCTTTCATTGGTGAATAGGACCGACACAGTCCAACCAGATGTCTGCTCCAACCCACTGCTGGGGCAATATTCAGACTGGTTTGTGTGGTTATCTTCCCCTCTCCCCTGGGCAGGACTCACTTTGGTGTGGTACTGGCCCCTGTTGGGGCTGCTTGCATACTATCAGGCTTGTGGCACAGCTTTGGATGACTTCTCCCAAGGGTGTGTTGGTGGATTGGGGTTCGCCTGAGAATTCAGTCAGAGTACACAGTGCCAGCAGGCCCATGCTGGTCCACTGCAGGAGGGGATCTGCAGCCACCTGAAAAAACTGCCCAGGCTGGTGGGGTTGGAGGATGTGGATGCACATAAACACATGAGGGCAGGGTGCACTCTTAACAAGCTAGGTGGAAGGTGTTCTCACTGCACTGGTCACAGCAGATGTCCCTATATCTAGGCTAGGAGATCAGGGAGGGAAATGGTGCCCACCAGCTCCTTTGCTCTTGGAGAGATCTCCTAAAGATTCCTGCCCCTCCAGCATAACCTCTGAGATTAGTAAATAAATCTCCTTCCTGTACACCCCTGGCATTTTTCAAACTGCTGCTGTGGTGCTGTATCTCAGTGGGGCTGTTTCTTGTGCTGTCTCTTTAAGGGTGGGGACTTAGTTTCCTATTGCTCTCTAGCTTTCTCAAGTAGAGCACACTGATTTCTAAAGTTCCTGGGGTTAAGCCCCACTAATTGTAAGATCTCTTGAAGCCATACCCCTCTGGTTTTCAAAGCCAAATATTATGGGGGTTCATCTTCACAATGTGGATCCCTCATGCCTGGGGTGTCTGGCATGGGTCTGCTCCTCTCCTGTCTCTGTGACTGCTGCATCCCTCCCTTTTGCGGGCAGTTCTGGGGGTTCATTGGGCTCCCATCCATGCCTTTACCCTTTCTTCCCTCCTCAATGTGGCCTCTCCACTACACTTACTGTGGAGAATCTGTTCTGGTAGTCTTTGGGTTGTTTTCTAGGTTATTTGCACTGATATGGGGGTTATCTAGTTGTATCTGTGGGACAAGGTGAGCCCAGGCTCCTCCTATTCTGCAATCTTCCCTGGAATTTCCTCTGGATTTCTTCAGTTATTTTGGTGCTTAGAATATACCCTTTTATGAGTTTACAGAGAAAACTTTTCAAAAGTTGACAGATTTATTATTTTTTCTGTGGTTATCGGTTTTTTAAAAATTTGCCCAGGTAATTTCAAGGAGGAAAGATGGATTATTCAGCACATATAGACAGTCAAATGCTCCTCTAATCAAAATCATTTATAAATATTTAAAATAAGTTCTGCACATTGATTTCTGACTCATTTCTAGACATTAATAATAAAGCAGCAGAAATAGAAATTAAGAAAACAATCCCATTTACAATTGCATCAAAAATAATTAGATACCTAGGAACAAATCTAACCAAAGAGGAAAAAGACCTGCACTCTGAAAACTATAAAACATTGATGAAATAAATCAAAGACAACACAAAGAAATGGAAAGATGTTCCATGCTTATTAACTGGAAGAAAAAATATTGCTAACATGTCTGTACTACCCAAAGCTATCTACACATTTAATGCAGTCCCTATCAAAATACCACCAGCGTTTTTCACAGAGCTAGAACAAACAATCTCGAAGTTTCTATGGAACCACAAAAGAATTTGAACAGCCAAACCAACCTTGAAAAAGAAAAGCAAAGCTAGAGGCATCACAGTTCCAGACTTCAAGTTACATTATAAAGCTACAGTGATCAAAACAGTTTGGTACTGGTACAAAAATAGGCCCATAGATCAATGGGACAGAATAGAAAACCCAGAAATAAACCCACAATTATATGATAAATTAATCTTCAACAAACCAAGAAAGAATATCAAATGGGAAACAGTCCCTTCAACAAATGGTGTTGGGAAAACTGGACAGCTACATTCAAAAGAATGAAACTGGACCACTTTCTTACACCATACATAAAAATAAATTCAAAATGGATTAAAGACCTCAATGTAAGACATGAAACTATAAAAATCCTAGAAGAGAGCACAAACAGTAATGTCTCTAATATCAGCCATAGCAACATTTTTAAAGATGTGTCTCCTGAGGCAAGGGAAACAAAAGCAAAGACAAACTATTGGGACTACATCAAAATAAAAAGCTTCTGCACAGTGAAGGAAACAATCAACAAGACTAAAAGGCAACCTGCTGAACGGGAGAAGATATTTGCAAATGACAGACCTGATAAAGGGTTAGTATCCAAAATCTATAAAGAACTGATACAACTTAACACCCAACAAACAAATAATCTGATTAAAAATGAACAGAAGACAGGAACAGTCATTTGGCCAACAGACCCATGAGAAGATGCTCAACATCACTCATCATCAGGAAAATGTAAATCAAAACTACAATGACATATCACCTCACACCTGTCAGAATGGCTAAAATCCAAAACACAAGAAACAACTAGCATTGGTGAAGATATAGAGGGAAAGAAACCCTCATGCATTGTTGGTGGGAATGCAAACTGGTGCAGCTACTTTGGAAAACAGTATGGATGTTCCTCAAAAAGTTAAAAATAAAACGACCATATGATCCAGTAATTGCACTACTGGATTTTTACCTAAAAACTACCCAAAAACCCAAAAACTAATTCAAAGGGATACTTGTATCTCTCTGTTTATAGCAGTATTATTTGCAATTACCAAATTGTGGATGTTGCCCAAGTGGTCATCTATAGATGGATGAATAAAGATGCGGTATACATATACAATGAAATATTATTCAGGCATAATGTAAGAATGAAATCTTGCCATTTGCAATGACATAGATAGAACTAAGAGTATAATGCTAAGTGAAATAAGTCAGTCAGAGAAAGACAAATACATATGATTTCACTCATAGATCGAATTTAAGAAATAAAACAAATGAGGAAGGGAAAAAAAAAGAGAGGAGAGAGAAGCTAAGAAACAGACTCTTAACTATAGAGAACAAACTGATGGTTACCAGAGGGGTTGTGGGTGAGGTAATGGGTGAAATAGATGATGTCGTGATGGACACTGGGTGAAATACGGAACTGATGAATCAATTGTACACCTGAATTGTACACCTATCTCATACACCTGAAACTAACATAACACTGTATGGTAACTATACTGGAATTAAATTAAAAAAAATAAAATAAAATAAAAAAAGACTGGTTCTACTACTTAATCTTGGGTGACCCAGAAAAATACGTTTGGTTTGTTTTCTGTCTTTAGACTAATCATGCCCACAGATTAGCCATGCCCACAGAGCCCCCTTGCTCAAAACGAACTCATTGAGAAAAAGCAGGCTTCTGGGTCTTTCTTACCTCCTCACTTTGAAAAATCTTCTCAAAGAATTAGAAGAGCTGTCTTCTGCCCTTTTTGCGGTTGGAACTATAGCACTCAGTCATGGCTCTATGAACATACTCTGGATATCCCACAGCCTTGACCTGATGTCTTGTATACAGTGGATGCAGCCATGTGTGTGGCATGGTGATGATCAGAGGAGAGGCAGGATAGAACTTATATTTGTTGAATTAATGACTGAAGAGAAATGAGTCGTTTTTGTCAATAATTAAGATCACCATTTCTTCAGTAGTGGGCAACCCAAATCCCAGTTCTTCTACTTAGAAACTTTATCAATTCGGGAGAATCACTTGCCTTTTCTGGACCTCCGTTCCCTTATCTATCAAATGGCACTAGAATTACTTGCTTTGCATATCCTGTCAAATGATACATGAGATAGTGCAAATGAAAGCACTTTATGGAAAAAAAAAAAAAAGAAAACACTTTGTGAATGTTTGTCATTCTTTCTCTCCCCTTTAATTTCTCTCTCCCATTGTGCCCATCATGTTCTGGAGTCCTCACAAGTTGGAGTTGCTGACCATCCATCTGCTCTGGCAACTGATAGTGACACATATTGGGGGTCAGGAATAATAATTTTGCTTTGGCATTCCTCTGAAAGTTCTAAGAAATGCTGTCTGGTTCCAGAGATTTAGTGACACTGTTAGGTCAGACACAGGCAAATTTCTGATAAGTTGGAAAATTACTTCCAATTCTGAGAGAACCAAGGAAATGTTAGAGAAATATCCTGACCAACTGAGAATAAATTTAGTAGACCAGGGCAGGGACTTTTAAGCATACAGGAGTTGAAATACACTGGTATTGTGAGCCTGATTTTTATGGTATCAAATCCCCTAGATGTATAGTGCCTATAACTATGTTTAAGACCAAAGTGATTCAAGGGGCGCCTGGGTGGCTCAGTGGGTTAAGGCCTCTGCCTTCGGCTCGGGTCATGATCTCAGGGTCCTGGGATCGAGCCCCGCGTTGGGCTCTCTGCTCAGCGGGGAGCCTGCTTCCCCTTCTCTCTCTGCCTGCCTCTCTGCCTACTTGTGATCTCTCTCTCTCTCTGTTAAATAAATAAATAAGATCTTTAAAAAAAAAAAGACCAAAGTGATTCAAAATATTTTGAGTTTGAACAATTATGGTAAATCTTTAGGACCTTCCCCTGAAAGTGGGAAACCAGGGGAGAGAAATTGTCACGTCTGGTGATGGAAAGTGGCCCAGATCCCTGGATAACTCTCTCTCTATGTGAACTAGCAGCCCACAGCACATGCCCCTTCCTGTTCCTTCCTGGAAGTCTGAAGGTGGCATGGCCTCACCTGTCGAGGGCATGTTCCTTTTCCTTGTTCCTGTGTCCCTGTCACTGATAACAGTGATGACACTGACCTGGGGGCTGGGGTTTTCAGGAATGACAATTGTTTGACACTGCTGCTTCTTTGTGGTGCTGGAGGCCCTATCACTCTACCTACATGTGATGGAGGAGATGAAGGCTGGGCTGCTGTGCACCAGGGTGCAGCAGGGAGGTGTGATCTCCTTGTCGTTCGTGGATCTCTGAGGGGAGCCGAAGGCCTGAAAGGAGAGAACTCACAGATGGAGACAGGGCTCACAAAGGACTGGTGGGGCTTGCTCTTCTGGGAGGAGGTAGTGTTGTTTGGCTACTGCCTACCACGTGGATCACACCCATATTTAAGGATTGGGCTACTGGAAGGGTCACATAACTATTCAGTAGCACAGACTGCTGCATGATGGGATTGAGTATTCATGTTCCTCCAGTTGGCCAACTGCCGAATATCTGTCGTAGTCTCAGGAATCACAATCACATGCTGCACTGATATGTGGGTGGCTGCTCCAGTCAGCTGCTGCCATGCTAAGGAAAACAAGATTTTCTGGGTCCTACTTGGGCAGGCCTCCTGGGCAACTAGGCCTGGTTAGATCTGAAGACATTGAGCTCCTGGGGCTTGAGTGACAATGATAGCTGTATTCTTCATTCATATGAAATTGCCAGCATGCTTAGAGGGAGACACTTGGAATCGTAAGAATCTGGGTGGACACATGATGAGAGCTTGCTTATATCTGTATTGATTAAAACCCTGGCTGTGAGTTCTACATTGCGTTCTTTCTTTTAGGATAAATTCCTCTGTCTTGTCATTTTGTCCAGAAAAGAAAAGAAGAGAAAAATGAACAACAAAAACAAAAACAAACAAAAAAAACCCAAAACAAAGTGAAAAAACAAAGAAAAAGAAAAAAAACAAGAAAAACAAAAACACAAAACAGGAAAACCAAAAGAACCTCCTAGATACTGGGTGTGGTTTTGTCTGCTTGTTAAAAGATTCTAGAGCCCAAAGAAATATAAAATAAAATAAAATGAAATGAAATGAAATTAGGCAAAAATTTAAAAAACATATATGAAAAGTATATATATATACATAAATTTAAAAAATTAATAAAAATTTAAAAAGAGAATGGGGAAATATAAGAAAATAAATAAAAAATAATAAAAATATAAAATAAAGAATAAAAGTAAAAAGGAAGCTAGATCCTATTTACCCTAGAGCTGAAGCTTTGTAGCACTCTATGATCAGTTGACTTGGTGCAAGCGAGTTGTTTGTGCTGGTCTCCTGGGGAAAGGGCCTGCTGCAGTGATTCTCAGGCGTACTGAGTGGAAACGCTTCTCCAGGGGCAGGAAGGTTGGGCTTGGTGTTTGCCGCTCTGTCCTCCACTAGGTGGTGCTGTTTTGCTCCCTGAAGGCTTTCAGCACTGATGGGCAGGATGAAAATGGCTGTGTCCTGCTCTCTAGCCTCTGAACTGAAAGTTTGAACACTCTACTCTTCAGTGAGTCCTTGCAGAAAAGCAATCAATCACCCTACTTGTTTCCCTGGTTTCCGTCTGAACCCTATGTTCACCCTGCCCTTGTGGAAGCCTTTTTATCTCGGGTGCATGACTGTTTCAAAACTAAATTTCAAGGATGTCCAAGGCACTGACCCACACTGTTCCTCAGGGAACGGTGTCGCCATGCTTGCCGGCCCATCCCAGGATAGTGGTTGCACGACCAGATGGCAGCTCACAGTTTATAGCTGAAAACCAGCACCAAGACCCATTGCCCTTGCCGGCTTCGCGACTCCTATGCCTGGAAACAAGCACAGCACCTTGGCACCTCCTGTTCTGCAACCCAGAGGATCCTCAGACCACCCTGTCACTCCTGAGATTCTGACCCTCTTTGCTACCTGAACACCTTTAATCCATGCACGTCCCCCACAGTAGTGGACTTAAAAGTTCAGATTTTGCACTGCGCCGCTTCTAATACGTTGCAGTAGCCTCTATAAGCAGGCTCCTTCCCTGCAGCCACATCCATAGCTATGTCTTCCCCAGGTAAAATTCGGCACCTCCTACCTTCCAAAGGTGGTCGCTTTTCTACTTGCAGACTTGCAGTTTTTGTCCTCTCAGTCTCTGATTGACTTCTTGGGTGTTCAGAATAATTTGATAACTATCTAGCTGTGTTGGGGGGGGGTGAGATACACTTCAACAATCATGTCTTTTATGAACATAGATGATTTTATTCTTCTTGCCAATGTCTTTTCTTTTCTTACTTTATTCCAGTTACTGAGACGCTTCATATAATGTTGAATAGCATTGCTGAGAGAAGACATCTCTTCCTTGTTTGCCATCTTCAGGTAAGAGCATTTGGTTTTTCGTCATTGATAGCTCTTGGTAATTTTTATATCGCCTTTAATAATTTAAGAAGTGCTTTTTCATTAGTGACTGTCGGATTTTGTACGGTGCTTTACCTTCGTCTACGAAAATTATCATATGTTTTCTTGTCTTTTATGATATTAATATGGTGACTTGAGTTTACTGATTTTTTTAGATGATTAATGAAGTTTGAAGTCCTAGTGTCAAACCTGCTGTGGTTGCTGGATTTGTTTCACAATATTTTCTGAAAAATGTTTGTATCTGTATTCATTGGAATATTGATCTGCAGTTTTCTTTTTTTGTGGTGTCTGTGTGTGATTTTAGTGTTTCTGAATTAATGATCTTATGAGTTCTGAAGTAATGATCAATATGAGTTGATAAATGTTCACTTTTCTTCTATTCTGAAAGTGTTTCTGTAGGACTGCAATTATTTCTCTTTAAATGTTTGATGATATTCACCAATGAAGCCACTTGGGCATTCTCTTACTTTTTCTTATGTTAATTTTAGTAATTTGTGTCTTTTAATGAATTGACAATATATATAAATTATCAAATTTCTGGGCAGAAAAGTTTTTGTCATATTCCCTTATTAGCCTTTTACTGTCCGTAGTATCTGTAGTTATTTCTCCTCTTTTTATTTCTGATGTTAGTAACTAGCATATTTTCTCTTTTTGTCTTGATCTTTTCTGAGAACCAGGTTTTGGTTTCATTTATTTTCTCTAATTTTGGCATATTTTCTGTTCACTTGGAATCTGCCCTTATAGTTATTTCCTTTGGTTTAACTTTGTGCTTCTTTGCCTGATTTCTTTAGATAAGTCCTTAGATCACGGGTTTCAGATCTTTTTTTATTTTTAATATATGCATTTAAAGCTATAACATTTCCCCTAAGTACTTCTTTAAATGCATCTCACAAGTTACCATATGTCATATTTTTATTATGTTCAATTTAAAATATTTCCTAATTTTCCTTTTATTTTTTTCTTTCACTCAGTATTATTTAGAAGTGTGCTGTTTTTAACTTGTAAAAATTTGGAGTTTTCTTATAGATATATCTTATGGCTTTTGATTTCTAATTCATTTCTCCTCTGGTTAGAAAGCATACTCTGTACTATGTCAATCATTTTAAATTTACTGATATGACTTTATGCATGTCTACTTCATTTAGATTAATAATTACATTATGTGAACATAAAAATAATGTATATCCTGTGGTTGTTGGCTATAATTTAAAGTGGTTGATAGTGTTTTTTCGGTTTTCTATGTCTTTGCTGATTTTATCTAGTTGTTTTATCAGTTGCTGAGAGGACAGTCTTACATCTGTTGGGGGAAGCAGCCATCCTGTGACCTGCTATGGCTATGGCCACCTGAATATCCAATCTGCCAGCAGCAGAAAACACTAAGTCCACAATATGGCACCATTGCTCTGGGTGATCAGGCAGCTGCCTGATGGCAGGTTGATTATGGTGGTCTGCATCCATCACAGAAGGGGCAGCTTTTTGTTCTTGTTGGAACAGATACTTCGTGTTGGGCAAACAGCCATCACATGACCTGCCACCCCTCTCTCGGACTGCACAATCAATGCCCTGGGCCTGAAACATTCCCCTATACAGAAACATGGGTGATGAAGTTGTTGCTTGGTCCTATAGTCTTCTTTCTTATCTGGAAAAACCTTCCTCTGTCCTGGGTATGCAGTGAAATTCTTTTTATTGCTTAAGCATGTGTGTCATATGGTACCTGGCCAGCCCCACCCCCACCGTAAGGAAATGGGGTCTTTGCCTGCAGTATGAAAGGGATGGGTGCAGTCCATCTTCCTGTGTCAGGTACTAGGAGGGATCAACTAGCCATGGGAGGCCAGTGCACACTACAGACCTTGATCTTGCTGTGACTCTTTTGTGAACAAAGTGTTGTTCCAGCCCGTGCTTTAGGTTTTGAGTCTTCTTTGGCAAATCCAAACCCACGGAAGATGCAGTGGGTGGAGGTCTGTGGGCACTTACTTCTAGGTTCTAGCATTGTTATGATCTCTGATGTCCTGCATGTGATAGGAATCTTCACTTGGGATTGGTAGCTGGATCTTCCTAGTCTTGACAATATTTCCTACTATGATTGTGGGATTGTCTCTCTCTAGTTCTATCAATTTTTGCTTTATATACTCCATAGCTATTATTAGCATAGATATATTTTTTAAGAGTTAAGTCTTATGGTGAATTGTCCCCTTAATCATTATGAAATGTCTCATTTTATTTTTGATACTACTCATTGTCATCAATATGTTTTATATTAAATAGTTACTTTAGTCTTTTTATGCATACTGTTTGTATGATAATACATTTTAATCCACTTACTTTCATCACACCTGTGTTTTTATATGTGAAATGTGTCTCTTGTACACAGCATGTGGTTGATTCTTGCTTTGTATGCATTTTTATAATATCTGCCTTTTATTATAGTGTTAGTTCATTAAAGTTTAATATAATTATTGATATTGGTTCATGTTTATCATTTTAATATTCGTGTTTAATTTATTCTTTCTGCTTTTCATCCCTCTTTCCTTTTTCTTGTATTTTAAAATATTTTTTAAGTTTTAGTATTCCATTTAAACATTTTTATTGGCTTTTTGCTATACTTATTTGCTTCCCTTTTGCAATGACTTCTCTAGGGATTTGTTTTAACCTTATTACCTTGGGTGAGGTATGGCAAGGCCAGACACACATTGAGAAAGAAAAACCAGAAAGAATTTTACAGTTTGTTATAGTTATGGTTCCCTGGGGAGAACACAGTGCATTATCCATGGCTACACAGGGCAAGCACTAGACGCAGAGGGAGAGCGGGCAACTGTGGGCAAGCGCCTTTATTATGGTTTCTATGGAAGGAAATGGTAAGGCAAGACAAGTAGGCTTAGGATTGGCTAGTTTGAAATATTTCAGTGGGCTCTGGGGCTTAAGGCCTGTCCCTAGTTGTCTAGTATCTGGCCCTGGGGCATTTAGGGCAGATATATTGCTGCCCTGAGTTTGAGAACTTGATAAGAGATGTGGCTGGGAGTGTGAACTTAATTGGCTACTCAAGAAGGGAAACTGACCAACTTTAACCAGGGTCTCAAAAGTGGGCCCAGATTGCATTTTAGAAACCATATTAAAATATTATAGCTGCATCCTTAACACTTCACAATCTGCTTTGAGTTAATGTGGCATGACTTTAAATAAATGTAGAAATTTTGCAACCATAAAGGTCAATTGATCTCCTTCTCATCTTTTATGCTGCAATTATTATATGTATTACGTTACCATAGATTATACAACCTAAAAGATGTTATAAAGTTTGTTTTAAACTGTCATATGTACCCAAAAAATAAAAAATAAAAAAAAAATAAACTGTCATATGTGTTTTGAAGAAATTTAAAAGGAAAAAATTATCTTTTTACATTTACCATTTATCGTGCTCTTTATTCCTTTTGGAGAATCCAAGTTTCCATCTGGTATCAACTTCCTTCTGCCAGAGTAACTTCCCTTGCTACTTCCTATAATGTAGGCTTAATGGTAACACATTCCTTTGTTTTACTTTTATTTGAAAAAGTCATCATTTTCCCTTCATTATTGAAGGGAAAAAGAAAATATCATTGACAGATTTAATTTTGCATTCAGCATTTTAAAGATGTTGCTTCATTTTCTTCTGGCCTCTGGATATCCTGATGAATAACTAACTATTAATTGAATCATGGTTCTCCTGTACACAATATGCCATTTTCTTGTTGCTGCTTTCAAGATTTTCTTTATTTCACATTCAACTGTTCGATGATGAAATGCCCCAACAGATATTGCTTAAATCTTTATTCTGATTGGAATTCCTTGCACATCCAGATTCTATAAATCTAAATGTTTCATCAAACTTAGAATTGTTATAGACATTATAGTTCAAATTTATTTCCTGCCTTATTTTTTTTCTTGTCTTTCTGGGACCCGGATTACACATACTTTAGTCAACTCGTTATTAACTATCCAGTCTCTGAGAATCTGTTCATTTTCTTAAAATAAACTTCTTTTTATTGTTTGCTTGTTTGGTAGAACAGTGTTTGGTTCATAGCAAAATTGAGTGAAAAGTACAGAATGCCCATATATCCCCTGCCTCCACACATGTATCGCCTCCCTTATTATCCTGTGTTCTTTTGTGTGATAGCCAGTCAACTGTGGCACAAGAGAAAATAGAGGAGAAGCTCAGGAAAACAAAGTTTATTGTACTCACATGTGCTGGAAATAGGAGACATAGCATAGCACACAGGGCCACATAGGAAAACACCATCATTGGCCAGGAGACAGAAAGTACAAGAGTGAGGGGAGAGACTAAGCCACAGGCTTTACTGGAGTTTCCACAGGAAAAACAAGCAGGCAAAGTAAACAATTTAGGACTGGCTAATTTGAATAATTGCGGCAGACTAAGCCACAGAGATGATGCTGCATTGCCTGGTACATGGCCCTGGGATGATTAAGGCAGGGGATTATCACCTCCTGGGGTATACAGTTGTGATAGAACAGGATTGGCTTTGAAATGGCTACTTTGCATGCCAAAGGCATGTTCCTGGTTGGCTAGCTCACGGGGTGGCAGTCTCCCCAGTGAGAAAGATTTTTAAGATTTCCAAACATCAGAATATACAGAAAATAAGAGATGTAGACGATGCACCAACTACCAACATCCTGAACGTGGTACATTTCTTACTATCAATGACCCTACATTGACATTATCACTCAAGTCCATAGTTTATATTAGGGTTCACTCTTAGTCTTATACATTCTATCGGTTTGGATAAGTATATAATGACATGTATCCATTAATATAGTATCATCCAGAATAGTTTCACTGCCATAAAACTCCTCTGTGTTTCACCTGTTCATCCCTCCTTCCCCCTCTAATCCTGGAAACCACTGATCTCTTTACTTTCTATGTAGTTCTACATTTTATAGAATATCATACTCTTGGAATAATACAGTATGTAGTCTTTTTGGATTGGCTTCTTTCACTTAGTAATATGCATTTAAGGTTCTTCCATGTCTTTTCATGGCTCGATAACTCATTTCTTTTTAGTGCTGAATAATATTTCATTTTCTGGATGTACCATACTTTATTCATTCACCTAGTGGAGGACATCATGGAGTGGTTGCTTCCAAATTTTGGCAGTTATGAATAAAGCTGCTATAAACATTTGTGTGTAGGTTTTGGTTCTTTTCTAATTGGCATGTAGTGGTATTTCATTGTTTTTTAAATTTTCATTTCCCTGATGACATATAATATACAGAATCTTTTCATATGCTTATTTTCCATCTGTATATCTTCTTTGGTGAATTGTTCTGTTAAGATCTTTGGCCCGTTTTAAATTTGTTTTTATTGCGAGTTATAGGAGTTCTTTGTATAATTTGGATAACAGTGATTATCAGATATGTCTTTTGCAAATATCTCCTTCCAGTGCGTGATATGTCTTTTCATTCTCTTGTGTTCATTTTAAAATATCCTTTCCCCTCTTCTTCAGGTGATATAATTTCTATTGATTTATCTTCAAGTTCAAAGATTCCTTTGTTTGTCACTCCCATTCTGCTAAATCCATCCAGTAAATGTGTTTTAATCGCTAATATTTTTTAATACACAATTGCCACTTAAAAATTCTATTTAAAAATTTTAAATAATGGGACGCCTGGGTGGCTCAGTTGGTTAAGCAGCTGCCTTCGGCTCAGGTCATGATCCCAGGGTCCTGGGATCGAGTCCCGCATCGGGCTCCTTGCTTGGCAGGGAGCCTGCTTCTGCCTCTGCCTGCCTCTCTGCCTACTTGTGATCTCTCTCTCACTCTCTCTTTCTGACAAATGAATAAATAAAACCTTTAAAAAAAAAAAATAAATAAATAAATAAAAATTTTAAATAAAAAAATTTCTATTTATTAAGATTTAATATCTTTTTATTACTTGTGAGTATGTAGTTTTACATTGTTAGGGACAGTGATAATAGCTGCTTTAAAATCTTTCTTTGCTAATTCTGTCATTGGTAGATCTTGGGGTTTGTGCCAGCTAATTGTTTTTCTCTTGAAAAGGAATTATATTTTCTTAGTTCTCCATATCTCATATTATTTTCAATTTTATCCAGCATATTTATGAATGCTAAGTTCTGGAGTCTCTGTATTCTTTTATTTATTTATTTATTTATTTATTTATTTATTTATTTATTTATTTATTTTAGTGTTTTCTTTTGTTTTAAGAGGCAGTTGAGTGCACTGGGTTCAAACTGAAAAGTGTGTTCCTTGCATAGCAGAGGAGTTCATGTATTTGTTCTTAGCTGAGCTGCTTTGAGTTATGTTCTGCAAATTTGTGGTTTTAGCATCAGCCAGACACATTAGGAAATAAAATTTAAAGATCTGCTCTGTGGCTCTTTGCTCTCTTGGTTTTCTTTCTTTTTCCAATGTTCATGGTTGTTCCAGACTGAATTGTCTTGTTGCCCAAGTCAGAAAGCCTGCAGTCTTTCCTATAAAGCATCACTGTACCAACTCCCATACTAGAAGTAGTGAGAGCAGGGAACTCACACTGTACATTGGCCTTCCTTAGTTCATGTACCCTCTAGCAAAATCGTCCTGCTTTTGTTTACTGTGGCTTTTGTTTACTGTGACTTTAAGTTCAGAGTTTACAGTTTTTATTTATGGGAGATGTTCTTAATCATTATCAGGTATTTGATCATTTTATTTTTTTGTATTAGATATTTATTTGAATCTATTCTCTCTTGTGTACCTTGTAAAATAACCTTCATTAATTATCTTTTTTTCTTCAGTTTGCTTCTTAAGTTGGATTACCTTTCATTTCTTTTGGTTTGTATATTTATTTGAAGCTGAGGTTTTGAATTTCTGATTAGAGATTTTATTTTATATTTAAAAATTATTTTTTTTGAATACTAATTCATGTTAGAGTACTCATTATAGTTTTTCAGTGCATCATTTTTTTTTTTTGGTTTTGGATAATTTTTGTTGAAATAGTTTGATTTTCATTTTCTTTCTTTTCAGAATAGTTTTATATGGACATACTTGTGTTTGTGTTTAAATGTCTTACTTCTTTGGGACCAGCAATATTTGGTAGCTTTAAGGTGTTTTGGTTATGAACTCATTTTAAAGAACTTTTTTTTTTTTAATCATTGGAACATTTTTATGTAGGTAGAGGGTTTGATTTTGTCACTCACCTTTCTTTCTCTGGGACCCTTAAATTCCCCTCCTCTATTTATTTTCCCCTTCAATCTTCCTGTTTCATTTTCTCTTCTTTCTTCCAAGCATCTGAAGAATGTGTCCCTCTTCCAAGTTGCCTCTTTTTCTTGAAAAAGTGGTTTCTTTTCAAGTTTGCCACTCCTGACTACATGCCTCTATGACCATTCCTTGAAATTCACCACTATCCAGTTCTCTGATCCATCAATTTTCAGATTTTTCTTAACTTTTCCTCTCTTAAAGAGGATTCTTCTCTTTCCAGAAGTGATATTTTTCTGGTCTTGCTTCTCTTAGTTCCTAGCTCCTTTCTCCTGTTCTCCATATAGTCTAGCTGATATTTTATTCTGGGTTAGGCCGTGGAAATAGTTGACTGGTTTGGCATGATTAGTTCGCACCTATAAGTACTTTAAAATTCATACCGATCTCTATATCTTAATTAAATTATAGACATGAGATATGGAGAATTTAGTTTCCCTTCTTAATATGATTTTCTGCTGCTGATGTAAGATTAAGATTTTGGTAGCTGAATTTATCCTATGAGAACCCAGAAATTCCTTAACTACTTCTTGTTGCTGATACGTAAAAAGATAGTAGTGTGCCTATGAAAAAGTATTTATCTTGACATTTTTCATTTTGTTAAAATGATATGTAACATTTATTACGATATGATATATGAATGTTACCACCCTATGTTAAGGAAAAATTGTTAACACTATTCAAATTAAATCAACTCATATTGCAATATATTTATCAAAATGGAAAAATTTAAGAAGTACTAATACTAGTATCTGTCATTTCCAGGTGGAAGAAAATAATATTTCTAAACAGTATGTTTATTATTATGCTCTATTTATAGGACAATTAAAATGTAAAATTTATATAGCAAAACCATTTTTGTAATCTCTATTATGTTTCACTAGAAATCTGTTATATTTTAATTATGTGGAACTTACATGTTGGGAAGGAAATAATCTATTTTTTGTTAGTACTAGGTCTTATATGCAACCATCTGTGCTCAGCAAATCATAAAAACTGCAAAAAGTTTCTGAGCTCTGCTTAAAAGATTCCATTGCAAAGTACCTGTTCCTTTGTAACTGCCTTTACCATCAGCTTGTTCACTTCAGAACACTTACACATTTTTGCTTAATATATGATAATTTATTCAGTATTTGTCTGCTGAGTATCTCCTGAAGTTTCTCACTAAGAAAACAGTATAAACCAATTAAGAACCTTCATAAAAAGAGACATTTTTAATTAACTCAGTGGAAATCGTTTAAAAGATTCCCTTAATGCAATGATTGTGACCAACCCGAAATTTATATTCTGCTTTTTACAACAAAATGAGCTGAATTAATTTGTATGTCTTTTCCTCCGAGGCCATGTTTTAATTTCTCATCTTCAAAGTCCTTGCTGTCAGTGCATGAGAGGTGTCAAATAGTAAAGCGGTAATCCAAAAATGGGTGACATGTTGGAACAGGGCCCTGGAGTTTATTTTCTCATTAGATTATAAGACAAAGATAGTTTTGTATATTTATCTAGCAAATACTTATTGATCAACTAATAAAATGTCAAGCATTGTCAGGTACTATAAACACAGAGAGATAAGACACTCTGTCGTCAAATGTCTCACTCTCTAGTGAGGAAGAGAAATATGTAAAATTAAAAAAATGGTACTATGGTAGAGTCAAGGTAAGAAGAATGGATACTGTGCAATGTGAGTACAAAGGAAGGGCACCCAACCCACTCTGGGGGTTAGCGCAAGATAAGCCAAACAACCCCTCTTCTTGTCTCGTTTTTTGTTTTGTTTTGTTTTGTTTTGTTTGTTTTGTTTTATGTGCAGGACAACTTTCCAGATTAGATGGGGTGGCTCTGGAACCAGACCTCCTATTTAGCACATTTTATGAGATTATTAATCTGGTCGTGTCTTGGAAAGTAATACTTGTTATGAAATGGATAGGGGGATTAATCTGTCTTCAAAGACAATTGCATTATCTTGTTCATGCTCTACCATGGTCAGAGGAAGATTCTTAAGTCTTATCTTAAGCAAGTTAGAGAGAGTTTAGAGTACTCCTGGGAGAGTTTGAAAATGTATGAAATTCGTGAAACCTAGGATTGACGCTTGTTTGAGAAAACTAAAGATGAGAGACTAACTGGTATCATTGGCCTAAGGCAATAAAACAAAAGGACTCTGCTAAGAGCAGGTGAACTTCCACTGAACATGGGGCAGAGGGGTATGTTTTTGAGAAGCAAATGTGGACCTATTTAAAGAAAACCAGCCTAGGGAGTCTTAAAGGGGAAGATGGTGGAATGATCTGACTCCAGAACTGCAATAAAACCCAAAGCTCATTAGATAAAGGAGGATATTTTAAGAAGTCCATTAAAAAAGAGGCATTTTCTCATTAAGAGATCTACGGGGGAGGAACCTCCAAAAAGAATCCCCAAGTAAAAGAACCAATAATATTACATTCTCCATATTCAGAGAACCATAATACTAGTTTACCATTTTCCCGTACCTTATCTTTCTTCCTCACTAAAGCTTTGTAGGGAACAGAAATCTTGGCTAGTGGGTAAGGAGGAGGTAGACTAGAAATAGAGAAGCGATTTACTCTGCCCATCCTCCCCAACTCCAGGCTTCGTGTTTGGCTCAGGCTCCACTTGGGAGACGGGAGAAACTTTAAATTAAATCAGAACTTAGAGTTTTAAGTATCCCACTGGTTTGAAATGAAGTAATGTAACTATTATATTCGATTAGACCCTTAATGTTAAAACAAAGAGAATATTTGCTTATGATCTAAGAGGAACAATAACAACAACAAACTCTCTGGGGTATGTGTGTGTGTTCAACCAGGACTGGAAAAAAGTAATAATACCAGAGCAGGTTGTAAGGGGAAATAGAAAAAAATAATAAAGTTGGTTTCTGTTTACAGCCTATTGATTGAATCCTTGCCATTCACTAAGCAGTTAAGAAAAACAATCAGAATATATGATCTGACACATGGGTGTAAATATTTCTTGAATATTTGTGTTTTGATTTGTGAATTAATTTTTAATGAAAAGTCTTATACATAATTATATCTAATTTCTGCATTTTCTTTTAAAAGAATTATTTTAAATGCATTTTAATGTTATAATAATATATGTTGATCAAAAATAATTTAGATTCACAGATGGGTAGGAAGGAAAAAAGATACCTATGTTTCTTTATTTTTACGTATGTAAATATTTTGACGTATTTCCTTTCAGTTATTTTAAGTATGTTTTCTTGTTTGTAATGTATTTATAAACATGCTAGATAAAGAATTTTGTCATTTTTACTACTTAACTTTAAAATAAAAAGCATTTTCAGTGTTACTACAATCTGAACCAATATTTTTTCTTTTTACTTTTTTATGATTATGGTTTTATGCTTCATACAGTAACATGCATAGATCCCAATTACACAGTTCACTGAGTTTTGATAATATTCACTCATGTAACCATCAACCAAAACAAGATAAAGAACATTTCTATTTTCTTGAAAGTTCCCATGTGCCCTTTTAAAATTAAAATTCTCCACCCATAGGCGACCATTGTTCTGATTTTTTCCCATTACGTATTGGTTTTGCTTGCCTTCAAATTTCATAGAAATGGAATCATATAGTTTAAGCTGCATTTTGTATAGCTTTTTATACCCAAAACATTTTGGAGATTAATCCATGCTGTTGTGTGTATCAGTAGTTAGTTCCTTTTCATTGCTAAATAGTATTCCAATATTCACACATTGGCATTCTCCTGTTGATGGACAGTTGTTTCTAGTTTTTGGCTATTAAGAATAAGGCAGTTTGGAACATCACTGCAAAATCTTTTTGCATATATGTGTTTTCATATCTCTTTGAATAAAATTACTGTCGAAGGTAGTTAATTATTTAACTTTTTTAGAAGCTGTCAATGTTTTATTCCAATGGGTTCTTGACATTCTAATATCACTGGCAAGGTTTGAGAGTTCTACATGCTCCACATAGTTACTAATATGGGCTTTCTCAGTCTTTTTTTCTTTAAATTTTTATTTTGAAATAATTATAGACTCATACATAGTTACAAGAGTACATGCAGTACTATGAACGTTTTGCTCAGCTTCCTTAAATGATGATAACTTACATAACTATAGTATAATATCAAAATTGGAAATGGATATAGGTACAATACTGTTTGGTGGACTACAGACCTTATTCAGTTTTCACCAGTCTTACATGCACTCATTTGAGTGAGTGAGTGTGTGTGTGTGTAGTTCTGTGTATTATATCTCATGTGTAACTATCACCACAATCAAGATACAGAACTGCTCCATAAGCTAGGGCGCCTGGGTGGCTCAGTGGGTTAAGCGTCTGCCTTCGGCTCAGGTCATGATCTCAGGGTCCTGGGATTGAGCCCCACATCGGGCTCTCTGCTCAGCAGGGAGCTTGCTTCCTCCTCTCTCTCTCCCTGCTTCTCTGCCTACTTGTGATCTCGCCCTCTGTGAAATAAATAAATAAAATCTTTAAAAAAAAAAAAAAAAGAACTGCTCCATAAGAGAGGAACTGAGGAACTCCTATGTGCTACCCTTTTTCAGTTGTATGCTTCTCCATCCCCCATCACTGAGCCCTGGCAGCCACTTACCATTTCTCAATCTCTATAATTTTTGTCATTTCAAATATATAAATGGTGATGGTGACCTTTTGATATTGGTTTTTTCACTGAGCATAATGCCCCTGAGATTCATCCAAATTGTTGCATGTATCAATAATTTGTTTCATTTTATTGCTGAATAGTATTCCATAATACAGATATACCAGAGTTTGTTTAATCATTGTACAGTGACAGAATACGCTACCCTGAAATATGCCACTTAGGCACAAGGATTATTTTGAACTAAAGTCACTTGAAAGACTTTGAAAAGCAGATGCAAGAAAGGCATTCTATCTCCTTTTCTTCCTAAAAGCAGGAGATAAAAATTCCCATGTGAAAGATGCCCTTCCTATACCAGGAGAAAAGAAACAGTCTTTGACAAGGGATCAAAGCCAAGAAAATTCTATACAATCAGACCCTTGTTAAGACACTTCTTATATTCCTTTAGCCCCCCCGCCCAACTTAGTTTCATTACTTTTCCACTGTTGTATCTTTTTGTTCAACCCAATTATGAAAGCATGCAGGTTCTCTCATTTCTTTGTGTCTTCATTCTTTACAAAAGGCTCTCATGTTACATAAACCTTATATGAATTTGTATACTTTTCGTCTGTTAACCTGTCTTATGTCAGTTTAATTCTCAAGCATAGCCAAAAAACCATAAGAGGGTAGAAGTAAAAAGTTTGCTTCTGTTACACCATTCTACTGTTGAAAGATATTTGGACTTCTTCCAGTTTTTATCTCTTGTAAATAGACATGCTGTGGAATTTCATGTGTAGATATCGGTATGAATGTTGAATTTAGTTTCCATTTCCTGGAATAAATGCCCAAGCATTCAATTGCTGGTTAGTATAGGGACTGCATTTTTAGTTTCATAAGAGACTGCCAAACAATTTTCCAGAGTGGCTGTACCATTTTACATTCCCACCAGCAATGTATGCATGATTGTTTCTCTGATGGCAGCATTTGATGACTATTTTTTGTTATTTTACTGTAGCTGTTCTAATAGGTGATATTGAACATCTTTTCAAATGCTTATTTGCCATCTATATATTTTTTTTAGTGAAATGTCTTTTCATATCTTTTGTACATATTCTACTTGGATCTTTTTGTTTTATTTCTGAGTTTTTAGAGCTCTTTATATATTCTAGATCTAGCTCTAGGTCCTTCGTTGGATATGTGGTTTGCAGATATTTCCCTGAATCTGTAGCTTGTCTTTTCATCCATTTAACAGAATCTTTTTCAGAGCAAAAGTTTTAAATTTTTATAAAGTCCAGCTTATCACTTGTCCTTTTTATAGATTGTACTTTCAGTATCATGTCTAAGAACTCATCACTTAGTTTTAGCTTCCAAAGTTTATCTTGTAAGAATTCTTCTAAATGTTTTATAACTTTACATTTTACATTTAAACTCATTACTGATTTTGAAACAATTTGTGTATAGTATGAGACCTTTAGGTTGAGGCTCATATTTTGCCTATGGATATCTAATTCCTTCCATTCCATTTGTTGAAAAGACTGTCTTTATGCCATTGAATTGCTTTTGCAATTTTGGCAAAACTCAGCTGGGGGTATTTATATGGATCTATTTCTGGGCTCTCTATTCTGTTGCACTGATCTGTGTATCTTTCCCTCAGCCAATAACACACTCTTGATTCTATAGCTGTATAATAAGTTTTAACATTGGATGGAGTGATTCATCTTTATTATTCTTTTAAAAATTGCTTTAGTTCCACTAAACCTTTTGCCTTTCCATATATCTTATTTTTTATTTTTTAAAAGTTGTATTTGTTTATTTTAGAGAGAGAGAGAGAAAGGGCATATATGCTAGTAGGGGGAGGGGCAGAGGGAGAGAATCTTTAAGCAGACTCCACGCTGAGCTTGGAGCCAGATACAGGACTCAATCCTATGATCTATGAGAGATCATAACCTGGGCTAAAACCAAGAGTCAGACACTTAACCGACTGAGCCACCCAGGTGACCCTCCATATAAATTTTATATGACTTGACAATATCTACCCAAAATCTTGATGGTATTTTGATAGGAATTGCATCAAACCTAGATATCACTTTGGGGGAAATTGATATCTTTACTATGGTGATTCTTGCAATCCAGGGACACTCTATGTACTCCTTTTATTTAAATCTCTAATTTCTTAAATCATTTTGTTATTTATAGCATACCATTTCCATACTTTGCTAGATTTATACTAAAGTATTTAATTTTTTAGATCATTTGTAAATAACATTGCGTTTCTAATTTTAGCTTTCATATGTTCATTGCTAAGACCTAGAAATAAGATATATTTCTGTGTATTAACCTTATATCCTGAGACTTTGCTAAAGTCACTTATTAGTTCTAGAAGTATTTTGTAGTGTCCATTTTTTTTTCATAGACAATCGTATTAACTATAAATAAGGACATTTTTATTTTGCTCTTTCTAATCTGCATGTCGTTTCTTACCTTATTGCCATGGCAAGGACTTTCAGTACTTTTGTTAAATAAGAGTAGTGAGAACTCAACAGTCTTGCTTTGTTCAGTCTTTTTAACTTTTGAAATTCTAGTATGTGAGTTGTGGTATCTCACTTTATTTTAATTTGTATTTTCTTGATGAGTAATGGTGCTGAGAACCTTCAATGTGTTTAATATCCATTCTTATATCTTATAATGGAAAGCTTTATCCCTATGTCCTATTCTAGAAGCATTAAAATATTATATTTTTACATTTAATCACATTATTGACTTCAAAATAATTTTGGTATGTAAATACCAAAGATAGGGTTCCCTTCTTTTCTGTGTGGACATCCTGTTACAATACAATTTGTAGCAAAACATTTTCTTTCCCCATTGAGTTGTATTGGTGACTTAATTGAAAAATCAGGTAATATGTATAAATTTATTTGTGACATTCTATTCTATTCCTTTGCTCCAAGTGTCTATACTTATGCCAATCCCACAATGTCCTCATTATTATAGCTTTATAGATATCTTGAAATCAGATAGTGCTGGGGCATTGAACTTTGTACTTCTTATACAGTATTTTTTTTATCATATGCAATTCTTTATAAACTTTAGAATCCAGTCACCAACACAGAGATCAATGGAAAAGAATAGAGAACCCAGAAATGCACCCACACTTGTATGGTCAACTAATCTTTGACACGGCAGGAAAGAATATCCAATAGAAAAAAGACAGTCTCTTCAATAAATGGTGTTGGGAAAACTGGACAGGGACATGCAGAAGAATGAAACTTGACCCCTTTCTTATACCATACAGAAAAATAAAGTCAAAATTAATTAAAAATCTAAACGTGACACAGGAAACCATCACAACTGTAGGGGAGAACACAGGCAGTAATCTCTTTGATCTCAGCTGTAGCAACTTCTTACTAGATACATCTCCTGAAGCGAGGGAAACAAAAGCAAAAATGAACTATTGGGACTTCATCAAGATAAAAAGCTTCTGCACAGTGAAGGAAACAACAAAACTAAAAGGCAGCCTATAGAATGGGAGAAGACACATGCAAATGATATATCTGATAAAGGGTTAGTATCCAAAATCTAAAGATCAAACTCAGCACCGAAAAAACAAATAATCTAGTTAAGAAATGGGCAGAAAAGATGAATAGACACTTTTCCAAAAAGACATCCAGATGACTAACAGACATGAAAAGATGTTCATCATCACTCATCATCAGGAAACTACAAATCAAAACTATAATCAGATAGCACTTCACACCTGTCAGAATGACTACAATTAACAACACAAGGAACAACAGATGTTGGTGAGGATGTGGAGAAAGGGGAACCCTCTTATACTGTTGGTGGGAATGAAAACTGGTACAGCCACTGTGGGACAACAGTATGGAGGTTCCTTGAAAAGTTAAAAATAGAACTACCCTATGATCCAGCAATTGCACTACTAGGCAAATACTGATTCAAAGGGATACATGCACCTGATGTTTATAGCAGCATTATCTACAATAGCCAAATTATGGAAACAGCCCAAATGTCCATCGACTGATGAATGGATAAAGAAGATATGGTACATATATAGAATGGAACATTACTCAGCCATAAAAAAGAATTAAATTTTGCCATTTACAATGATGTGAAAGAAGCTAGAGTGTGTTACACTAAGTGAAATAAGTCAGTCAGAAACAAACACCAAATGATTTCACTCATACGTAGAATTAAGAAACAAAACAGATGAATATGGGGAGGAAAAGAGAGGCAAACCATAAAAGAGACTCAACTATAGAAAACAAACTGAGGGTTGCTAGAGGGGAGGTGGGTTGGGGAATGGGTTAAGTAGGTGATGGGTATTAAGGAGGATGCTTGTTGTGATAAGAACTGTGTGTTATATGTAAGTAATGAATTACTAAATCCTACACCTGAAACCAGTATTACACTATATGTTAACTAACTGGAATTTAAATTAAAATTTGGAAGAAAAAAATGAAAAAAAATAAAGAAGACTGCTGGAATTTTGGGGAGAGCATATTGAATCTACTGATTAAATTCAGGGAGAATTGTATCATAAAAATATGAATTTTTCCATCCATGAAAATATTATATCTCTTCATTTTATTTAGGTTTTCTTAAATTCAATTTCAGCTCCTACTTTGGTTTTTAGTTACAGCTCTTTATTTTATGGTTGCTTTCTTGATTACAGTATTCATCTTCAACTTACTTCTGTATACATTAAATTCTTATCATGCCATTTCACTTATAATGTAAGAAACTTAGAAGATACCTTTCTAAGTAGTAATACCATTTACTACTCTCTGAATCACTGTGCTAGTGTTGTACAATATTTCACTTTTACATATGTGATAAACTCCGAATTATTTATTTAGTGTTCTATTTTTAGTGGATTGTTGTTTATTTTTACACCTGGTTTTTCAGTCATTCATACCAAAACAAAATTTTGTCTTTGTGTAGAATTACATCTTTCTTGGGTAAATACATAGAAATGAAATGACTAAGATTTATGGTAGGCTTATATTAAAATACGTAAGAACTACCAAATTATTTTCTGAAGTGTTTATAGCATTTCACATTTCTACCAGCATCGTAGGAGTGTTCTAGTTGCTCCACATCCTTGTTAACTATTACTAGAGTCAAGCTTTTAAACATAAGCCGTTCAAATCAAAGTATAATGTTTTCTCCTTGTGTATTTAATTTTGCATTTCCTAAATGACTTATCACATTAAATATCTTTTCATGACCTTACTTACTATCCATATATCTTCTCTGATTAACAGCCTCTCAAAATCTTTAGCCTATTTTTAATTAAGTTGTTTGGCTTCTTATTACTGAGTTGAAGGAGTTCTTTATATATTCTAGATATATGTCCTTTGTCAGATATAAATTTTGCAAATATTTATCCTACTCTAAAATTTTTTATGTTACTTTTGAACAATAAATTTTTTTCAAATATTGAAAATGTCCAATTCTTTTATCTTTTATAGTTTTGGGGCTTTTTGTTATTTGTTATATCTTAAGAAGTCTATATTCAGATCTATGATGCATTTATTTTTTAGATTTTTTTCAGTGTCCTTGACAATATTACATTAGTTTTAAGTATACAGTGTAGTGATTCCACAAGATTACACATTATGCTGTGTTCACCACAAGTACAGCTATCATCTGTCCCCATACATGGCTATTACAGTATCATTCACTATGTTCCTTATGCTCTACCTTTTATTCCCATGACTTATTCATTCCATAACTGAAAGCCTGTACCTCCCACTCCCCTTCGCCAGTTTTTTCCAACCCTCCCACTTCCTCCCCTCTGGCAATCATCAGTTTATTCTCTGTATTTATAGGTCTGATTCTGCTTTTTGTTTGTTATTTTTGTAGACTCTACTTTTGAGTAAAATCATATGGTATTCGTCTTTCTCAGTCTGACTTATTTCACTTAGTATAATACCCTCTAGGTCCATCCATGTTGTCTCAAATGGCATGATCTCATTCTCTTTTATGGCTATGTAATATTCAATTGTATATATGTACCACATTTTTCTCATCCACTTGTCTATTGATATATTCTTAAGTTGCTTCCATATCTTGGCTATTGTAAATAATGCTGCAATAAACATTGAAGTGCATATATCTTTTCAAATTAGTGTTTTTATTTTCTTTGGATAAATACCCAACAGTGGAATTATTGGATCATATGGTAAATTGTTATGTATGGTATGAAGCAAAAGCTACAGGCATAAAGATATCTAATTATTCATTTGATTGTTTTTTTGTGTGGTTTTTTAGAGTTTATAATATAATTTTATAATTTGGGGTCTATCTTCAAGTGATTTTTATACTTTGTGTATAGTATAAGAACCTTATAATAGTATATTTCTGTTTTCTCATGTGGTCTTTGGGAAATTGCTGTCATCCATTTTACTTCTTCATTTCTTATAATCCCCATAATACGTTGTTATTATTTTACTTAAAATAATCACTTATTTTAAATAGATATTTAGAGAAAATATGTTATATATATCCACAAATTTACCATTTGCGTGCTTTTTATTCCTTTTTGTAGATTCAGATTTCTACCTGACTTCATTTTCCTTTGGTCTAAAGGACTCCTTTTGTCATTTCTTACAATGTTGGTCCTGTCATGATGAAATCTTTCAGCCTTTGTATGTCTGAAAAAGAAGTTCATCTTTTTTGAAATATATTTTCACTAGTTATAGAATTTCAGGTTTTCAGTTTTTTAAAATCTTTTACTACTTTAAAGATGTAGCTGTACAGCTTTCTATCCCATATTTTCCCGAAGGGAAGTCTGCTGCCATCATTGTATTTGTCTGTGAGATAATTTTTCTGTACTCAAAAGAGAAAGATACAAGCTTTCCTAGCTTCTCAACTCTAAGATTCCTTTGTTGTTTCCATGAACTGTTAAAATAACGTAGCTTTTTCCCCCTCTGCTAAAGCCTGAATGTTTATATCTCCTCCCCCCATTCATATGTTGAAATCCTAACCCTCAAAGATACTGACATTAGTAGATAGGGCCTTTGGGAGGTAATTAAATTATGAGACCAAAACCCTCATGATTGGGATTAGTACCCTTGTGAAAGAGACCTCACAGAGCTCCTTAGTCCCTTCCACAGTGTGAGGGCACAATGAGAAGTCTGCCACCCAGAAAAGGGCTCTCGACCATGCTGGTACTCTGATCTGGGACTACCAGACTCCGGAACAGTCATAAGTAGATTTCTTTTGTTTATAATCTACCCAGTCTGTGGTATCTGGTTATAGCAACTCGAATGGACTAAGATACCTTAAGATATGCCTTCTCTGTTCCTTTCCCTCATATTGGTCTCAGCCTCAATTTATTTTGCCCTAAATTTCCATGACCTGTTCAGGTTAAATTATATTCCCAGTAGTTTCTCCTCCATGTGGGGGGGCTAAAATATGGTTGGTTTATTTTGAGTTCATAGAGGCAGAGAGTACTCTTCACCAACAGACTTTTACATGGTCCCTTTAGAACTTGCTAGAAAACTAGAGCCTGTATAGTTTTCTGCCAGTTTTAATGCTGTTCTTAGATTGGCCATCACATTTCCCATGCCTAGTGATAACCTTTCATTTTAGAGTTGGTACCTGTTGTCAGTTTGATTTTCAGTGTCCTGGCTCTTCCAGCCATCAAAAATTCCATTATCTTAGTATCACTTCTTCCTCATATTTGATAATACCAATCAATCTGGTTCCACTTCTTGATTTGTCTCTGAAGTGTGTTTTAGTTTTAAAGGGATGCATTATCAATTTTTATATATAGTAAATGTTAGCTATGAGATATTTATTTCGTTAATCTAGTTTTTCTATATTTGTGAGGGTGATTTGGGATGATTGAAAATTTGTCAGTATGACACAAATGTTCCCAGAGTTCTCTGGCTACAGTTTTAAAATGATATTTTACTTCAGAAAAATTATACACATGAAATGCTTAAGTATACTTAATATATAGCCTTATAATAAATATAATGATCCACTTTTGTATGTCTTTACATACACTGATAATGGAGAAGATATTATTCTAATTTATGAGCATTTTACTCTGAACCCGAAAACTGCTCCTATTCTTCACACAAGTAAATCTATACAGAGTTCGAAATTGGTGTTAATGTCAACATGGTTCATAAGTTGTTGCGACAAATCTCTATTATGGATATATGCAAAGATGAATTGAAAAAGAAGTTAAAGTATGATATAGAATAAGTTTGTAGTCTGATATCTTATATGTTTGAATATATAATATGTATACAACCTATAGAGTTTGAAGTATCTCTCTTATAATACAAAAAAAAGAAAAATGACATTTTCTTGCCTGAGCTCTAGTGTAACTAGAAATAAGATCTAGGTTATTGTTTCCAAATCTGAAGTGGTTTTCCTCATATGAGGCAAATAAAAAAACTACACTAAAAATAATATATATATCCATATATATGTTATATATATTCATATATATCCATTTATTATATTTCAAATAAAAAATTATGTGTGCTCTTCTCTTTGGGATCTGTAGTACTTTCTGTCTTACTCTACATTATAAATCCTGGCTTAGACCTCTCTCTATATATTGGTCATTTTCTTATCTAAAACAAAAGCACTTTTCCCCCTTAGGTAGCTCTGTCAGTTCATAGAGCCTTAAAATACTATGTAGATGATTTTCTAGGCCTCACCTTTAGAAAATATGGGCCATCAGAAAAAAATATTCTAACAATAGAAATATAGCATATAATTACCGACGTTATATTAGAAATTACCTAATCCAATTTCTCATTTAACTGATGAATAAGGCCAGGTCAGGTACTTGGCAACAGCAATCTAGACTAGAAGTCAGTCTTCTTCATGTTTGCCCATAGCTCTTTGAGTTATATTAGGTCACCTTCTCCTGCATTTACTAACATCCTTTTTGGATATCTCAACCTCTTCACCTCTCAAAACTTTGTTTCAAATATATAAGTTGGAATTTTTAGGACCACACACCGTTAACTCCCTTTATAATGTATATATTTCAGATAGCTGTTAAACATAAACAAACAAGCAAAAAGCCTATCCAGAATGCAATACAGATTTTAATCGTCTCGTAGCCTGACTTTGCCTTTAAAACAGTTCTTATATGATTGCACTATCGGATTTGCATTTATCAAGATGCAAAGTAAATGGCAGTAAATTATATTTTACTGTATTAGAATATAAAATTAAAATAAAATTATACCTCTGAGATGATGTAGGCTTAATCTAACGTCTCAAATGTGTTTATGCTCACAAGAATAAGTATTGATAATTTTCTTAAATATTAAAAAGCAAATGATTATTCAGTTGCAAGAGCAAGGAAGTTACTGTCATTTTTCAAACTCAGTTCTCTACCATGAAAGCTCTGTAACTAATTTTAAAAACCAGAAAATATAAATTCAAGTACATTGGCTTGTAGGTACTATCAACCAGTGAACCAACTTATGATTTTGAAACTATAATTGCCAATTTATTCCTACTAGACACTCCCCAGTAACATGTTATTTGCACATCTGTTGATAAATAACCACTCAATCATCATTTAGGGCATCAGTCCACCAGGTGGTATATAATCCTGATACAAGATAATTTTTTTAAAGGACACATTAGAACTAGAAAGCTGCCATTTGTTTTATTTCCATGTTTTGGCATTCAACATAGTTTCATGTTGTGGAAAACAGATTGTAACCATTTTGTCACTGTCCCTGCCTGACAAGTGTCAATAGTATTGTATCAGCAAATAACTATTTGAAATATGTTTCTTGATGGTGGTGATAACCAAACATTATAATATCACTGTTGGAAAGATTTTGAGAAATCATTTGTATCTGCCTACTAGCCTTTGAACTAAACGTCAGTCACTTTAATATGCTCCTATATTTAATGGCTTATTTGTTTGTTTTGTTTTGTTTGTTGTTTTTTAGAGAGAGAGTGAATGCACACATGAGTGGGGGGAGCAGAGCCAGAGGAGTGGGAATCTCAAGCAGACTCCACCTGGAGTGGGAGTTCAACACAGGGATAGATCCCACAACCCCAAGGTCAGACCTGAGCCAATACCAAGAGTTGGACACTTAACCAATTAAGCCAATTAAGTGACAATTTAAATTTTAAAATTTTAAAAAGTTGGGATGCCTGGGTGGCTCAGTCAGTTAAGCATCTGACTTCGGCTCAGGTTGGGATGGAGTCAAATAAATAAATAAACATCTTTTTAAAAAGACTGGTTATGAACTGAATTGATTCAGATTTCCTAAGAATAATCTGTTCTGTCTCTACTGCGATCATAAGCCAATAGGTAGGGGAGCCTAGGTGGCTTAGTTGTTAAGTGTCTGCCTTTGGCTCAGGTCATGTTCCCAGGGTCCTGGGATCAAATCCCGCACTGGGCTCCCTGCTCGGCGGGAAGCCTGCTTCTCCCTCTTCCACTCCCCCTACTTGTGTTTCCTCTCTCGCTGTGTCTCTCTCTGTCAAATAAATAAATAAAATCTTTAAAAAAAATAAGCCAATAGGTGAAAGTACAGATATAGGGGATAAATAACATTGTCCTGCCAGTCGTACAGATGTTCACTCAATATTCAGGGATTACAAACTTAAAATCTAATAATTTGTGAAATCTAAGTCAATGATTTCATTGTGGTATGATTAAGAATTTTGGTGATTAATGATTTTCAGAAACCTGCCATAACAAGGCTAGCTAGCTGCATTATCTTATAGGGCCACTGATTTCACTGTAACCACTTCTAGTTGTCTAAAAGAACTTGGGCAAAGACTATGGCAGATTCTAAATGAAAATCAATTCTCATCACTGAATATACAGTGATACAGGTCAAAACACCTGCTTAAATGTTGACTGGCTGATTATTACCGATAGGGACTGCAGAATGTAATTAGGGTATAGCTCCAAAGTTATGAGAGAAAGTCAGAAAACTATCTTCCTCCAAACCTTAAAATTACTAGGATCAACATGAAGTAGATTAGATTGGTCATATGCAGAAGTCCTCTACTATGCAAAATGAATTGTAAATGTTGTTTTTACTGGGCTCTCCCCCAGAACTTGATCTTCACCACTGTCACTCCACCTCATCAAAATGAGTAAAATATAAATACCCATCCACTTATAACACATATTCCTGTAAAGCTCTGGCAGTAGAGATGTCTGCAGAGTTTAGGAAAAACAAATCCAAACAGTAAGACTAAACTGTCTGTCTATCCAGCCCTGTTCATTTGAGTGACAGGCTGTATTCAGTAGATGTGATTTTTATGTTCACATACCCACAGAAAGTATTCTTTATAGTGAAATAGGCAGAATCTTCTGGGGTTACCACCATCTGTATTAACGATCCATAGAAGGTCCTTCAACTCTTGTTGAATGGTGTACTTGATGCCAAAAGAAGAGTATACCACAAACAGGGATTACTAGGAATTTCATGTCTGCCCATTTTCTTTTCTTAAATGTACCTTTTGAGTGTACCAATCCATTTTAAGCAGTTGGAAGATGTGTTGCAGGAAGAGATTTCAACAGTCCTTCTCTACCAGCTAACATATTTGTGTATAACAGTTTAGGTAATAATGCAATTGGATGGGTTGGCCTCAGGTGACTATAGTTTTTTCATTTTTTTTCCTGCTTTTCAAATACCACTTCACAAAAGAGAACTTGAAAAGAAAGTATTTGCTGTTGACTAGAAGAAAAAAAAGCCTTTTATAAAAATATCTTTGTGTTCATTTCTTCTCTTCCTTATCCAACCCCACATCCTCTTATTAATTTATATCTAAAGAGCTTCTAAGTACACAGTACAAAGATTAAAATATAAATTAATAGAGAAAATCATAAGAGAAGCTATTTCCTTTTTCTCTGAGCCTTATTCCTGCAGTCCAGTTGTGGGTACTCTCATGTCTCTTTCTTAGTATTGTAGGACTTTTCAGTGGCAAAATTGAAAACTCTACCCCAAATATCTCCAAAGGCACATGCATACTGTTTAAATAGCAAGAAGTACTTATGCAGTATTTTCTGTAGAAAAGTTACCCCTAAATTTCACATCACATATTTTTAGTTCTTGACTTGTATAAAGCTGGCATTATAGGTGGACAAAAGCTACCAGGTGGTCAAATTTGAGGGGCTCAGGTTCTCAAGAGTGTACACATACATACACACACACATTTGTTATAATGTTTAATATTATATCATTAGATATACATTCTTTTGGATTTTAAACACATTTCTACCTTCTAGGTTCTCCTATTTAAATAAATAACACATCTGAAAAGAGGAACTTAAGTCCTGACATCTCTCATTTCTAAGTTTTTATGAAAGCTTAATGTAACCATATATATATGAACACATTTGTTCGATGAAGTATTAGATATTTAGTAGACATTTAAAGTGTTAGACGTTTAGTAGATTATTGGAGCAGGAAGAAGTTTTAAAGATCCCCTAATTTAAATTCTTCACATTATAGAGGAAGAAATAGCAAGAGGGAGTGGCTTGAATCCCAGATCAGTATTTATTCCTCTATACCAAGCTGATCTTGTCATTGTGTTATAGAGATGGTGTGTGTACAAACTTACTAATCAAAGTTCTTTATGTGACAGAAAAGTATCTACTCCTTCCTCTTGATAGCATAAGCCAAATGCTCTGACATAAACCTGGTTTTCTAGACTTCTAAAGCACAGAGTAGGCAGAAGCATGTAGACAAGATATAAACTTACCACTAAGTTTAGAGAAGGTAAATATCTTATTGTTATCATACACTGAAAACTCACTTATGGGGTGCCCGGGTGGCTCAGTCAGTTAAGCATCTGACTTCGGCTCAGGTCATGATCTCAGGGTGCTGGGATCGAGCCCCATGTCCAGCTCCCTGCTCAGGGAGTCTGCTTCTCCCTTCACTTGTGCTCTCTCTCTCTTTCTCTCTCTCAAATAAATAAAATCTTAAAAAAAAGAAAACTCATTTACACTAAAAGTGATGTTCAAGGTGAAAGGTTAGGCATTGTGCACAGTGGTAAAAGTTGTTCTGCAACTCATTAATCTTTCTCATTTTTCTCCAGCTTTACTGAGGCGTAATTGAAAAATAAAATTGTATATATTAAAAGTGTATAACGTGATGATCTGACATATGTATACGTTGTGAAATGATTACCACATCAAGTTAATTAACACATTTATCACCTCACATAGTTACCTTTTGTATGTGGGGGGTGAGAATGTCTAAGATCTACTCTCTTAGCAAATTTCAACTATATAATATGGTATAATTAATTACAGTAACCATGATGTACATTAGATATCCAGAACTTACTCATATTATAAACAAAACTATGTACTCTTTGACAAGTATCTGCCTGTTTCCATGACCCATACCCAGCCCCTATCAACCACCATTCACTCTCTGTTTCTATGAGTTAGACTTAGAAAAAAAATTTTTAGATTCAATGTATGAGATCATACAGTATTTTTTTTTCTTTACCATATTTCCCTTACCATAATGTCTGCCATGTTCATCCATATTGTCACAAAGGTCAGAATTTCCTTCTTTTTTATGACTGAATAATATTCTATTTTATATTCTTAAGATTTTTTTAAATTTTAATTACATACAGTTAACATACAGTTTTATATTAGTTTCAGGTACACAATATAGTGCTTCATCAATTCTATACATTACTCAGTGTTCATCATGATAAATATATGCTTTAATCCCCATCACCTATTTCATCCATTCCATACCACCCTCCCCTCTGGTAGCCATCAGTTTGTTCTTTATAGTTAAGGGTCTGTTTCTTGGTTTATCTCTCTTTTCTTTCTTTTGTTCATTTGTTCATTTTTTTCTTAAACTCCACATATAAGTGCAATCATATGATATTTATCTTTTTCTGACTATTTTGCATATGATTAGGCTCTCTAGCTCCATCCATATTGTTGCAAATGGCAATATTTCATTCTTTTTATGGCTGTATAATATTCCATTATATATATAATATATTATATAATTCCATTTATATATATATTACATATATATAATATGCCACTTCTTCTTTGTCCATTCATCTATTGATGGGCAATTGGGCCGCTTCCATAATTTGGCTATTGTAAGTCATCCTGCAATAAACACAGGAGTGCATTTATCTTTTCAAATTAGTGAGTTTTTTTTTTTCCTTTGGGTAAATATCCAGTAGTATACAATTGCTGGAGTATAGGGCAGTATGTTTTTTAACTTTTAACTTTTGTGGAACCTCCATGTTGTTTTCCAGAGTGGCTGCACCAGTTTGTGTTCCCACCAACAGTGTAAGAGGGTTCTCCTTTCTCTATGTCTTCATTACATTAAGATATGTTCCCTCTAAAACTACTTGGTTGTGAGTTTTTATCATGAATGATGTTGTACTTTGTCAAATGCTTTCCCTGCATCCACTAAGATGATCAGATGGTTTTTATACTTCCTCTTGTTTTTATTTTTAAGTTTCAAGTTTTTATTTAAATTCTAGCTATTTAACATATGGTATAATATTAGTTTCAGGAGTAGAATTTAATGATTCATCACTTATATATATAGCACCCAAGCTCATTACAACAAGCGCCCTCCTTAATAACTATCACCCATTTAGCCCATCCTCCCACCCACCTCCAATCCAGCAACCTTCAGTTTATTTTCTATAGTTAAGAGTCTCTTTTATGGTTTGCTTCCCTCTCTCTTTTTCCCTCTATGTTCATCTGTTTCTTAAACTCTACAAATCAGAGAAATCATATGGTATTTGTCTTTCTGTGACTGGTTTATTCCACTTAGCATAATATACTGCAGCTCTATCCACATCACTGAAAATGGCAAGATTCCATTCTTTTTGATGGCTGGTTAATGTTCCATTGTGTGTGTGTGTGTGTGTGTGTGTGTGTGTGTGTGTATACACACACATGCCATATCTTCTTTATACATTTAATCGATGGACATTTGGGCTGTTTCCATAATTTGGCTATTGTTGATAATTTTGCTATAAACATTTGGATGCTTGTATATATTTAAATCAGTATTTTTGTATCCTTGGATAAATACCACATAGTACAATTGCTGAATGATAGGTAGTTCTATTTTTAACTTTTTGAGTAACCTCCAAACTCTCTTCCCACAACGGCTGCACTAGATTGCATTCCCATCAACAGTGTAAGAGGATTCCCCTTTCTCTACATCTGCACCAACACTTGTTTCCTGTGTTGTTAATTTTAGCCATTCTGACAAACGTGAAGTGGTATCTCATCATAGATTTGATTTGTATTTCCCTGGTGATGAGTGATGATGAACATCTTTTCATGTGTTTGTTAGCCATCTGAATGTTTTCTGTGAAAAAAAAAATGTCTATTTATGTCTTCTGCCAATTTCCTAACTGGATTATTTGTTTTTGGGGGTATTGAGTTTAATAAGATTTTTATATAGATTTTTCATACTAACCCTTTATTAGATATGTCATTTGCAAATATCTTCTCCCATTCTGTGGCTGCCTTTTAGTTTTATTGATTGTCTCCTTCACTATGCAGAAGCTTTTTATCTTGATGAGGTCCCAGTAGTTCATTTTTGCTTCTGTTTTCCTTGCCTCAGGAGATGTATCTAGTAAGAAGTTGCTACAGCTGAGATCAAAGAGGTTACTGCCTGTGTTCTCTCCTAGAGTTTTGATGGTTTCCTGTGTCACATTTAGGTTTTTAATTAATTTTGACTTTATTTTTGTGTATGGTATAAGAAAGGAGTCCAGTTTCATTCTTCTGCATGTCACTGTCCAGTTTTCCCAACACCGTATGTTGCAGAGACTGCCATTTTTCCACTGGATATTCTTTCCTGCTTTGTCAAAGATTAGTTGACCATATAGACGTGGGTCCATTTCTGGGCTTTCTATTCTGTCCCATTGATTTATGTGTCTGTTTTTGTACCAGTACCATACTGTCTTGATCACTACAGCTTTGTAATATAGTTTGAAGTCTGGAATTGTGATGACTCCAGCTTTGCTTTCCTTTTTCAAGGTCTTTTGGCTATTTGGTTTCTTTCATGGTTCCATACAAGTTCTAGGATTGTTTGTTCAAGCTCTGTGAAGAATGTTATTGGTATTTTGATGGGGATTGCATTAAATGTGTAGATCGCTTTGGGTAGTATAGACATTTTAACAATATTTGTTCCTCCAATCCATGACCATGGAATGTTTTTCCATTTCTTTGTTTCTTCTTCAATTTCTCTCATCAGTGTTCTAAAGTTTTCAAGGTACAAATCTTTTATGTCTTTGGTTAGGCTTATTCCTATATGTCTTATTGGTTTTGGTACAGTTGTAAATGGGATGGATTACTTGATTTCTCTTCCTGCTGCTTATTACTGGTGTATAGAAATGCAACAGATTTCTGTACATTGATTTTGTATCCTGCAACTTTACTGAATTTGTTTAACAGTTTTAGTGATTTTTTGGTGGCATCTTTTGGATTTTCTCCACAAAGTATCATATCATCTGCGATTAGTGAAAGTTTAATTTCTACCTTGCTGGTTTGAATACCTTTTATTTCTTTTTGTTTTCTGATTGTTGAGGTTAGGACTTCTAGTAGAATGTTAAATAACAATGGAGAATGGACATCCCTGTCTTGTTCCAGACTGTAGAGAGAAAGCTCTCAATTTTTCCCCATTGAGGATGGTATTAGCTGTGGGTCTTTTGTATATGGCCTTTGTGATGTTGAGGTATGTTCCCTCTATCCCTACATTGTTGAAGGTTTTTATCAAGAATAGATGCTCTATTTTGTCAAATGCTTTTTCTGCATCTATTGAGAGGATCATGTTTATTATCCTTTCTTTTATTAATGTGGTATATTACACTGATTGATTTGTGATTATGGAACAACCCCTACAGCCCAGGAATAATTCCCACTTGATTATGGTGAATGATTCTTTTAATGTACTGTTGGATTTGATTTGCTCGTATTTTTTGAGAATTTCTGCATCCCTGTTCATCAAGGATATTGGCCCGTAATTCTCCTCTTTGGATGGGGTAGTATTTGGTTTTGAAATCAAGGTCATTCTGGCCTCATAGAATGAGTTTAGGACTTTTCTTCCATTTTTATTTTTGGGAGCAGTTTGCGAAGAATAGGTGTTAACTCTTCTTTAAATGTCTGGTAGAATTCCCCTGGGAAGCCATCTGGCCCTGGACTTCTGTTTGTTGGGAGATTTTTGATGACTAATTCAATTTCTTTGCTGGTTATTGGTCTGCTTGAATTTTTTATTTCCTCTTGTTTCAGTTTTGGTAGTGTATTTTTTTCTAGGAATGTATCCATTTGTTTCAGATTGCCCAGTTTGTTGGCATATAGTTTTTCATAGTATTCTCTTATAATTGTTTATATTTCTGTGGTGTTGGTTGTGATCTCTCCTCTATCATTTGTGATTTTGTTTATTTGGGTCCTTTCTCTTTTCTTTTTGATAAGTCTGGCTAGGGGGTTATCAGTTTTATTTATTCTTTCAAAGAACCAGCTCCTAGTTTCATTGATATCTTCAAATGAGATTTGTTCGTTTCTATATCACTTATTTTCTGCTCTAATCTTTATTATTTCTCTTCTTCTCTTGGCTTTAGATTTCATTTGTTGTTCTTTTTCTAACTCCCTTATGTATAAGGTTAGTTGTGCACTTTAGATTTTTCTTGCTTCTTAAAATAAGCCTATATTGCAATTTACTTCCCTTTGTGAGCATTTTTGCTGCATCCCAAAGGTTTAGACTGTCTTCTTTTCATTTTCATTTGCTTCCATGCATTTTTTTCTTTAATTTCCTGGTTAACCCATTCATTCTTTAGTAGGATGTTCTTTAACCTCTATGTATTTGTGGTCTTTCCAAATTTTTTCTTGTGGTTGACTTCAAGTTTCATAGCATTGTGGTTGGAAAATATGCATGGTTTGGTCTCAATCTTTTTGTATTTGTTGAAGTCTCATTTGTGACCCAGAATGTGATCTATTCTGGGGAATGTCCCATGTTTACTCAAAAAGAATGTGTGTTCTGCTGCTTTAGGATGATATGTTCTGAATATGTCCGTTAAGTCCATCTGGTCCAGTGTGTCATTCAAAGCCGTTATTTCCTTGTTGATTTTCTGCTTAGATGATCTGTCCATTGTTCTAAGTGGGGTGTTAAAGTCCCCTACTATTATTGTATTATTAACAATTAGTTTCTTTATGTTTGTTATTAATTGATTTATATATTTGTGTGCTCCCAATTTGGGGGCATAAATATTTACAATTGTTAGATCTTCTTGATGAATAGACCCCTTAATTATGATATAATGCCCTTCTTCATCTCTTGTTACAGTCTTTGGTTCATCATCTAGTTTGTCTGATATAAGTATGGTTACTCTGGCTTTCTTTTGACATCTATTAGCATCACAAATGGTTCTCCATTCCTTTACTTTGGTTCTGCAGGTGTCTTTAGGTGTAAAATGAGTGTCTTGCCAGCAGCATATAGATAGGTCTTGTTTGTTTGTTTTTTAAAGATTGTATTTATTTATTTGAAAGGGAACATGAGAGAGAGAGAGCATAAGCGGGGGAGAGGCAGAGAGAGAAGAAGAAACAGACTCCCTGCTGAGTGAGGAGCCCAGTTCAGGGCTTAATCCCAGGACCCTGGGATCAGGACCTGAGTCAAAGGCAGATGCTTAACTGACTGAGGCTCAATGGGTCTTGTTTTTTTTAAACCATTCTGATATCCTGTGTCTTTTGATTGGAACATTTACTCCATTTACATTCAGAGTGATTATTGATAGATATGAATTTAGTGCCATTGTATTACTCTATAAGTCATTGTTTCTGAAGATTTTCTCTGTTCTTTTCTAGATTTTTGTTTTTCTTTCTTAGCCAAAGAGTCCCCTTTAATATTTCTTGCTAGGCTGATGTAGTGGTCACAAACTCCTTTAGATTTTGTTTTTCTGGGAACTTCTTTATCTCTCCTTCTATTCTGAATGACAGCCCCTCTCATTTTCCCAGTCAGTGGCTTTGGGAGTATGTTTTCCTTATGGGATCCCCTGCTGTCTGTCTGTCTGTCTCTCTCTCTCTCTCTCCTGCTCTTTCCCCCCACTGCCCCCCGCCAACCAATCTCACCTCTCTCCATGATCAGGGCTCTCTTTCCTCCATAATACCCATGATCCTTTTCTCCCCCAAATTACATCTCCACATCTCCTACCTTCCATCATGTGGCCTCTTCTGTCCCTCTAGTTGTGCAATTTGATTTGTCAGTCCTCAGATCGATTTCTTGGGTGTTCAGAATGATTTGATATTTATCAAGCTGTGTTACAGGTATGAGACAAGTATAGGGTCCTCCTACTACTCTGATATCTTTCCTCTATTTCTCCTCTTGGTAATGTTATGTATCACATTGATTGATATGTAAATTGGAAGCCTCAATATTCTTTATCATCCACCTTGGGAGAGGGATGACATAAGAATCCAATTTCAGATTCTTTTCTCCAACAATATCTGAAACCACTTCACTCTCATTAAGATACTCTCATCCATGGGTAAATATGTCAGAATTGGTGTTTTATGTGGGAATGACAGTATAAAATTGTATTTTTTTAATCTTACTGATGTGACTCTGTCCTGTTCTTTCCCATTATATCTGAAATTCCATTATCAGAAAAGTTATTCCTTTGTATTTCCAAACATTTTCAGTTAAAAAAGTATTATTGTAAAAAGGGGTCTTAATTTGTCAGATTGCTTCAAAGTGGTTTAGTTAGGTGAAACTTACCAAGGTAAAGTTTGATGGAAACATAAAAATGATGTAGAAAATATGAAGCAGGATTTATAAAGGTGATAGCAGGCACTGCATTAGGGAATTCTAGACAGCAATTGGGCAGCTATAAGGTTGCATAATTCTGGAAATGAAAGTGGAATGTAGAGGTGATGAAAATACACTGAAAACTCTACATTTTGCTAAGAGCCAGCTAGGGTTTTGTAAAAAGTCCTGGAGGGAAAGAAAGCATTGATGCAAGCTGAAGATGGCTGGCATTTATTGGGTATTTTCTATGTGGAGGGCTTTGTGCTACTCTCTGTGGTGTACCAGCTCTATCACAGTATTTGGTACTTGTAGCTAAACAATGCATGTTTCTTGAATTTTAGGACAAAAAACTTTAAAACTTTTCAAGTCAAGTGATTTCCTACATACTATAGTGCTAGTTTTTGAAGCTATGTCTCTCTCTGTTCAAACATGCACCATAGTTTCTGTTTATAAATGTACTAAAGTCTGCTCAAGCATAGAAATAAAGTAAAAGATCTAACATGCAGAGTTCTTAACTAGGACCAATTCTCCTAGTTTATTATTATTCTAGAGGGCAAATAGTTGCACATCATTGAGAAACTAATGGTGCAATATGTAGAGAAAGTTTCAAGTCATTGAAAGTCTGTTATATCATTCTCAGCATAATACAGTACCCTGAGGATTTCAAATCTAGCCTTGCTACAAATTATGCTAAATTCCACTTACACACTACACAGCTCTTTGGACGGGCAGATTCAAAAATTAAATTGCCTGAAGTCAATAAGGCCTTATACTTCCTTTTCTTCTCTCTATATACATCACCTTTTCCTTCACCTGCTATATCTTCAACTCAGTTTGACTCGAAACCAGAACTTGACAGTAACACTAATTTGATGCACAAAGGAGGTACTTGTTCTCATGAATGTTTCCTATGTTGAAGTCTTTCATCTGCCTGTTGTAAGCCTGGAATGTAAAACCAATGCCTCCTTTCTCTTGTGATATCCTTTGGCTCCATGCTGTGGGTCAAACACAATCATTCTACTTGTTCATTAGAAGCTATTGAGAACTATGGAAATCTAACATATTAGTTATTATCAATCATCTGTGTATACCAATGTGGGCGCCATTGTCCTGGAAGTCTGGCTTGAGAGTTCAGAGTCCCTCACCCAGGTAAGGACTATTATGAAATCTATATTTAGAGAGTATTGTATGGTAATTAAGTCCCCAGGCTGTGGAGCAAGACTACATATGTTCAAATATTTGCTCCATTTCCTGCAGTTAGACCATGTGGTACATGTAATTTAATATCTCCATGTCTTAGTTTTTTTTTTTTTTTTTAATTTGGAAAAGCATGTGGTTTTCGTGAGGATTAAGCAATACATGTAATATTTACAATACATAAAAATTATCAATATTATTTATTATTACTGTGTTTCTTAAATTTTATTAGATGTCAAGACCTTTGCTGGGAGCTGAAAGTACAAAGATGAAAATAGTTTTTTTTAAAGACTTTATTTATTTAAGAGAGAATGAGAGAACGAGCAGGGGGGAACAGAGAGAGAAGGAGAAGTAAACTCCCTGCTGAGTAGGAAGCCAGATGCAGGGCTCAATTCCAGGACCCCAGGATCATGAACTGAGCCGAAGGCAGATATTTAACTGACTGAGCCATCCAGGTGCCCAAAAATATTTTTAAAATAGGGGAAACAAACCCTTACATTGTGTGATCACTGCCAGTCAAATGACTCATTTAGTATACTAACTAATCATGTTGTTAGTTATCAGAAGAGTTTCATTGGTCTTTGCTTCACCCCTCCACAGGATAAAAATAATAAACACCTATATCTCATTTTAGATATGAGTACACAGTCATGTCTTCCTACCAAGAGGGGGTTTATAATAAAGAGAACAAACAAAACTTTAAGAAAGATAACTTAGCTGTACTGGAATGAGGTCCATCCCAAGTGGCCCAGACAGAACAACTTCAAATTTTAAGGAAATTATTCCTGAATGCCCTGGACCATATTGATAAGTAAAAGTCCTATAGCTATTATAATATTTACATTTAGAGAGTATAGCATGGTAGTTAAGTGCCCAGGCTATGAACCTAGACAGCACTGAAATATAAATAATATAGTTGAAAGAATTCTGGATTAAAGTCTAGTCCTGGTTTATTCATTTCTTTCTTAATAGTTATTAAGAACCTATTAGATTATGAATATATTTTGGTAAATAAAACAAATATGGTGCCTGAGTTTATGGAGTTTACATTTCAGTAGGAGAGACAGAAAATAAAGAATCAAAGAATTGTATAATTAAAATCGATAAGTTCTGTGAAGGAAATTAATACATACAGGTGATGGAGTATCATGAGGGCCTGATGTTATGATATGATATCAGGGAAGGTATGTCTGAGGAGTTAACATTTAAGGGGAGTCCTAAAGAATGATAATAACCTACTCATGCAAACAAGAGTGGGAAGCATATTCTAGATGGAGGGATGAGCATATATGAAAGACCCAAATGGGGAAGAACCTTGCATCTTCAGTGAACTGAAGGGAGGCCTGTATAACTGGAGAAAAGTGAGTAATGAGGAGAGTGGCCGACACAGCAAGTTAGAGACTATTTAAAGCCTTATAGGCTGTGGGTTTTATTTTTTTTAAGATTCTATTTATTTATTTCAGAGAGAAAGAGAGACCATGTGCGCAAGCATGAGTGGGGGGAGAGGCAGAGGGAGAGGGAGAAACAGACTCCCCACTGAGCAGGGAGCCCAATATGGGGATGTGGGGCTTGATCCCAGGACCCTGGGATCATGACCTGAGCCAAAGACAGATACTTAACCAACTGAGCCACCCAGGGGCCCTGGCCATGGTTTTTTTTTTTTTTTTTTTTAAGATTTTATTTATTTATTTGACAGAGAGAGAGAGAGAGATCACAAGTAGGCAGAGAGGCAGGCAGAGAGAGAGGGGGAAGCAGGCTCCCCACTGAGCAGAGAGCCGATGCGGGGCTCGATCCCAGGACCCTGAAATCATGACCTGAGCTGAAGGCAGAAGCTTTAACCCACTGAGCCACCCAGCCGCCCCCTGGCCATGGGTTTGAATTTAGATTTCATCCTAAGTGTGCAGAAAAGCCAGAAAGGGTTTAATCAATAGAGCAGTGCAATAGAATTTTATATTTTAAAAAAAACCTCTCTGACTTCCATGTGTAACAATGATTAGAGGGGGAAAGAAGTACAAAGGCCATTCAGGAAGCTCTAGCAGTGGCCTCCAAGACACATAATGATAGCCTAAAAAATGTTGATTATAGTAGAGATAAAGAGAAATGAACGTGTTTTATATATATATATATATATATATATATATATATATATATATATATATATTTAGAAATTAAAAATAGCAGTACTTATTGATGGATTATGCATGTGAAGTAGTACGGAAGAAAATATTAAGGAAACTCTAAGGTTTCTGGTTTGAAAAACTAGGTGGATTTTACTGCCATTTACTGAGATTTGCAGGATTGAAACAGAAAATGTGTGTGGGGTAGGAGGTAAAGTTAAATTTGAGATGCTCATGAGACATCCAAGTAGAGATGTCAAGTAAGCAAAAGGAATATAAATCCAGAAATTCCAGGGATAGATCAGGGATGAATATAACAATATGGGAAATTGGGACTATAGATAACATTTGTTGCCATAAGACTGAGAACTCCCAGAGAAAGAGTATGCATAGAGAGAAGCCAGAACTGAGCACTGTGACCTTCCAATATCCAGTGGTCACAGAGAGGAGGAGAGACCACAAAAGGAAAACAAAAGCAGCCTATCTCCAAAGTCCCCCTAATCTGCCTTTGTTTCTTTTGACTACTGCCATCATCTTATTTCTGGCCACTACTACAGCTCTATTGAATCAAGAAGGTGAGGGGTGCCTGGGGGGCCAGTTGGTTAAGCGTCTGCCTTCGGCCCAGGTCATGATCCTGAAGTCCCTGGATGGAGCCCTGCATCGGGCCCTGCATCGGGCTCCCTGCTCAGCAGAGAGTCTGCTTCTCCCTCTTACCCTCCCCCCTCGTGCTCCTTCTCTCTCTCTCTCTCTTTCAAATAAATAAATAAAATCTTTAAAAAAAAAAAAAGGTGAGATTTTTCAAGTCGTGACAATTATTTTGGGAGCTTCCTTTTCTTACATTTTACTTCTGTAGTTTATGCATCTTCTGAAACCTATCCTCTAAACTAGGAAGTGAAAAACCAATTAAAGTACTCTTCACCAGGGTGAGCCTGGTGGTGGGTATTGAGGAGGGCACGTATTGCATGGAGCACTGGGTGTGGTACATAAACAATGAATCTTGTAACACTGAAAAAATAAAATTAAATTAATCGGGAAAAAAATACTCTTCATTAGCTCGCTCTCTAGATGATGTACTTCTGTTACTGTGTGAAAGAGTGTCTTCACAAAGGTCTTGAAATTTTTGAAGTAAATCCTATTTGTTTGGTGAGTCCTTACCCACGGTGTAACTCTGCATGCAGGCTATGAGATTAAACAAACCAATTTAAGTGTATATGCTCCTTCTGGTGATGACACCACTGTGAGATTTGGAGATTATAGAAAATTCCCCATTTGGACAGATTTGTCAGACTGAGAAAAATACAAATCGAAGTGACAAAGAATAACCACAGTAAACATTTTCATCATTCTTATTTACAGCCTCTGCAATTTCTCTAGAGGTTAAAAAATCAGAAGGGTAAGGCTGAGTGCTTTTTGTTATTCTTGAGTTTAGTTTTCTTAAAATGGATTAGGGTGACAGGAGATTAACATTCCAATCCAATCACTAGTATATGGATTTCCATTCACTTAAATACCTAAGAATATTAACAGAGATTTGTTGTACAGGTTGGGGATTATCTCTAGAATTAGCCCATCACTTGAGATATGTCATTATAAATTAGCCTTTTGTTCTCAACATGGGGCTTTAAAGAAACTCTGAAAAAGGTGCTTTTTAAACTTCTGCCATGCTATTTAATTTGTTTTTGTTGGAAGAATATTTTTTTTCATATTGTACTTTCAAGAGGTGAATACACTGGAAAGAATTAAATTTTATTACCAAGATAAACGTTTGGTACTAGACAAGCAAGTAATGGGACACCACCTCTCTCCCCTCTACCCTAACATACAAAACTCAATTGTCTTCTTTAGAGAACAGTTGCATGCATTCCCAGTACAAAGTGGGGCGATATACAAACTTGAAAAGCTGAGACTCAGTTCTATCATTTGTGAGTCTTTAACCAAAATTCCCTAAATTTTCTCTGGTGGTGTATATGAGTGTTTGGGATAGAATTTCCTAAAACACGTGAAACATCTCTGGTGGCAATATTTCCCTGGTGTCTGTCATGTCTTAAAAATACAAATAAAAACAGGAAAAACTTGTACACATAATGTATGTCTTAACTACAGATGAAACTTCAGGTAATGGCTACAATGAGAACAGTTAATATCGAGATTCAATTTTCCTTTTAGAGGCAGAAAAAGCATCTAAATCATTTGTGTATTCTTAGTACCTAGCATGGTGCAGATGCATCAAAGGTGCTCAATCCATGACTGAATGAGGGAATGATACTAATTGTTATGTTTGGATTTTAGTTTTTGTTTTAAACCATGAGCACATGAAAGAATTTGCTGAGCAAATTCTGCTGGCATTCTCCAATCCTACCCTCTCCAAAGCATCCATTTTGCACAGATTTTTTTTGTTTCATATTATGAAACTAATTGCTTTGATATTTTATAATATAAATTGACTTCCAAGGTCATATTTATTACAGAAAAAGACCAGGATTTGAATTACAGTCACAGATGTATTTGGTCCTTGATATTATTCAATTTAAATTTTACTGGAATTTTGACTGGGGAAATTTTCTGTCCCCTGACCCTTTTACTTTCCCCCGATAACAAGGAATCCATCAGAAAGGAAACAGGTCTCTGTTTTCCTGAAGGACCTTGTCATACTCTGGCCACTTCTGGCTCTGGCTGTAACCTTAGTTGTATTATACAGCAAATTCTGCATTTTCCACCAAACCTCAAATGCTAAAGTAAGAGTCACAGTGATTTCTGTGCTGGACAGAAGAAATTTTTCCAGTCAACCATAGAGGACCCAGATTCTAAGAACTCACAATTCTTTTGCACCCTGAAAGGTCGCCTTCCTCTTTCAGGTTCACAGCTCCCTCTGTTGGGAAGTGTCTGCCAAATCCAGAAACTGTACAATTGCATTAACATTTCTTAACCAAATCTGAAACTGTATCACAAAATTCTACTGTTGTTTGTTTGTCTCTTTCTCTTTCTTTCAATTTTTAATGTAGAAATAGTTCCCTGAATTTTCAGGACCGTGCCTGTTGTGTGGCTCAAGATTCTGGTAGCCTTCTCCTTCTTTTGTGCAAGGTTCTTAATTTGGAGGGTTCAGGGACATGGTAAATATGCTCTAAAATCCCCTTCATGTTTTCTTCCATGAGACCTTGCAAATGAAGCTCCTGGTCACTTGCATGAATATCTAAGAGTCCTTGAAGTAGCTACAGATAGCAAGGCTTATTATAACTCTTGCTATACCAACAAAAATATAAAATGCCCCCAACAATTTACACAGTCACGACTTAATTAACTCTTCAATAGTACAAAAAATTTTGTAAGAAATTCATTAATCACATCGAAAGCTTAAAAATAAACATAATATGCAAAAGTAATAGAATAAAATGTTTACATTTCTAAGCTAACCTGGACCAAAGCTCACAGATCATTTTCTCCTCGTGAGGAATAGCAGGGCAATTGCCTGGTCTCTGAATGAGCCATATGAGACTTTGGGGCCACTTGGCCAAAATGGTGGGGAATGTAAGTTGTACTAATTATAGTGACAAAGGCAGATATAATGTTCAATTATATAATTTCTTATTAAATAAAAACTGCATATACATATATCAGGTAAATATTCTCAAAGTTTCCATTTCAATTTATAATCTTCAATTATATAATTTCTTATTAAATAAAAACTGCATATACATATATCAGGTAAATATTCTCAAAGTTTCCATTTCAATTTATAATCTTTAATATTTACATAAATTATTTTAAAAACACTAAGTCACATTCTGCCACATTTTAAAGAAGAAATCCATGTTGAGAAATAGGGTAAATCATATCACATTATAGCCTCATTTCTGATACACTGAGCAAAAAATGGCCCCATTAAGTATCCATTAATGTGCTATATCTATTGTCCTTTGAAACAGAAAATGTAGCTCATATCTTTCACTGTTTACTTGGATTTCACTGATAATGTTTTTATTAATTCCACAATACTTAATGGTTTAGATTACATCGTCTTTATGCTCCCTCATATTTTATGTGTCATATAGGTCCTCAGTTCATAAAGTAGATTATGATGCAGTCAGTATAAAGTTCATAAAACACAAATTGCAGTATACAAGATAATTTGTTTCCCTAAAACAGAAGGTAATTCGTTTCAAGAGGCCACATTCTCTCTGGTTGAACACTTCATCTTATATGGTTTAAACTAAACTCAATGAATATAAGCTTTACTCATCTGAGTAAATGAATATGAGCTTTATTCATTTATAATGAATATAAGTTAAATTATGTTTCCTCTTCATACCTTGTATTCTCCCCACTACTACATCACAGTTGCAAGTGTTCTTGTAATGCCATGCCATTATTTGGAAAGGAGTGTCTGTTTTTTGGTTCTTGGCAAATATTCCTCTGTCATCTGTTGAAATCTGTATGATATCCAGTTAATAGTATATGGCAGGCATTGTATCCACAGTATCTTTAGATCTGTCATCACTTTTTCTACTATCGTGCTCTCCACTCATGGGAAACAGGAAATATTTGAATGCTCTCCCATCTCTCTCTTGGGCTTCAGAAAATCACTGGCCCAGTTTTTGGCCCTGTATCCTAGACACACTGTATCACCATTTCTGTGGTACTACTGCTGAACCAGGGTGGCAGCAGAGAATTTTTCAAGTTCTGGGCTTCACCTGAAGTATAAAGCGTAAGTCTTCTCTTCTCTCACATCCCTGAAACTATCTGCAGTTTCTATCCCTACTTTACCCCAGGGACACAACTTGGAGAAAGGAATTCTCAGAATCAGTTCTCATAGGTACTAACCAGGGTTTCATTGTCTTATTTCTCCTTCTTATCTTTTTGGTTTTCTTCCAGTTCAGAGAACCTTTTATTTCCTTCGGTGTTGGAGAATTTGTTTGTATATTATTATGCATTCTTCCAAATAAATATCTTATGACTTTGGCTTCTGATTCTCAATGCCCGGGTTTTTGGATGCCAAAAATAGTGTTCTCTCTAACCAGTTTCTCTGCCACTAGTTTCAAAATAGACTTTACATTGATTTTTTTCCTTTTCATTTCTTCCGTAACCTTTGTGTCCTGAGGCAGTGAATGTCAAGGTCTCATCTGAAATGGGGAAAGCTTCAAGGCAACAGGACATTATAGAAAATTAGAAAACATTGGGTAATACTTCTAAATTTTATACTGTAACCATAAAATTTCCTAATACTACAGTAATCAGCATTTGAGGATATGCCCTGTATTGCCAGCGGCAGTACAGAAACACCAAAACAAAGCATTTCCTTTAAGCCTCAACAACTGTGACAACTATACACATTCTCCTAAACCACTTGCCTGTCAGCAGCATTGCTCTTCTCTTTTGTGCGTTTAAAAGGAAGAGATCCACACCAAAGAGAGTAGAGCCAAGTGTGGTAAAAATCTGCCCCTCCGCAAAAAGTCAACAGGTTACTTCTAATTTAATGAATGAAAATCTTAGAAAGTCAAACCCTTGATCAGGGGACGTTTTTTCAAACCACCAGTCAGAACAACTAAATTTCTCTTCCAGTTCCATTATGTCGGTTGAGATACAGAGGATATAAAAATCTTACCCAGATATATAGGAATTTCTTCTAAAGCTTAGGTTTACTGCCTTCTTTTATTTTGTCTCTTGTCCTTAAATATCTTTTTTACTTGAAGTTGCCTCTACCTGTCACATGTACTAAGTTAAACATACCTTAGCATGGTAGCATGGAAGGATGTCACCAATGCCAAAGGGAGTCTCTTTGGTAACAAATAACAATGATTCATTTCCCACTTAATTGAATACTGCCTTTTTTGTAGCACTATTTTTTCTTCATGGTAATACCCTCTTATTCTGGGCCTCTCTGACTATTGTCACGGCTGCTCCTTATGCTGATAGAAAAAAAAAATCATTACTTACAACTCAGTAGATATGCTATGTTTTTATTTTTAACTCCACATCAACAACTCTTATAAAGTCTCCTATGCCATACAGAAGAGGAGCTGAGAATTTCCAGAATTCCCTTTCCATTTGTTTCTTGGTTAAATTTTGTCAATTAAAGGTATACAAGATTTGGAAAGCAGAAGAGAAGGAGAGGTCATTACTCTCTGGAAGCAGCTGCTGGCAGACAAGTGGGCAGACATGAGGTCTGAAGAAACTTGCAGGAAAACTTAAGAATAACTTGGATCCATGATCCATACCTGGATAGTTGGTGAGAATACTCCAGACATTTCTTGCATTAACAGAAGCTTCAGAAAGCATTCCTGAAAACCACTAATTTCACTGTTGCATACTGAAATACTTGGGAAACCTTCTAAATGTTCTTGGTATTTTCTGTAGTTTGGGGATGAACTCGGGAGAACCACCTGCTTTCAGTACCTGCTTTTCAGTACCTGCTTTTCAGTACCTCAGTACTGAAGACTGAGGTAACTGATCATGACTTCCTGACTTCTGCTCCTGCTCTTCTTTCCAAAAATTTAATAACTTCTAGTGCCACCAATGAAAACTTTCATACTATGAATACACAGAGTGACTCTGATTTTCTGATCTAACTCGAATTGAATACACTCTGCTTTGCCTTTTTCTACTTTGTGAGGTTAGTGAACCCTTAACAGGATTTTAAATTTCCAATCTCTTCCTATTTGGGACAAAGAGAAGCATCCTCTCAAAGTGTCTGGTTGGAACTAGTCCCAGCAGAGGTTGTATCTCTGTTCTTTTGCAGTAACTTCTTCATTTTACAAAATATCAAAATGTTACAGCATTTAATTCCTCTACATTGAGATGGTTTAGCATCCAAAGGACCTCATATTTCCCAATTTCTGGAACATTTAGTACTAACCTCCCCGTGTCCTTTTTTATGGGTAGATCCTTAGAGAGCAGGTTTGTGGCCTCCAGGTGATTAATTTTCTTTTACTATTTTCATCAAGTAGAAATTCTAGAGAGGAGACTTTGAATTGCATATTTACTAGCAAACCAAATGATTGTCGATATATGTATCTAGGGAATCTTTCTTTACAAAAGGCAAATTCTGTATTTTTGTTCACCCACGCCCATCTCAGAGGCTGTACTCTGTCTATTTGAAAGGACTATTTTGACGGCTTAATGAATCCTAAAATCTTTTTTTTTTTTTAAGAACAAATTTCTTTCTTTTTTTTTTAAGATTTTATTTATTTATTTGACAGAGAGAGAGAGAGAGATCACAAGTAGGCAGAGAGGCAGGCAGAGAGAGAGGGGGAAGAAGGCTCCCCGCTGAGCAGAGAGCCCAATGCGGGGCTCCATCCCAGGACCCTGAGACCATGACCTGAGCCAAAGGCAGAGGCTGAGCCTCTGAGCCACTGAGCCACCCAGGTGCCCCAAATCCTAAAATCTTCTTAAAGCCCTTAATACATGATTGGTTAATCAAAACTTTGCTGAAATGTCCACTTACATTCTGATACTTTTAGGGTACTTAAACTTCAAGAGATATGATTGATCAAAATTGTACCTAAGACTTGGCTAAAATATTGGCAGATGCTCACTTATTAGAGTTTACTTTTGAGGATATTACCAGTCTTAAAGAGATGTCTTTAAAATTTGGAAGGCTACTTTGTATAAGCAATATGGTACTCTGATGGATTATGGAAGCAAGTGGAAAGTTGATGGGGTCTCTACTCTGTAATGTGAAATAGTAGTGCTAAGCCACCATATTTCAATTATCGTGTATATAAAGGGATAAAACTTTGCCTTGTTGAAACATTAAACAAATGATTATCAAAAATATGGAAATAGAAATTGTATTGTGGGTTTGTTTGCTGCATCAGATTGATTCTAGCTGTCAAGGCCAATAAAACACCTACTGGGTTATTTCAAATAGCCACATAATACATTTGTTTTTACCATTGGGACATCAGTGGTGCAGCCAACAATCAGCAACTTCACAAAAAGCATCACCAAGTGACATAGTTCTATGAATCATTCATATAAAGATAGAACAAAAGTGAATAAACTCATAATATGTGATTTTGTCAAGGCATTCGGGAAATTTGGACTTCCAAATTGTTTCTCATTTGACCTATAATTACCTTATAAATAGCCATACAACTCAGAACTAATACTAGAGCATAAACTTCTGAAGGAACATTGAAAGTTAAAGAACATGTGACAAAAGAACATGCAAAATAGTTATTTTTCCTTAGATGCTCTCTTTTTCTCCTTTTAAAAATATTCTTTCCATCCACAGGCATTCACTATGCTCATGTTCTCTTAGGTCTGTGATAAATAGTCTGATAGTCTCGTTTATCCTAAAGAATCATTGGCTTGCTATTCAAAGTGAATTCTGATCTACGGTGGACAAGTGATGGTTAAATCTAATGAAATAAATATTCCTGGAGCAATTAAAGGTGTTACAGGAAGATATTTGGCACCAGGTCATATTCCTGACAACCATCAGATCACAGCATATCTTGCTTACATATAAAGTTAATTTTATTTGCTTATTTTCATTTTTGTTTGTTTGTATTAGCAATTGATATAGGCTTTCCTTACTAAGATAAGTGAATACAAGTAAGTGTCCAAATGTCCTATATTTACATACCAAGTTCACATATTGCTGAATCAAAACTAATTTCACCTTTCTCTATTTAAAACCCCATTATACGTGAGCCACTCAATCAACACATTTTTATCATAAACCCAATACAAATAGGAAAGCAGTCATCCCTATGAAAATTCCAAAATAATTATTGAATGAGGGATGAAATATCAAAGGAATTCATTAGATCAAATTAAAGTTGTATAATAAGTCCACTAAAATTCCACAAGAAATTCTTACATAAGCACTTTCAAGGAAACTCCTATATACTACTTGCCTATATTTGTTATGAGGGAAACAGTGATCCATGTCTTTTTAAATCCAAGAGCACTTAATATGGTGAGAAAGTTATATCTATCCTGTTATTTCCTTTTTAACTTCCTAATGATCTCACTGCCTCCCGGCTTTAAGGTGATGCCAGCTGTGTTTCAGAACCTGTAAAGAACCTGATTAAAGAGACAAGATACGTGAAAGCTAATTATAGATTAAGGTGATTCAAACTACAAAACAGCTACAGGAAATAAACCATTTGGCCAGTATGAATTTGGCAGAGTGGAAAAGTGGCACAGCTATCTTCTGCTAAACCCATGCCTATGGAAGAAAAAATTAAAATTAGAAAACCCCCTCCCCAAAAGGCAGGGATAAGTCTTTAGAAGAACATTTTAAAATATGTTTTCTAAGTTACACACAGATTGTAAAATTTCCCAGAGGAAACCTGGTCACTTGACTTTCTTTCATTCACAAAGTTATATGAAGGTAGGTGGACCTGTAATATAAGCCAAGCCAGTAATGACTACAGTGTGCTGAACGACAAGTAAAGACTACACTTGCTCTAAATCAGAGCTTCCAATTTGAGAATAAAGATTTGAAGGCAAACGTAATTCAGTGATTACACTAAAGGGAATGACGCTATTGTCATGGAAACCATTGAAGGGAGCCCAAGTGTCTTATAAATACCATCTCTTTGTTGTACTGCTCATTTGTTTATCAAAAAGCTCTTTAATGTGTTCATTAAGTTTAAGAAAAACAAATGTTTTAAATGTTATGTGTCTAAAAACATTTTGTAACTAATATTCTGTGAACAAAATAGTATGCAAAATTGTCAGCAGAAGGGCAGCAAAGTCAAAAGTTCAGAAATGCTCTTAATGGAATTTTTTTCAGCCCGAAATTTCTTGACATATTCTGGCTTGGCAGTATAAGTGTATCTCATATAGAAAGTGAGATAGTTACTGTGATTTGCGTGTACCGATACAATATTTCTTAATGTCATTTGGTTACATTTTAACATTTAATACCATTGGCTTCTTTTCTTCTGTTTCCAAACAGAATGAACAGACCTAAAACAAGGAAATTGAGCTAGATATCTTCTGTTGCACAACCTGTTTTTGCTCATTAGCAATTTCAACTAGCTTGACATTCATTGAATAGTCCCAACAACTTGATGCTAGGTGCTATACAAAATTCATTTCACTAAACAAAGCAAAGTTTAGATGGTGACACACAGTAAGTACTCAATAAATATTTTGAAGTGTGCAAATCTGTTATTAAGAGTTACACAGTTAAAACATCTTTTCACAAATTCTAAATCTACCCTTCTGGATCCATAGTCTTGCCAAACTCTTCTTTCTTTTGGTCTGTTTCTTTACTCAGATTTATAAACAGACATATGAAAACCCAGAACATCTTTCTTCTCCTTCTTTAGGAAGGCACCTATCAGAAATGTCAAGAATTTGATTTATACATTCTGTCAAAATAATAAAAGCCTAGACTCAGAATTTCTTCTTAAAACTTTAGTTGCACATAACATCTCTTTCCATCTTAGATAGGAAAGATCAATGTTGGTTTTGATTTATTTAATTAATACTACGACCTGAAAACCTAACATAATTGTAAAATAGCCTCTCCATCATTTCAACGAACTGTGGAAAGATAGCTTAAAAACAGTCCATGAATACATTTCGGAACTCTATAAAAGAAGCAAAAACTTGTAAATACATTTTTTTTTTGGAGTTACAGTTTTGTGTCTCTGTGGAAAAATAGCTAAACCACATTTCAAACATATGTACTTTTAAAATGATTATAGTTCTTACTCGTGCTGAGCTTTCTGGTTGCAATATGTGAATGCTGGCTCATTTTAGAATAGAAATAAAACATAATAATGAGGACAATGGATCCTACTTCTAGGATTCCTCTCCCTTAAGAATTTTAGCTGCTTTTTAGGGGTTCATTACATTAATCCTTACACCATCCATCCAGTTCAGCAGGAGATAAGAATATCATTCTTGTTCTATAAAGAGAGAAATTGATCTGCTAAAAGATTGCAATCAGATAATGAGTCAGAAATAGATTGAGGCAAAGAAACCTGTTGTGACAGGAAAAAATCTATGGATGGGAAACAAAAAGGAAAGTAGAGGACCTGGTGTGCTAATCAATCCCTTGTATTTAATTGGTGTTGGAAATGTCTAACCAAAGCATGGAAAGAGAAAAAAAGTGATGGAGAAGCAGAAAAAGAGTACGATCTTAAGATTATGAATTTTCAAAACTAAGAAGAAGCAATTTTAAACCATGATAAACATGAAGACAAGATAAACTACCTAGACAACACTAAATTCCAAATGCACATTCCTAATGCTTTGTCTTTGATGCCTCTTGAAAGTTATTAAATATTCTAGAGGGATCTACAATTCCATCATTATTTACACAAAATGCTCTCAAAAATGAATCAAGGCATTTCAGACTCAACGAGCCCCAAGGTGCATGTTTCCTTGTGCCTTTTTTGGTAATCCCTACTCTAATTAATGGCTTCACCACTGTCCTCAGGTAGACATGCAGGACTCAAAACACTTTGTAATTAGGAAACAGTCAACAAAACAAACAGGCAACCCACGGAATGGGAGAAGATATTCGCAAATGACTCTACAAAGGTCTGATATCTAAGATCTATAAAGAACTCCTCAACACTCAAAAAACAGATAATCACATCGAAAAATGGGCAGAAGACATGAACAGACA
>CM052901.1:30098510-30114120 GCA_028534135.1 Potos flavus | reverse complement strand
GGGCACATATTGCATGGAGCACTGGGTGTGGTACATGAACAATGAATCTTGGAACACTGAAAAAATAAAATAAAAGTAATTGGAAAAAAAAAAGAAAGAAAGAATAGCATAACAATCACTTATTCTTGTTCCTATCTCTCTCTCCCAATAAGAATTTCTTTTCTTAAATAAGAATTTCTTTTCTAAAACGAGAGCAATTTTAGGTTCATAGTAAAATTGTGGGGAAGGTACAAAGATTCCCCATTACTTCATTCTCCCCCACACATGTAGCCCCCCCATTATCAACATCCCCCACAAGAGTAGTATATTTGTTACAACTAATGAATCTACATTAACACAATGTAATCACCTCAAAATCATAGTGTATATTAAGGTTCACTCTTGGTGTTGTATATTCTAAGGGTTTGGACAAAGTATAATGACACGTATCCATAGTTATATTATCTAACAGAGTGTTTTCACCATCCTGAAAATCCTCTGTGCTCTGCTTATTCATCAGTAGCCCCCACCCCTATCCCTGGCAACCACTGATCTTTTTACCGTCTATAGTTTTGTCTTTTCCAGAAGGTCATGTAATTGGAATCATACAGTATGTAGCCTTTTCAGATTGGCTTCTTTCATTTAGAAATATTCATTTAAGTTTTCTCTCTGTCTTTCATGGCTTAATAGCTTTTTTCCTTTTTAAGCTGAATAATATTTTATTGTTTGGATGTACCACAGTTTATTTATCCATTCATCTACTGAACGACGCCTTGGTTGCTTCCAAGTTTTGTTGATTATGAATAAAGATGCTGTAAACATCTGTGTGCAGGTTTCTGTGTGGACACAAATTTTCAACTCCTTTAGGTAAATATCAAGCAGTGTGATTGCTAGGTGGTATGATAAGAGTATGTTTAATTTTGTAAGAAACTGCCAAACTGTCTCAAAGTAGCTGCATTATTTTGCATTATCATCATCAATGACTGAAGGTACCTTTTGCTCCACATCCTCACCACCATTTGGAATTATCAGTGTTTTGGATTTTGGCCCTTCTAATAGGTATGTAGTGGTATCTCCTTGTTTTAATTTGCATCTTCCTGATGACATGATATGGAAGATTTTTTTCATATGCTTATTTGTCATTCGTGTATCTTCTTTGGTGAGGTGTCTGTTAAGGACTTTGGGTCCATTTTTAAATTATGTTGTTTGTTTTCTTCTTGTTGAGTTTTATGAGTTCTTTATATATTTTGGATAATAGTTCTTTATCAGATGTGTCTTTTGCAAATATTTTCCCTCAGTCTATGACCTGTCTCCTCATTCTGTTAACATAGTCTTTCACAGAGCAAAAGATTTCTTTTGTGGATCAGCCTTGGTGTTACATGCCAAAAGTTAGCATTTTACCCAAGATCATCTAGGTTTTCTCCTATGTTGTCTTCAAGGAGTTTTATAATTTTTTGTTTTACATTTAGGTCCATGATCCATTTTCAGTTAATTTTTGTGAAGAGCATAAGGTCTGTGTTTAGATTTTTTTTTTTTTTTTTTTTTTTGCATGTGGTTGTCCAATGGTTTCAGGACTATTTGTTGAAAAGTCTATCTTTGCTCCATTGTATTTGCCTTCGCTTCTTTGTCAAAGATCAATTGACTGTATTCATGTGGGTCTATTTTGGGCTGTCAGCTCTCTTGTTGTTCTACTTGTGTATTATTTTGCTGTCTTGATTACTGTAGCTTTGTAGTAAATTTTGAATTTGGGTAGTGTCAGTCCTTCAGGTTTGTTCTTCTTCAATATTGTGTAGGTTATTCTGGGCCTTTTACCTCTTTATATAAACTTTAAAATCAGTTCATAAAATAACTTGCTGGGATTTCATTTGGGATTGCACTGAATCTATGTCAGGTTAGGAGGAACTGATTATCTTAACAATATTGAGCCTTCTAATCTGTAAACATAGAATTTCTCTCCATTTATTTACTCATTTCCTTTATTTTACCAGAATTTTTGTAGTTTCCTCATATAGAGCTGGTACATATTTTATTAGACTTTATTTTTTGGAGTACTAATATAAATGTGTTTTAGGCTAGTATTTCTTAAAGTATGTTCTGCAAAACATTAAGCCAGTATAATAGTCCTAAAAGTGTTTCATGGTCAAATAAGTTTGTGAAACACTGCATTTTCAACTCTCTTTTTATAGGTTTATAGAACCCAAACATATCAAGTACTCTGAGATATTACCCTGTAAGCAAATTGTTTCATTGGTTAACGTCATGATTTTCCAAACGTATTTGGTCATTGAACCATTATCGTGCATGTGTATCACATTATGAAATACCTGTGGAATATATTTGAGAACGCATATCAAATTTAACTCATTTATTTTACATTTTAAAGAATCCAGAGGTGAGGAAATAATGTGCCCAAGGTCACACAGCTAATAGGAACAGAATCAAGGTGTGAAGTAAATGATCCAGAATCCTAGTGCAGTATTCTATCAATCTATCTCTTTTTCCTCACTTTCAACATAAAAACCTGACATATTTTATCTATTATATTATGAAAATATCTTCTTAAAAATATTCTTTTAATTTTTAATAACAATTCATTAATTTTGCAGTTCTCAAACTTGATAAATGATCAGAATCACTAGAGGAGCATTTTTGAAGATTCCTGGGCTACAGATATATAAAATTAGAATCTCTATGAGTGGGAGCCAGGAAGCTACATGTTATGCACAGGTGATAATAATTAGTATTAAAGTATGAGAACATAGCTCTTTAGAGCAGAATTTAGTGGGTCTAACATCCTCCTGGAAATATCTTAGAAAAAGTAGATTATCCGGGCTTTGCTGTTAGAGATTCTAATTCTGCAGATTTGGGGATGGAAACTGAGCATTGGAATTTTAACAAGCATTTTCCCTTTTCTCCCAGGTAATTCTGATGTAGATGATCCTTGCATCACAACTCTATTTGCCTGGACTTCCATATTCTTTTCTCTTTATCCCTTTCTACATACCACTTGGAAATTATTTTTACAAATATGGATATGGTATCATATCTCTGCTCAAAATAATCGGATAAATGATAAACTCATTAATAGGACATTTAAGTCTTACCTCTTTAGACTGATTTCAGTATCCCAAATAGACATTCTAACTCTAAAAGTTTCGTGCTGTTCCTACACATACCGTGCTTAATCATGCATCCACTCTTGCTTTCTAAACGGTTATCAATATTGTATGATTATGTTCGCTGCCTGCTACTTGAAAGTCCCTTGACTATCATAATACTAGATCCTCCAAAACCCCTCCTAAGAATATAAGTGATATGCTCCTAAAGATATCCCTACAGGACCTTCCTCCAGTTCCTTAGAGTTTATGGGTAATAAACACCATAAGAACCTAACAATATTAGGGCTCTATCAGGAAAAGCTTTCAGTTAAATTACAAGATAACTAAGTTAGTCTCTGTAGCATCAACCTTCGGTCTCCACATTTTCCTTCTTTTTGGTGCCACTCTCTTCTTTACAAGTGCCACTTCCTCTCTCTTTCAGACTGACATGAAAAGTTCATTCATGCAATAGTGTTGCCTCTCAGGAGAATTTGCCTTGCACCTGGCATATATATGTTCAACAAATGCATAAGTAGAATCTGTAGGCAAATAGCTATGCTATGGGCTATGTGATACCAGAATTTACATAAAATTTTAAGCTTCAATGAGTGGCAGTGTTTTGGTGTGAGTGGCCTTCTTGGCACAATAAATTCCTAGTAAGAGGGATGCCACCCTATTTATGCATAATGATTCTTATCCCCAGACCCTCCTCTATCAGGCTGAGAAATATAGAATGTCAAATTAGTTAATTTAACTTCAATTTAAAAAGTTTAAATAGCAGAGCATAGCATTCCAGAGTTTTGAAGTTTGCTTTTACGAATATTAGGAGAAAAATGCTGGAATCCTTCTATATTTATTTTTTTAAACTGTAAGTTTTAGCTTCATTTTTTGAAATAGATGAGTTTTGAATCAATTTTTGATGCCAACAAGACTCATATTAATTAAAAGGAAATTGATCTCTCTGTAGTTAGAATATTTGAAGCAGATAGAACTTGGATCACTTTCCTTTTTTTAAAGATTTTATTTATTTGACAGAGAGAGAGAGTGAGAGAGCATGAGCACAAGTAGGGTGAGCAGCAGGCAGAGGGAGAATGGGCTCCCCACTGAGCAAGGAGCCTGATGCAGGACTCGATCCCAGGGCTCTGGGATCATGACCGGAGCTGAAGGCAGATGCTTAACCAACTGAGCCACTCAGGCATCCCAGAATTGGATCACTTTCAATGTGTTATATGAAGGAAGGGGCTAGATAGAGCATAATTTACCCAGTTGACTCACTCTGTCCTATATCTCAATTTAGAAATCAACCTTCCATACAGGTTCAGAAATGAGTTATTTTCACAGAATATGTATGTGTATATATATATACATACATATATATAATCATATATGTAACTATATTTGTATAAAACTTTAAAACTCATTTACAACCACTCCATAAAGCAGTAGCCTCAATCTTCAATTTGATAATAGTAGCTATGGCTATGAGCAGACCTTTGCTTATGATTCAAGAAGGATTCTCATTCTCAAGGTAACAATTGTTCATGAGTTTCATGCAATTCAGTCAAATATCTGTTGTATGCCTTTATGCAAATGGAGCCATGATGGATATAGAGAATACAAAGATGAATAACACTTAGTTTTTGGTCCTGAGAATGAAGTGGGGGATAGAATTAATTAAATATAAGTTCACCATATAAGAGGTCTGCAAAGGGGCCTATGAGAATTAAGAAGAGACACTTAACCCAAGCTGGGGATTTGGAGGTAAGCTAAGTCATGAAGGATGAGCTAGAGATGATCAAGTAAAGAAAGATGGCAATGGAATTTTAAGTAGAGTGGACATAATATGAGCAACACTTTAGTAGTTTGGTGAAGTATATAAGAGTGTACAGAGAACTGAAAGAAGAGTCCCAGCAAAAAGAGTCCCAGTATTATTGATTATGAGGTATGAGTGAAAGATGAATGAAGCAGGAGTTCATGTCAGGGAATTAAATTCTATATAATGGAAAAGTGCCCTCACCCTTATTTAACCTTATCTTCTACTTTCCCTTGATCCAGCCAGCACCTTTATGATCCAGTACCATATAGTTCTCCCAGCTTCTGCTAGTACCTTTTTATCCTTAACAGGCCCAGAATTCCCTAGCCAGCTTTTTTTTTTTTTTTTAATTGACCCTAGGTTTTGGCCTAGTGGGCCAGGAGGGGAGGTGGGAATAGATGCTAGATACAGGTGCAAATTGACTTTCAAGGCAGAGGCTTGTGCACAGTCTTTAGGTAAAGGGGAGTGATAACGTCCAACAGGGAGGAATGAGCCACTTCAGGGGAATCTAGAATTTCAAGTTTTTTGAAGGATCAGTGCAACTGTTCTCATTCCCCAATATTAGGGCCGCATCGTTCATAACCAAGGTTCTGACTTTGGCAAACAAACATTCCAGGGATATGCATTCCATTTTCTCAGGACCTCTGTTACTCTTATAAATAAGGCCTTGATGTAATCCAAAGCTTTTTCTGGTCTTTAAACTCAGGAGATAACATTCTGTTTATATGCTCCCAAAGACTTCTTATGACTTTCACACTTCACCTTCAATTGGTGATGAATTACACTTAGCCTTTCCTTGTTTTTCTACAATGAATCAATGGCACTCAGCAAAAACCATTTGATTATGTTGTCCTTATCACTAGTACTCTGCTGAAACCTTTCAAAAACCTTAACTGTTGTATCTTCTATTCCCTTTTATCCCATCTTACTTTGCAACCTTTGCATTCCAGGGGTTATGAGTACTTCACTTAAACCTAATGTTGAGGACCCCAACTGCTAGCTGGTGAGCAATATACCCCACTTCAAAATCCCATTTTAGAGTCTGCTTCTTTTGACTATTCCTGGAACCGTCATCCTTCTTTGATAGAGTTACCTAGGAAACAGACCCTGAAGCAGAGATTTGCATGCAGGAAGTTTATTGGGGGTGATCTTGTGATCAACATATGTGGGGAAGTGAAGGAAGTAGGACTGTATAAAGAGTGGGAGTGATCTAGGAAGCAGTCTCAACCAAGGCTTTTGCTGGTCCCACTGAAAAAGTTGGAACTGGTAAGCAATAGGTCACTCTTTTTTTTTTTAAGATTTTATTTATTTATTTGAGAGAGAGATCCATGAGCAGGAGGGAGGTGTAGAGGGGGAAGCAGACTCCCCGCTGAACAGGGAGTCCTATATGGGACTCCATTCCAGGACCCCAGGATTATGGCCCTAGTCGAAGGTAGATGATTTACCGACTTAGCCACCCAGGTGCCCAGCAATAGATCACTTAAAGAGAATATAATTCTAGAGTCAGGCAATTGGGGGAAGAAGCAAATCCTCAGATAGGAAAGTAAAATTTATAAGGTGAGTCTTAAGCAACAGGGAAAATATAATCCTCTAGGGCATTCCTTTTTTTTTTTTTTTTTTTTTTTTACATCTCAGAGAACCCTTACATAATTGAGGAGTTTTCTAGTTAGCAGTGATTATAATGGCCACGTGGAGGCATTCTGGGAGCTTGATCTGAAGATACCCTCTGAAAGATTACTGAGGATAAGTATCTTGGGTTTTAGAAATAATACTATCTAGTCACAGGTTACTCTTCAAGTTTGTCTCCCTTCTACTGTCCCCAGGTGTTTATTCATCTTGTATAAATATAAAAACCTGGTTTCAGCTATGCAGCAGAAAATTAAAATGAATATATTGTTATATAGAATTTGTCCATGGAGATAAAGGGGGGACAGTGTCTCCCCCACTAATCATCACAATTCTGTGGCCTGCATGGAGATGGCAAGATGGATTGGATTAGTAACACTTCGGAGAGGGAGATGAGTCTAGGGGAACAAAAGGCTGGTCAGCTGCTTTAGCCACCTTTTATATGCATAGACTCTCCTTTCATTATCATCTTGGAAGACCTAGGCTTTATTTTATTAAGGACATTGACTGATTTCCTATCCCTTCCTTGGCAGCTGAGGTATCTGTTTCTTACCATGACCACTGATAAAGGCATTGCTGTCCTGCACTTTACCATCCTCAGTAGACCTTGCAGGGCTTGAAGGAGTCATAGAGTGAATACTAATCATAACATTTTGCATTTGTACCTTTCCTAATGCTTTCAGAATCTTAATAGAAAGTAGTGCAAATAGTTCTGGGATATGAACCTGAAATATAGGCTTGGCTTTCCTACTGTGTGAGTTTGGGCAAACATTAATTATGGTGATCCTGTAAAATGCAGGACTGCTTTAGATGATTTATAAGGTCTCTGTCAGCAGTGACATTATTTCCTCATTTGATGTTCCTCATTAATTTGATAGATGCCACAAACCAAAAAAATAAAAAATAAAAAATAAGGTAGTCCTATTTAACCTCTTTTTATGTTAAGTATACTGAAGCCCAGGTAGGCTAAATTATTTTCCCAATGTTGCAAAATTAAGTTGGAATAGGGTTAGAACTATAAGTTGGGTTTTTTCTGCTATTTTAAGGTGTTCCCAAAGAATATGATAAAGATGATCTTGGCCAGTACAGGGAATGAGGGGTATAAAATTTTGCTTCGGACCCAGGGGATTGAGCCTGCTCTAAATGATCCTGTCACTCTTTTGGGATAGCAGGAATTGAAAAGAAAGAGACAGGCCATCTAGACCTGACTGCTTAAAGCAAGGAAGCCAGGGATATTTTATATAAACAAACAAATGTGTATATGTGTGTATACTTCTATGGAATTTAATGGAAAAAAGCAACAAATATTGTGTACCCTCACCCTTCATATGATAGACTATGCAAAGTACACAAAAATATGATGGGCATAGTCTTCACACTCAAGAATCTTGAAAATTATAGAAAACATCTTAAAACTTACGGAGAAATCAAATGCACACATATAAAAAATTGATAATAGAATATGAGCCAGATGCTTGGCCTGGAAGGAAATATAAGAGTGAGCATCCTACTCCAGTCCTCCATGCTATCCCAAGAGAGGAGTGCTACAATTCAAATTGCTATCTTTCAGGGCAGTGCATGTTGATATCCTCACCCTCATCCCTAAAATATTTATCTCTCTCTCTTCCCAGCCAACAAAAAGGATTGGAATTTGGGGGTTCTATCCTCTAGCAATGACATAAATATAACCTATTTTCAGGGGAGGAAAATAAGTCCTTTTTTAGAGCCTAAAATAAATGCCTCTGAAATGTGGTTTCACAGGAGCTCATTGCTATGACTATAAGATTTGGAAAAGTTATACAAGATTACAAGATCCTGGGACACCTGTGTAGCTCAGTTGGTTAAGCATCTGCCTTCAGCTCAGGTCATGATCCCAGGGTCCTGGGATGGAGTCCCTCATGGGGCTCCTTGCTCAGAAGGGAGCCCTTGCTTCTCCCTCTGCCTGACGCTCCCCCTGCTTGTGCTCTCTCTCTCTCTCTCTCTCTCTCTGACAAATAATATCTTAAAAAAAAAAAGATTACGGGGCATCTGGGTGGCTCAGTGGGTTAAAGCCTCTGCCTTTGGCTCAGGTCATGATCTCAGGGTCCTGGGATTGAGCCCCGCATTGGGCTCTCTGCTCGGCAGTGAGCCTGCTTCCCCCTCTCTCTCTGCCTGCCTCTCTGCCTACTTGTGATCTCTCTCTCTCTGTCAAATAAATAAATAAAATCTTAAAAAAAAATATTACAAGATCCTGGAGGGCATTTCACAAAGTAGAAAGTGTTATGCAAATATAAGGGATTACAAAAATAATTACTATTATTATTCAAACAAAAGTTTGTTGATCTGAGTATAATACATTCTACACAATAACTATGCCTTCATAAGGGCTTTCTTTGGTTTTTGTCCCTGTAACAATTGCTCTCTATAATGAATGAACTAGACTATACTGTGCACTGAAAGGAAACTAAGTTAAATTATTAACAATTCTTTTGTTATGCTTTCAAGAAGCAATTACTCTTGAATTATGTGAGCCAGCCTCCTTTCCCATCCTGGGTATCCAAAGGAAACAAAATCTCACCCAAAATCCCTAATTTTAAATCACCAGTGCACAATACCTCAAATCAAAGGGATCTAACAAATAAGTATATATAATGTATAAAATGAGGATATTTTATATGAGTATGTATAATATATAAATTTCGTTCATTATATAGAATATAAATGTGTGTGTGTCTATGTCTCTGTGTGTGATTTCACATCATTAGTTCTTTGATGTCAGCCTAACAATTTTCTCTTTTGGTCCTGCAAACCTTATTTCTGACAAGAGGCTGGATCAGGTGTCTCACATATAGTAGGGGCTCAAACAATGTTCTGGATAAATGGAACAATCTGTCTTAATTAAGCATTCAGAAAAAGCTGAGAAAAGTCATTTGACTGAGTTAGTAAATTGGTTGCCATGGCAATCTCTTTCTGGATTGGAAAGAAACCATAGGAGGGTCAAGAACAGGTTTTACACAAACTGGGGATGAAGAGAGGGAAGAGAAATACCATCATATTTTTCTTCATTTTTTTCCTGTCCTGGAAGTGAATAGGTAGATAGAAAAGGCAATTTATGGTTTTCACTTGGATTAGCAACGGAATTCTCTTTCAGGAAAGGGATCAGTTACTAAAATAAAACACTGTGTTGGCTGAGTTCTGCCATTAGTAACCCTCAATAATACAGGTGGAAGGAGAAAGCACTATAATGACATGTAGTGTTGAGGTTGTCAGGGGCTTGCTGAGGGCTGTGGACAGGCAAAGGGCACAAAGATTTTCTTTACCTGAAACCACTCTTGGTGAAAAAAAGTAATGCAATTTTTATTAGTTCGTTTTGCTTTGTTTATTTCTTGGTTGGAAAAAAGAATACCCAACTCTCAGTTGTGATTGAATAACAGTTGAATTAATGACAGATTTTCAAACAGATACCAATTTGTGACTATTTATGCATGCTTTTTATTATTTCTGGAATTGCATTCTATCAAGGCACTATCAATATATAGCTAATTAGCAGGCAGGTACATTTTGTGTTGTTATTTTCATAAAGAAACAATATAGTAGAGTGGAAAGAGCGCTAAACTCAAAAGTCAGGAGATCAGGGTTATGATTCCAGCTTCATCACTTACAAATTAGGTGGCCATACAAGGAACTTGTATAAATTGTATAAATGTCACAGGGAGAAACTGAGACCAATCTTAACTATTTTGCCTATCTCACAAGTGCTTATGAGAACCAAATGAAGTAATATGTGTGTATTAATTACAAAAGTAGTGTATAAATATAACTGGTTTTATGGGCATGCAGTCTGCACACTTGTACAAGGTCTCATACTTAGCCCACACTTGGTTTAATGATCTATAGTCATTGTCTTTAATAATTTTGGGGGACGCCTGGGTGGCTCAGTGGGTTAAAGCCTCTGCCTTCGGCTCGGGTCATGATCTCAGGGTCCTGGGATCAAGCCCTGCATCAGGCTCTCTGCTCAGCAGGGAGTCTGCTTCCCCCCCTCTCTCTGCTTGCCTCTCTGCCTACTTATGATCTCTCTCTCTCTCTCTCTCTCTCTCTCTGTCAAATAAATAAATAAATAACCTTTAAAAAAATAATTTTTGAACAAGGGGCACAAAAATTATGTAGCCATATCTGGATATAAGATATTATTAGAAAGAAATATCCTCTTACAAAATAAGCAATATTTTTGAACTGTGGTTATGAATCTGGGCAGTTTATCCCTATTGCTTATTGAATTTCAAACAGGACGGAATGGAAGGGATTAGTGAATGAGATTTTATAGGCATTTTTGGGGTTCACTTTTTAAGTGATATCACGCAAATCACATAGATCAAGATTGAGTTGGATTTAAATTACGAGACTGATTTTATTTTATTTTATTTTTATTTTTTTTAAAGATTTTATTTATTTATTTGTCAGAGAGAGAGAGCACAAGCAGGCAGAGGCAGAGGGAGAAGCAGGCTCCCTGAGCAAGGAGCCCGATGTGGGACTCGATCCCAGGACCCTGGAATCATGACCTGAGCCGAAGGCAGCCGCTCAACCAACTGAGCCACCCAGGCATCCCACAAGACTGATTTTAATAGATCTAACTGTGAGACATAATTGCACATCACAATCTACATCCATTTTCCACAAGTATATTTGATTTGTTTGGAGCATTTTAAAGGAAATAGAGTTCAGCGTGTGTGTGTGTGTGTGTGTGTGTGTGTGTGTGTGTGTGGTAGGGGGTGGGAGAGGGACTGAGTTCTTTACATTACCATTATCAGTAAGAACAGCATCAGGGCACTACATGGGAATGACACAACCTTTAGTCTACCTGCTGTATTTGTTTACCCTAATTCCATGGTAGAATTTTTTTTTCATTCCCAATATTTACACTTATTAGGTCACAATACATAGGGGGTCTTTCCTGAAACCCTATAATGGCATTTATTCTGCCTGGTACCGTCTAAGATAGCTAATGTCCATGTAGAGAAAAAGATTAAAAATGCATATATATTAGGGCCCAGTAGGGAGCCTTGTTGTGTGGTATTTTCATGTGGGAACTTAATAAAACTCAGGGCCTTGAATCTCACTGTTAAATCGTGTAAAGAAGAAAGACTTTAGGTTTCTGCTAGCAAATATATGACTTGTAAAATTCACCTTATTTTCAAATGCTTTATGCATCTTCTTTCCCTAAGACACTAATGACCTTGAACTAAGGAGACCTTACTTCAGACAAATGGTTTCCATGCTGATGGAAATGCAAAGAAGACTAGTAAATTAGCACACATATCGTCTCTTCCATTCACAAATATAAAGAAAAAATCCATACCTACTTTAAAAGATAGGAATTAACTAAACAGGGAAGAGATTGTAAACCTATATGGAAGTTAGAGTTTCTGAAATAATATTCTGGGTAGAAATTACAGTTAACACTAAAATTTTACTTGATTTCTTGGTGAAATTTGAAAGGGTGCTGAGTGCTACTTTGTGTATGTGTGTCTTTCCTACTCCCTCTTCCCACAAAAAAATTTCTAGTTTATATTTAAGTTGAAAAAACACCCTCCTTTGACCAACAGACATGTGAATTTAACCATCTGGAATCCTTATACTCTTTTTTTTAAAGATTTTATTAATTAATTTTTTTATTAGACAGAGTGAGTGAGTGAGAGGGAGCATGAGAGAAGGAGAGAGAGCATGAAAGGGGGAGGGGCAGAGGGAAAGGGATAAGCAGACTCCTCACTAAGCCAGGAGCCCGACTTGGGGCTTGATCTGAGGACCCCGAGATCATTACCTGAGCTGAAGGCAGATGCTTAACTGACTGAGCCATCCAGGCACCTTCCCCTTATACTCTTTTACTACATAATTATAGCCTTACTCTAAATCACAGTGGGAAGAATGCATTTACTGTACATTTAGCTTTTGTGAACTACATGTATGGCAAAATACATAATAGGCAAAAACAAAATTTATAATGGCCAGATAGTATATATAATTAACCCTCAATCCTTGAGACTATTTTTTTTCTTGCCTGAGTAATGAGCAATTTTCAACGTAAATGGATTCACTTCATATGCAATATAGTACACACTATCCACACAAAATTAAGCTCTGAAACAATATATTGAGTCAAAAATTAAAAGCATGCCCTGCATGAATATTAAGAGTAATCATTACTGACATTGCTTTTTTTTTCCTTAAAGATTTTATTTATTTATTTGACAGAGAGAGAGAGCACAAGTAAGCAGAGTGGCAGCCAGAGGGAGAGAGAGCAGCAGGCTCTCCATTGAGCAGGGAGCCCAATGCGGGGCTCAACCCCAGGACCCTGGAATCATGACCTGAGCCGAAGGCAGCTGCCTAACCAACTGAGCCACCCAGGTGCCCCTAGATCTTAAAATTTCTTATACACAATAATTTGTAGTATTTGTGGTGATGCATGTTAACTTATTGTAGTGGTCATTTTACAGTGTCTACAAATATTGAATCATCTTGTATACCTGGAACTAATAATAATGTTATATATCAATTATATCTCAATAGAAAACAAACAAAATAGTAACCTTTAGGCTATTTTGAAATAAACTAACGGTACTCATGGGAGTCACATTTATAAACAAGAATCAGACCTTTCATCAGGGAAGACATTGAAGGAATACAAGTTGGTCCTTGATAGCACCTACTTTTGTCTTGGGTCTTCTTCTGCCTTTTGACCTCTCTAGCCCTGGCTTTGAGAACCTCTCCATGAAAATACTCCATCTAAGTTTGTCCACCCCAAGCAACAATGCAATTTTCATTTTGTCTTCTTTTTTACTTCTCAACGAGTTTTGGATTTGGATGGGTTACCTAATACCTGTGGTAAAATTATACCATTTTTGGAATCTCATTAGAAAGCTGCATCAGATTTGCCCACTGGATGATTTTCTGAGATTATCAAGCTAACGTGTTACTCATCTGAAGATGCCGTATGGTCACTAAAACTTAAATCATCATTTCTTTCAAAACCAAACATCTCTTCCTTATTGGAGGACATTGTCTTCCTAAAGCTGGTTTGTGTTTTAATGCAGAAACCAGAAACTCAGTAATTGAATCTCCCCAAAATACTTCTTACACACCAGCATGTGAGGATTTCTTTCTGTTGTTTTCATTTAGTTTCTGTCTAAGCCCAATTCTGCTCTGTTTTTGAAACCTAGTAAGATTATAGCCCAAAGGTGTTAGGAGATTTTAAAATTTTATAACAGCTGCTCAAGAGTTTAAAAAAGAAGTTGTAAAGTTATATAACTAGTATTTCTGCTTTCCTCTAATTACTTTGGAAGAGTTACAATTGGTATCTGACTTCGTCAAAATTTGTTCTTAATTTTTTACATCCTAGACTTGTAAAATTTTAAAGATGATCAGAGACTCCTCTTCCTGAGATTCACTTTGTTTCTTAGTTACTAATCTTCCATACAATGCTTCCCATTTTAGGGGTTGTCTTTTCTACCAGACTGTGGAACAAACAAAGTATTTATTTTATTTTATTTAAAATCAATTAATTAACATATAGTGTATTTATTAATGTCAGAGGTAGAGTTTAGTGATTTATCAGTTGCATATAACACCCAGTGCTCATTACATCAAGTGCCCTCCTTAATCCCTATCACCCAGTTACACCATCCCCTACCCACCTCCCCTCCAGCAACCCTCAGTTTGTTTCCTATAATTAAGAGTCTCTTAGGGTTTGTCTCCCTCTCTGATTTCATTTTATTTCATTTTTTCCCTTCCCCTATGTTCATCTGTTTTATTTCTTAAATTCCACAAATCAATGAAATCATATGATAATTGTCTTTCTCTGACTGAATTATTTTGCTTAGCATAATACCCTCCAATTCCATCAATGTCATCACAAATGGGAAGATTTCATGCTTTTTGATGGAACAGAATAGAGAGCCCAGAAGTGGATCCTCAACTCTATAGTCAACTAATCTTAGGACAAAGCAGGAAAGAATGTCCAATGGAAAAAAGACAGTCTCTTCAACAAATGGTGTTGGGAAAATTGGACAACCACATGCAGAAGAATGAAACTGGACCATTTTCTTATACCACACACAAAAATAGACTCAAAATGGATGAAAGACCTCAATGTGAGACAGGAATCCATCAAAATCCTTGAAAAGAACACAGGCAGCAATGTCTTCAACCTCAGCCACAGCAGCTTCTTCCTAGAAACATCGCCAAAGGCAAGGGAAGCAAGGACAAAAATGAACTATTGGGACTTCATCAAGATAAAAAGGTTTTGCACAGCAAAGGAAACAGTCAACAAAACCAAAAGACAACCGACAGAATGGGAGAAGATATTTGCACATGACATATCAGATAAAGGGCTAGTATCCACAATGTATAAAAAACTTCTCAAACTCAACACCCAAAGAACAAATAATCCAATCAAGAAATGGGCAGAAGACATGAACAGACATTTCTGCAAAGAAGACATCCAAATGGCCAACGGACACATGAAAAAGTGCTCAACATCACTCGGCATCACGGAAATGCAAATCAAAACCACAGTGAGATACCACCTCACACCAGTCAGAATGACTAAAATTAACAAGTCAGGAAATGACAGATGTTGGCGAGGATGCGGAGAAAGGGGAACCCTCCTACACGGTTGGTGGGAATGCAAGCTGGTGCAGCCACTCTGGAAAACAGTATGGAAGTTCCTCAAAAAGTTGAAAATAGAGCTACCCTATGACACTACTGGGCATTTACCCTAAAGATACAAATGTAGTGATCCAAGGGGGAATGTGCATCTGAATGTTTATAGCAGCAATGTCCACAATAGCCAAATTATGGAAAGAACCTAGATGTCCATCAACAGATGAATGGATAAAGAAGATATGGTATATATATATATATATACACACACACACATACACACACACACACACACACACGCACACACACACACACCGGAATACTATGCAGCCATCAAAAAACCGAAATCTTGCCATTTACAATGACATGAATGGAACTAGAGGGTATTATGCTAAGCGAAATAAGTCAATCAGAGAAAGACAATTACCATATGATCTCTTGATATAAGGAATTTGAGAGG
>CM052901.1:30056043-30098410 GCA_028534135.1 Potos flavus | reverse complement strand
GGGGGGGCATGGGGGGAAGGGAGGAAAAAAATGAAACAAGATGGGACCAGAGAGGGAGACAAACCATAAGAGACTCTTAATTTCAGAAAACAAACTGAGGGTTGCTGGGCGGTGGGAGGAGGGATATGGTGGCTGGGTTATGGACATTGGGGAGGGTATGTGCTATGGTGAGTGCTGTGAATTGTGTAGGACTGATGATTCACAGACCTTTACCCCTGAAGCAAATAATACATTATATGTTATTAACAAAAAAAAAAAAAAGAAAGAAGAAAAAAAAAGTTTTATCTTGAGACTGCAGCAATTTAGTCCCATCTTCAGGCTCCCCTTCTAATTCTCATTCTCTTGCTATTTACACATCATGTGCAGTTACTTCCTTCAGTGGAAGGAAGGAATCAACTTCTTTCAAACTCCTGTTAATGTTGATATTTTGACCTTTTCCCATGAATCACAAATGTTCTTAGTGACATCTAGAATGGTGAATCCTTTCCAGAAATATTTTGAATTATGTTACCCAGATACATCAGAGGAGCACTAGCTATGGTACCTATATTCTTACAAAAATGTATTTCTTAAGTAATAAGACTTGAAATTCAACATTACTCATTGATCCATGGGGTGCAAAATGGATGTTGTGTTAGAAGGCATGAAAACAACATGAATCCCATACATCTCCAGAAGAGCTCATGAGTGACCAGATTCATTGTTCATGAGCAGTAATATTTTGAAAGGATTCGTACTTTTTTCTGAGCAGTAGGTCTCAACAGTGAACTTAAAATATTTAGTAAATCATGTTGTAGACAGATGTGCTATCATCCAGGCTTGTGTTGTTCTATTCATAAAACATAGGCAGAGTAGTTTTAACATAATTCTTAAGGGCCTAGGATTTTCAGAATGGTGAATTAGCATTGGCTTCAACTAAAAGTCACCAGCTGCATTTAGCTCCTAACAAGAAAGTCAGCCTGTCATTCGAAGCTTTGAAGCCAGGCATTGACTTACTTTCTAGCTAAGAAAGTCCTAGATGTCATCCTCTTCTACTAGAAGACTGTTGTGTCTACATTGACAATCTGTTGTTTAGTGTAGCCATCTTCATTATCTTAGCTAGATCTTCTAGAGAACCTGCTGCAGCTTTTACATCAGCACTTGCTACTTCCCCTTGCATTTTCATGCTACGGAGATGGGTTTTTTCTTACACCTCATGAACCAACCTCTGCTAGTTTCAAATTTCTCTTCTGCAACTTCCTTACCTCTCTCAGCCTTCATGGAACTGAAGAGAGTCAGGGCCTTGCTCTGGATTTGGCTTTGGCCTGAGGGAATATTGTGGCTGGTTTGATCTTCTATCCAGAACACTCAAACTTTCTGCATATCAGCAGAAAGTAAGGCTAGTTCACTCTCTTACCATTTGTGTGTTCACTGGCGTAGCACTTTTAATTTGCTTCAAGAACTTTTCCTTTGCACTCACAATTTGGCTAACTTTCATGCCTTTCTCACTAAGCCTCATCATTTCTAGCTTTTGGATTTAAAGTGAGAGACATGCAACTCTTTCTCTCATTTAAACACTTAGAGGCCATTGTAGGGTTATTAATTGGATTAATTTCAATATTGCTGTGTCTCAGAGAATAGGGAGGCCCAAGGAGAGGGAAAGAGATGGGGGACAGCCAGTTGGTGGAGTAGTCAGTTCATATACAGAATTTATCAATTAAGTCCACCGTCATATGGGTGTAGTTTGTATCAGCCCCCAAACAATTGCAGTGGTACCATCAAAGATCACTGATCACAGATCACCTTAACAAATATAAAAATCATGAAAGGTTTTGAAGTATTGTGAGAATTACCAAAACGTGGCACAGAGATGTGAAATGAGCAAATTCTGTTGGCAAAAATGGTGCTGATAGACTTGCTGGATGCAGGGTTGCCACTAGCCTTCAATTTGCAAATAAATAAATAAATAAATAAATAAATAAATAAATACTGAAAACCCATTATATCTGTAAAACACAATAGAGCTAAGCAAATAAAATAAGTTTTTTCTGTATGTAACTAAAGCTGACGTTTACTTAAATTAGTCAAACTTTATTCTGGCTCTGAGTTTCCTAAATGGTAGATAGCAAAGTGAATGAAACGATACCTTGTTACTCTTTTAATCTTATATTGAAAGATTTTAATTGGGTTTCTTCCAATTTTTTTCTAGCTTTGTAAGCTCCTAGAAGGTAAGGGTACGGTAGTATTCTTTTTTATACCATCTTCTATGAATGTTTTGTGCTTTGTTTTATTTCTCCATGCCTGACAAAAGTGCAAATAGAGTATACTAAAGATAAGTGAAGGTTCCCAAGTGCTGACATCTTCCTTAAGAAAAACTCACATTATCTTCTTACAAGTCCAATTCAGCTGCTCTGTTTTGAAATTATTCCTGGAAATGCTGTCTTCATAAAGCAACAAAGTCACTACAGCAACAAACCCATATGATGTGTGAATAACATTTCAGGGGTGTGTTTTGGTGGGAATATTTCTAAATATGACAATAACAGCATGACAATCCATTAGGTAATAAATTAAACGATGCTCAAGTAGAATTCAGAGAGCACATTTCTAAAAGCATTTGCCTCAACCATAAGCAGGATCTTTTGCCCATACTCCCAAGTTTGAAACCATTTTAGTACTCATTCTTATTCTGCTTTACAAATATGGAAGGCATTTACAATTCTTGTAGTTGTTTTCAGGGCTTACATAGCTTCTCAAATAAATCTTCACAAAAACTTTCAATAGGAATAAAACGTTCTTTCTAACACTTACATATAAGCTGGAGCAAAGATCTGACTCTGAACTCGATTTTCTCCATTATTTTAGCTTAACAATTCAGTATCAAGGTAACTTTCTTTTTTTCACAATGAAATAAGGATTCTACAGCCCCCATATAATGTATCATTCTTTTTTTTTTTTAAGATTTATTCATTTATTTGAGAGAGTGGGGGAGGCGCAGAGGCAAAGGGAGAAAGAAACTTAAGCAGTCTCCCTGCTGAGCGTGGAGTCTGCAGGGCTCATCTCATGACCCTGAGATCATGACCTGAGCCAAAACCAAGAGTTGGAAGCTCAACCGACTACACCACACAGTCACCCCTCCTGTATCATTCTTAACTGCATTTCTCCCTTGGAAGAATAAAGTACAAGATCGTTCAGGTATGTAACATTTCAAGACCGTAGCAGCTTTTCAGGATTCATGCCTAGGGCTAGCCAGGTCTAATAAAGCTGGCTTACTAGGCTTTCTTTCAGTAATCTTGCCTTCTTCTTCTCTGAACATTCTATTTACTTCATTCTTCTTATTGCTTTGTTAACTTTGATCCATTGCTCCATCTAAATACTTTATTTCTATGTGATCCTTGGCCCTTGGCTACTAGTTCAAATTTCTTATATCACTTTCTTATCATCTGGGTTTTAGACATAATTTATGGCTGGAATATTATTTTTATTTATTCTTCCACTTTTCTCTTATACTTCGTCTCGACATTTCTGATCCTGACTCATAGGTCTTCTCTCTTATTCACTGATCCTCATGACCTTGCCATATATCTAAGGAATGAGGTGTTCTGGTACCCTAGTACATTCCCTTCTGCAGTAGCAAGGTGGAGGAAAGTCTGTGTGTATTAATGGTTATCATTTTCAGTTGGCTTTCTGCTGTTTTGGTTGATTGTAGCTTATGTCACATTATATCTTATCATCCAATAAAGTATTTTATAGCATCTAAGTTTAAAACTACAAGTTATCAGATTACTTTCACAGAGTTGACCCTTTGTACTATGTAATCAGTTTTCACTTAGACTTTATTACCTATTTTTTGAGGAAATACATATGCCTTCCTTATTATGCATTCATGAGGACAGACAGAACATAGTTTAGATAAGACATAAATTATGTGCAAAAAAATAAAAGGGGAGGAGTGCCTGGATAGCACAGTTAATTAAGCAACCAACTCTTGGTTTGGGCTTAGGTCACGATCTCAGGGTCCTCAGATTTAGCCCCGCATTGGGCTCTGCACTCAGCGCCAGAGTCTGCTTAAGTTTCTCTCTCCCTCTGCCCCTAAGCCCTGCTCTCCTCTCTCTCCCTCTCTCTCTCTCTCAAATAAATAAATAAATCCTTTAAAAAAAAGACTTAAATTATGTGCAATAAACTGAACTATGAAGCCTGACCCATTTTCATTCTGATACTCTAGCTAGCAGAAACATTTGCCTGATCTAGAGCACTCATTGTTCATACCACTTAGCTTATGTGTTTTTAACTGTTATTTCCTTAAATTGATGGCTTTTCCTCTTCCTATGCACCATCTAAGCTCCATACTATCACTGTACTTTTAGTGTATACTATGTGTTTATTGACTGATAATGTGCAATGAAACATGGAAATAAAAGGAAGGTCTGATATGTCCCTTTCAGAAGTCATTCTGAGAAGCCCTAAGAAGATACATTTATCAAAGAAACACTCTGGAGAAGTTAATAAATCAATGTAAACTCTCTAACTGGCTTTTCTTCTCTTAGAACTAAGATGAGGTGACTCAGCAAAGAATAAGTTATGAAAAAAATGCTTTTTTTCAGATATAAAACCTTAAGCCTTTCTGAGTAGAGTTTGACAATCTCATGACATATTTATGCTAATTCATGTGCATGCAGATTATTTCATATGTCCTGGGCTCTTCCACCTTAGTAACCAATATATCCCAGATTTAAAGCAAAGTCATTGTGTATTTATGCTTTCATGTAATATTTTTTTCTTTCCTGTCAGCAATTATTAGTGCAAAATGTACTTGGTTGATTTAATGTAAGCACCATGTTGTACTTTCTTCTGCTGTGGAATAACTATTCAGTTAGATCAACTGACATGTTGAAAACATGTCCATTGTACCTATTTTATTTCTGCTTTATCCTTTTGTTTCATGCTAGACCAACAGAGAGCTCACATGTGTAACAGACACGAGTGTTTGCTCTATAGCAAACATAGCAAAAAAAATTGCTATGTGAGGCACATTATGCTTTTTAGCTGGTACCTCAATTTTCTATCTATTAATACAGTATAGCAAGTGTTCTGGATGTATTTTGAATCATGATGCCAATCTGAGGGCAGGTCAGCAGTTTCTAGGGGAAAAGAGCCACTCTCAAGACATGCACAAGAGCCATTTGCACATACAGTGTGATATGAGGAGCACTGATTGCAGAACTCATTATCAAAAAAACTGAGAACTGTCTTTGGAACCAGACAGACCAGAGTTTGCAAACTACTACTTGGATTTATTAGTTGTATGGTTTCAAGCAAGTCACCTCCTCTCTGTGAGCCTTGGTGTCCTTATCTCTGAAATAGAAGAGAATAATATATTTCATGTTTGTGAATTAACTGAAATAACAACAAATACTTGAAAGTCATTGATTCCCTGTCCCTTTCCTAATGTTCTACCACAATATCTAAAATTCCCTAATTAGATAGTCATCTTAATATTCAGGTGACAATACTACAATCTCTCTTAAAAGCACAATATTCTTAGAAAGGACAACATATTAAACAAGTATGTTTTAACATTTCAGATATTACTTCATGGGGCCCCAAGGGAGTAAAACCAGACAGTTCTGGTGAGGAGGAAATGGTTGGCAAATTTGAGTACAGAAATTTCTTCCAGACGTTGATAGAACCAAGCAAGACATAGCTTTTATAGGATATGGGCAATGTAGTCCAGACAGTGGATACCCAAAGGTAGAGGGCTTACAAAAGAAAAATGAGAAAAGTGGGCTCATCAAGAAAGAATGGGCACACAAGAGATAAACTCAGCTGCTTCTAAATTTTGCTAAGATTCTGCTGGTGGAAGGCAGGGTTCCTAACATGGAAACATGTTCACATCATTGATTTAGAGTATTGAAATAATAACCGGAAAGCACATTATGTTTCAGGCACATATCTAGTCATTTCACACTTGTTATTTATTGCTCGCAGTAACTCTGAGGTAGAATATACTATCATCTTCATTTTACAGATGAGAAAATAAGACACAGGGCGATTTGGTACTTGACTAAACATGACAACTGGTAAATGGAGATGCCAGGACTTAAATCTAAGCAGTCTGCTTCTAGAGTCCATGTATTTAAACTTGGAATAGTAGTCAGCCTAGTTTTTATACCTAAAACATGAGTTAACATCTTTAATTCTGTATTCTTAAGGAATAAACAGTCTACTGGAAAGATAAACAGCCTGGGAAGCAGATCTGGGTGCTAGTGTGAGTTTCGTTAGCTGTAGGAACCTTGGACAGGTCATTTTCTGTCATCAGGACCTCATTTTTCTGATCCGTCAAATGATGGGTTTGAGCTAAATAATTTTATGATCCTTTTCAATTCTGTTTCTATCAAACATTACAAGAATTAATCATTTTTAAGGTTATTCAGAATTTTATTATGTAATTTATAATAATAATTCATAATAATTTTATTATAAATTTTATTTTTACTCAGGAAACACTTCACGTGATTTAGATAACAATCATTCTAATCCTCTCTTTAGTAGCTATAGAATTTCAGTGGGAGGTATGAGTTCACTTGAGCTTTGGAATATATAATAAGTACCTGCTGCTGATTTTGATTACCATAAAAGCACATTGAAGTTTCTTTCAGAATCTTCCTAACTTTTGAATAATTTTCTCTTTTTCAAGGAGGAAAAGCATCATATTCTCTTTCTTCCTTTTGTTTTAAATATTTTATTCACCAAGAGGAACTGTTGGCAACCATAATGGTAGTGTAGAATGATCCCCTCTCCATCACACAAAGGAAACCATGATGATTCTGCCACCCATTTAATTAAATATGTTTTGCTCTAGCAGCAGCTTAAGTTAAATGGCATTTTTGGCAGCATAAATATCATGAAACGGCAGTGATTTCACTTTTCCGTTCTCTGGGCAGGTTTGTTTTTGTTTTGTTTTGTTGTTTGTATGCTTGGACTGGAAAAGGTATGGCTGTGTTCTATTTAGATTGAGGTAGGATTAGGTACATTTGATTGAACTGCTGAACTAATGCAGCAGCATTTTCATTTGACACAGATATATAACTCTGTGTTTATCAGCTACAGGATTTAGCTTTACCCTTCTGGTTTCAAGGATCAGTTCTCAAAATGTGACTGCAAAGTTTTCCCAAGTTCACCTTCCAGATTTTTAAGTAAAAGGAAAAGAACAAACACCGGTGTTAATGTACATTCCTAAGAAGAAATCCGGACGTGATTAATGTCTCTCTCCTCTGGGCCCCACGGCACTGTTTCTAGCTCTATTAAAGTACTTATTTCATGTTGCTTTGCCTTCAGGTTAGCTGTGTACTTGTTTATCTTCCCTGTTAACTTAAATTCCTTGTGAATAGAAGCTGCATCCCTTAGTGAATATCCTGAGAGTGCTTAGCATAGCACAGAACACAAAAGAGGTGCCCAATGCGTAATCACTGAATGAATCAATCTTGTCAAATTCAGGAAGCTGTTCAGTCAAATTTCTTCTTTGAACCCAATGTAATCTTGAACCAAAAACTTAGTTTCACAAGACATTGATGTTCTGCCAAATTAAAGAGCGCTGTACACTCTGGGAGACCAACCTAACCCACCAGGCCCTATTGTATTTTTGGCTGAGTATACCTTCTTGCTGTCATATAGATGCAGTTTGCTTTATGAAAATATATGGCATATAGCAAAAAATGCTGACTTGATTATCTGGGGTATATTAGCAACTACCCAGGGTATTTTCTCCTTGTCCCCAATTATTCACATTATGAATGAGGAGAGCAATGTAAACTTCTAATTTTAAAACTTCCGAACATATCTGAGACCTCAGCAAAAGCCAAAATTGAGAAGAGAGGAAATTTTTCTCCCATTTATATGGAAAGGTGCAGCGTGTTGCTTCAGAATCCATCATTCTATCTCAGAAGCCTTAGGTTACAGGTGAAATAAGACTAAAGATCAGTTCAAGTTTCCCCAGAAACAGGAAAAATCTACTATAGTTCTATGGGTAACAGTCTATGTCATTGGATAATACTAGTTAGTGGCAATGTAACTGTGCATATGTAAGACTCTTTGTTATGGGTTGAAGTGCGTCCCTCCAAAAAAAGTTATGTTGGAGTCCTGGGCACCTGGGTGGCTCAGTCAGTTAAGTGTCTGCCTTTGGCTCAGGTCATGATCCCAGGGTCCTGGGATGGAGCCCCGCGTTGGGCTCCCTGCTAAGCGGGGAGCCTGCTTCTCCCTCTCTCTCTGCCCCTCCCCACTGCTCATGCTCGCTCTCTCTCAAATAAATAAATAAATAAATAAAATCTTTAAAACAAACAAACAAAAAGGATATGTTGTAGTCATTACCCACAATACCTCAGGATGTGACCTTATTTGGAGATAGATTTTTACAGAGATAATCAAGTTAAAATGAAGTCACTAGGGTGGGCCCTAATCCAATATGACTAGTGTCCTTATGAAACTAAGAAATTTGGCACAAAAACATGTGCATAGCGAGAAGATAATGTGAAGACACATAGGGAAAATATGGACATCTACAAGCCAAGCAGGGAGGACTGAAAGAGATCCTTCACTCATAGCCCTTAGAAGGAAGCAACCCTGCAGATGCCCAGATTTTAAGTTTCCAGCCTTCAGCACCTGTGAGACAATATATTTATGTTGTCTAGGCCACCTACCCTGTGGTATTCTATTCTAGAAGTCCTAACAGACAAATAGACAATTATAGTGCAGAAATTTAGGATGCCGGAATTGGAGGAGACCTTAAGAAATTATTGATTCTGGTTCCTTCTTTGCACACTGGTCAATGTCTAAGACATTTACATCAAAGTGTGGTCCTCTGCTTAAGAGTGGAAAACCAATGATGTGTATAATCTCCAGTGAATTGTCCAGTGTTTCTCCCCCCGTCAAGAAGTTCTTGTATTTTTTTTTAAGATTTGTCATCTGAACTGTGTTTTTCACAGCTTTGTTGAGGTATAATTGATAAGGAAATTTGTATTTAAAGTATACAATGTGATTATACACACACACACACACACACACACATACACACACACTGTAAAATTATTACTGCAATTAAGCTATTTAACATATCCATCACCTCACATAGTTACCATTTGTGTGGGTGTGTAGTGGAAAACCTAAGATCTACTCTCTTAGCAAATTTCAGGTATACAATATAGTATTATTAACTATAGTCACTATGCTCTACATTAGATCTCTAGATGTTAATGGTCTTATGACTGAAAATTTATACTGTTTGACAAATATCTTCTCATTTTCCCCAGCCCCAACCACCTCCATTCTACTCTCTGCTTCTGTGAGTTCAGCTTAAAATTTTGTATTAAGATTTCATTGTCTCTTTTGTTAATTTTACTTATTTTTTTCTCTTTAAAATTTTGACCACTTTCATCATTTGACAACCCCACTCCTCTGACAACCACCAATCAATCTGTTCTCTGTTCCTGTGGGTTAATTTTTTTTAGAGTCCACATATAAGTGAGATCATACAGTATTTGTCTTAGGTCTCACTTTTTCATTTAGCTTAATATCCTCCAGGTCCACCTATGTCGCCAAAATGTCAGGACTTCTATTATCCTTTTTTATATAATATATATTTATATTTATATAAATGCATATACATTATATTTATATTATAAATATATATCTATCCTTTATTATATAATATATATTATCCTATATATATTAGTCATAAATATATATTATCCTTTTTATATATATTCTTCTTTGTATGTATGTATATATGTATATTATTATTATATGTGTTATATGTATACATGTGCATTATAAAATATGTATATTATTATATATGTATTATATGTATATGTGTGTATATTACAAAATATTATATATGTGTATATATATATATATATAAAATCCATTCATCTGTTGGTGGACACTTAGATTGTTTCTCTGTCTTGGCTAGTGTGAATAATGCTGCAGTGACCACAGGGGTACAGATATCTCTTTGAGATAATTTTATTTCCTTCTGATATATACCCACTAGTGGGATTGCTGGATCATCTGGTAGTTCTATTTTTAATTTGTTGAGAAACCTCCATACTACTACTTTCCATACTGGCTGTACTAATTTTCTCCATCTATTGAGATGATCATGTGATTTTTATCCTTTATTCTGTTAAGGGGATATATTATGCTTATTGATTTGCCTGTGTTGAACCGTGCTTTCATGCCAGGGATAAATCCCACTTGATCATTGTGTATGATCTTTTTAATGTGCTGTTGAATTCAGTTTGCTAGTATTTCTTTAGGATTTTTTCCATTTATCTTTTCCCATCTTGTAGTGTCCTTGTCTGCTTTTGGTATCAGGATAATCCTGGCCTTGAAAAGGAGATTGGAAATGTTCCCTCCTCTTCAATTTTTTTGGAATAGTTTGAAAGAATTGGCATTAATTCGTTTTTTTTGTTTTTTTTTTAATGTTTGGAAGAATTTACTAGTGAAGCCATCTGGTCCTGGAATTTTCTTTGTTAGGAGGTTTTGTATTATTGCTTCAATATCTTTACTCATTATTGGTCTATTCAGATTTTCTATTCCTTCATGATTCAGTATTGATATTGTATGTTTCTAGGAATTTATGTATGTCTTGTAGGTTATCTGATTCGTTGGCATATAATTGTTGATAGTATTCTCTTATGATACTTTATATTTCTGTGGTATCAGTTGTAAGGTCTCCTCTTTCATTTATGCTTTTATTTATATGAGGGTTCTCTTTTTTTCTCTCTTTTGGTTAGTCCAGCTAAAGTTTTGCCGATTTTATTTGCTCTTTTCTATGTCTTTCTATTTTGTTTATTTTTGCTCAATATTTATTATTTTATTTATTTTATAAATTTATTTATTTTATAATATATAATTATATATATATTATATTATATATAATATATTATATTATATATAATATATATTATAATAAATATTTTATAAATATAAAATAAATTATATATTATATATTATATATTATATAATATATATTATATATTATATAATATATAATATATAATATATAATGTATTTTATAAATTTATTATTTTATAATATTTATTATTATTCAATATATAAATATTGAAAAATATTTTATTATATTCTTTTATATATTATATTCTTTCTTCTGATAATTTAAGGATTACTTTGTTCTTATTTTTCTAGTACCTTAAGATATAAAGTTAGGTCGTTTACTTGAGATCTTTTATTTTTCTTAATGTAGGCATTTATCACTATAAAATTCCTTCCTAGCACTGCTTTTGCTGCATCCCATAGGTTTTGGTCCATTGTGTTTCCATTTTCATTTGTTTCAAGATACTTTTTGATTTTGCCTATGATTTCTTTGGCCACATTGGTTATTTAGGAATGTGTTGTTTAATTTCTACATGTTTGTTAATTTTTCAATTTCCATTTGTTATTTACTTATAAATTTATACCATTATGATCAGAAAATATATTTGATATAATTTTAACCTTCCTAAATTTGGTAAGACTTGTTTTGTGGCCTAACATACAATCTATCCTGGAAGGTTCCAGGTATGCTTCAGAAGAATTTGTATTCTGTTGTTGGATGGGATGCTCTGTATGTCTGTTAGGTCCATTTGGTCTGTAGTGTTATTCAAGTCCACTGTTTCCTCATTGATTTTCTGCCTGAATCACGTATCCATTGTTCCAAGTGGGATATTGAAGTATTCTACTATTATTATGTTGCTATCTATTTCTCCTTTCAGTTCTGTTAATATTTGCTTTATATATTCAGGTGTTCTAATGTTGGTTGTATATATATTTACAATTGTTATATCCTCTTGATGGATTGATCCCTTTATAATTATACAGTGACCTTTGTCTATTGTGACAGATTTTGACTGGGAATCTGTTTAGTCTGATTTAGTATAGTGATCTTTGCTCTTTTGGTTACTATTTGCATGGGATCTCTTTTTTCCATTCCTTGCACTGGCAATGAGAGAGAGAACCCTCTTGGCCTTCACTGGTATGATGAGGATAGGGATAGCAGCTCTGTAGTGGTAGTCTTGGCAACAGAGTAAAGGCCTTATTGGCAGGGATTCTTAAAACAGCAATAACAATGGCAAGGTGATAATAGTTATGTCAAAACTGGTGGCAGAGAGGAGATAGCAAGTTGTCCAACCAAGGTGAGCTATTCGCCTCTGTATGACTAATTCATAAAGAATAACTGGAAAAACCAGAGACATAGAATCTGAAGTCAGTTTCTTTAATAATTGTATAATTTTGGATAAGCTACTTAAACCCTTTATGCCTCAGTTTATGCATTAGTTGAATATGGTTAATAATAATAATAATTCAGAGGATTGTGTTGACAGAGTTATATAACAGTACCTAGCTCACTTTCAGCACATGGGAGATGTCCAATCAATGCCACCAAAGTCAAGTCTGTACTTCTCATTCTGAGAATGTCACATGAGAAAGAATCAATGATCTTGCATGAATTAAGTTGATTAAAATGTTTTCCTTTTGTCAATGAAATCCACTAAGTCCATGATTTCCCTTTTCCAAATCTACATTAATTGCTGTTCATGATTGATTGTTCCTATATGCTTTGTAACTGGTTGTTAGATCATCTTTTCCTAATATATTTTTAAATAACAATGTAAAAATAATCGGCCTATTATTTGAAGAGTCTTTTCTTTAACTTTTAAATATGTACACATTTTTTTTCTTTTCCGTTCCTAAAGATCATTTCTACTCAGTGATTTCTCAAATTATTAATAGCAGCTTTGTAATATTTACCAATTCTTTATATAACCAAGTAGTTAGCTACGAGCCCTGTGAATTGATTCTCAATTTGTTTCCCAATGTCATCTTTACCTGTTTTTTTTTTCCTTAAGTGATCCCTTTCTGTATTTGAAACTTTCCACTCTCCTCTAACACAAGCTGCCCCTTGTTCTTCAACATTTTCTTGAATCTTCTTCTTTTCTTGATATATTTGACGTCTGGTTTATTAGATATGCTTCCCTTTTAGCTTTGTTTTCCTTATTTAGTTCATACAGTTATTGGACCATAGGTAGGGATGACTTTAGTGGTCCTGAAATAAGTATTCTATAAATATTCATTGTGGTACATGTTAATCTGTAATAGGATTTGTTCTATAAAACTGTAGCTCTCGTTATTCAATACTGAGTCATTTTATTTCTTGGGCATTCTCCTGCTAACCTGATTGTTCCTGAGAATATTTAGAAAAATTTCTATGGTCTTCCATCAAAATTTTATTAACGTTCTATATATTTTTATAATTTAGGGGGACTTTGGCTTCATTGTATTTTGTTTTCCTTTTTTTTAAAATTTCAATTAATTAACATATAGTGTATTATTAGTTTCAGAGGTAGAGTTCAGTGATTCATCTGTTGCATATAACACTCAGTGCTCATCACATCAAGTGCCCTCCTTAATGCCCATCACCCGGTTACCCTAGCCCCTCACCCACCTCCCCTCCAGCAATCCTCAGTTTGTTTCCTGTGATTAAGAGTCTTTCATGGTTTGTCTCCCTCTCTGATTATGTCGTGTTTTATTTTTCCCTGTTTTCCCTTTTATTGAAACTCACTGTTAAAAGTTTTCCAAAGAGCAGTGTCTTGTCATTGTTTTAGTCTGTAGTAGCGATAGTAGTAGTAGTAGTTGAGGTTGCTATTTTAATGTGCTAAAGTGCCTTATTTGCTATGATGCTGGAGCTGAGAGTGCTTGGCAGTAAACTTGGTATAATCACGTTATTTCTCCTGAAAAGTTTTGTCCAGGGGAAAAAAAAAACAAAGTAAATAAACATTGATATATTAATATCACTTATTTTATTTTCATATAAAACCTACCTGTCAGCTAGTTGATTTGTTTTCAGCTGAGCTATGTTACCTCTGTGTTTGAAATCAAATAAATACCGAAGTTAAATTTGGGCAGGTTTCAAATGAAGATTTTAATTTTATCTTCCTGTTATAAATAGTTCTGGGGACTATATTTAATAAATATTCCAGTTACAGTAATTGCTTTGGCAACATATTTTACCATGATCATTTTTCTCTCTCCAAATTGTACCTTCCATAGCTATATATTATGCTCTTGTCATTAATCTAGTTTATTCTCAGCTTAATTTTATGTTTACAACCTATTTTTAAGCTATGTGCTAAAGAATAGAGTCAATTTAAAGTAGTTGGAGAAAATAAAGCAGGCTTGTTTAAAGGGAAAGATTAAAAATATTAAATTAATAAAATGGTATGTTTTGGCATAAATTATGTGGCCTCAATTGCCCATGTACCTATAAGGAAAAGGGAGGAAGTCATGAGCAGGCAAAGCTGAAGCTAGGGTCACTAATCTGGCTTATGTGATGAGTCATTCCAAATTACAGTGCCAAAAGATGATGCTATGCTCTGGCACCATCCTGGGTGATCTCACTATACAAATGTTCCAGTGTGGTTGCTGAAGTGAGGCAGCAGAAGTGTCCAGCCCAGTGGTTCTTAATCTTTCCACATGGTTGTGCATGGATGTCATCTGCCGAGCTTTGAAAGACTTAGGCTAAGCTCTACATCCGAGATTCTCATTCAGCTGGTCTGGGGTGAAGTTTAGGAGTCCAAAGCACCCACGGATCCAACCAAAAGGTTCTAATGTACAGTCAAGATTGAAAGGCACTGGTTTTACCAAGTGTTGTGATAATCAGAGCAAGAGCATTAGACATGCTGAGTGGTCTGTGTGAGGGAGGACTTGAGCTCACTGCTTGGATTAGAACTAAGGATGCTGGGATAAACAGTAAAGCTTTGATTCTAGTGGGACAGTCAAGAAACCAAGTCATTAACTTAGTTACCACACTGGGCAAATAAAACAGGAGGTGAGATAAAAACTGCTGCCACTCCGTCAGGACAGACTTTTTACCCAAAGGAAAGGATTTCCCACAGAGTGTTAAAATACAGTGCTACGAATTATTACCAAGTTTATTCTGGAAAGTTCATATTTGCTACCATATGTATCAAACTTGTGTTTTTGATGAAGTACAAAAATGCTTAAATATTGTTTATGGGTTAATGGTGGTTTCTCAAGGAAAACTCTAAGTTAAATTGCTAATGGATGTAGTTTGATTTCTGCAAAACCTGACTAGTAAGTGTAATTCTCTTTAGGAATAATTGACAATCTTTTTAAATGTTCATTTTATCTATATATTTTCTCCTTAAATTGATTCTTTAAAAATAATAATAATAACAAATCTCTAAATATTTCAGATCATATTAAGAAAATCATGGTAGTTGAATGTGTATTTACTGTTATTTATAAATATATCATAAGTCATTTAAAAAACGTTCCACAAACATTTTTAAGTATTCCCCATGGAAATAGTTCTTGATAAGGGAACATCTGTGTATCATATAGCCAATTAGTTTCCAGATTGGTAATAGTAATATTTTCACTTCTAAACCAGTCTTAATTTTATGTTACAGCTCTGTCTCCCAAGCACCAGATAGTCAACTTTTGCCAAAATCTTCATGCATTATAGTAAACTAAATCATTCCAACAATATTAAATAAAACTATCTACAAATCATGAGTTAGATTAGTTCCTTGGAGAAATAGAGATTGTAAATAATAAAAATTGCTTTGCATACCAGAAAACAAATTATACTATATGTTATACTGTATTAAATGAAAGAGAATGAGGTTTTACAAATAAATCAATCAATTAAATGTTTTAACTGAGAATAGATTTGTCTCTACTGACACGGAAAAGTGTTAGAAAACACATTCAAATAAGTAATCATAATAGTTTGACAAAAGATTCAGAAGGCATGCCATGTGCAGAAGTAACTAAAACCTTGGTCAAATCACCACATTCTTCCTTCCTTCCTTCATTCATCATGTATTGATTACAGATTGAATGTACTGGGAACTGTGTTAGTTTCTGGAAACACAAAGATGAGTAAAACATGTTTGGTGAAGAAAGCAAATCAGTTAGATACTATTTACAATATACATAGCACTCAGTATTTGAAGTCCCACTATCTAAATATTTGGGCTAGTCATTTGCAAAATATATCTACTCAAGATTTACTACCTAAATTGTAAACCTACTGTTAGGATCTCTTAGGTACTCCAACAAAAATGATTACCTTCCACCAGAGTCCTGTCCAGAGGATATAGAATATACTACAACAGTATCTCAACTGTTCTCCTGATAGCATTGTGTCTTGTGTTGTTTTAACCTGTCGTACATTATCATTATGATTTTCCCACCCATTCCTGGAGGGTTTCACCCTTTGTCGGTACCAGTATTTGCTCATAGCACCTGTTCTTTGCAATGTGGAAAGAAATGTGATTAGTTTTGAATACTGTTCAGTATCATGGGATATTGCCCAAAACAGATTCACTAATGAGTTCATCCAATATTAAATGATTATGTATTTAGTATTTCTGCCAGGGGAGGGGAGTAGGACAACAGATGTTTATTTTTCACAGTTCTGAGAGCTACGAAGTCCAAGATCAAGTTTCCAGCACGGCTGAGTTTTTGGCAAATGCCCTCATCTAGATGTGCAGATGGCTTGCTTCATGCTGTGCCCTCACATGGTGGAGAAGGAGAGAGAGCTAGCTTTCTGGTGTCTTCCTATAAGGACACTAATCTCATAATGGGGATCCCACTCTCATGACCTCATGTAAACCTAATTACCCCAAAGTCCCCACCTCCAAATATGTACTTGGTATTTTAACTGCTGTATATTATGTAGAAATCCTCGATAGCTAGTAATTTAGGCATTTTTAAACTTTTTAGTAATATTTAAGGAAACTAGAATTTTAGAGAAGAGCCGGGAATGCATTGTTGGTTTTCCTACCTAAAATAATGAAATATAGATGTTTACTATCAGTGAACTTGCATTCCAAAATATTTTAATAAACAAATTAGAGTCAAATATTGGGAGAGGCCTGGATTTGAGCTGCAGAATTCTAAGAGAATATTTCAGACACCACTTCCTCCCACAACAATTAATGGCATTGATTATGGTGATGATTTCAAGGGTGTGCACATTTCTCTAAACTCATTAAGGGATATACATTAAATATGTAAGCTTTGTGCATTCAATTATACCTCAATAAAGTGTTTTCTTTTTAAATAATGACCACAAACCAACATGAATTTTAATTTTAGCTATTCTCATATATATGAAAATCTTACTATGCACTAAAATGTTGCACTTACTGAATATAAAGTTTTTATAATCACAGAGAGCAGCATAGTGGAAAAATCACTGGACATTTAATCTTAGCTTTAAAGTAACTACACAACTTTAGAAAAATCACATTACTTCTTTGTGCCTCTGTAAAATTAGCATAATTATTATTTGGCGTATCACATAAGGTTGTTGTGAGTCTCAAACAAGGTAACATATGGGGATGTGCTATGAAGAGTTCCATTATCATATAAATACTAGGCATTAGTTCTACCTTGTGGATAAGAGGTAGTGGCAGCTATCACCTTGAGTCTGACTGAGGAATATAAGAAGACACGCCATAGCAAATGTATGTCAATTAGTCATTTCCTCAAGCCTACCTGAGCTTATTTTTGGCCATGACACCCTCTCTGGAAGTTTTATTTTGCCGTGAAATTTTCTAAATTAGTAGTTTTACTCCAGTGAAACTGTCTTTCTTTGTTCTTTCTATATATGTGATTATTCTCGAAGGAAAAATTGTGGAGAAACAATTCTACCAACTGAAAACAAAGGGTCTTATGAGCCTGCAAGGACTTGGAGATTTTAGTAATCAGTTGACATTCAGGTTGTGTGTATATTACAAACAAATGATTGGGAAATGAGTAAAGTAAGATGCAGGTGTCAGTTTCTTAGTATGAAAATAATGTGTATCCCATAGAAAGTTACATCAAAAGACTTATTTCAAGTTCTCGTGTTTGAGAGAGATTGCAAGTCTGATTGCTTCCTCTTAAGCCATCCTAATCAGGTATTACCCTTTTTTACTTTATTCTGCTTTTCTTTCTAGATTCTCAGAAACCAGGGTGGGGAGTGATGAACTGTAAATCTGACACTGGACCTGAGTGGCTTTATATTTAAGGGTACGAGATGTCTCGAGAAAAGAGCGATAACTTTAGTATAACAATACCCAGATAGCACCTGCCTCTTACTAGTTATATAAACTTGGACAAGTTGTTTAACATCACTCAGCCTTAGTTTCATTACCTATAAAGTGGAGATAATGACTCTCTCTCTTCTCACAGAGTTATTATGAGAATACAGCTAAAATAATGAATGTCTGTAAACCTCACTATAAACCATTATATAAATTTAGGGACTTAAAATTATTTTGATATTCTGAATAAAAATGTTTTCTTGATAGGAGTGGCCATATTGTTTTGATTTTGAAAATGCAAAGACACAGGAAAGAGTTGAATCTATTTTCTATCCCTCCATAGCACTTAGGATTGAGAAGAAATCACTACTTTTGTTTTATGTGAAGTTAGATCATGGGGAAGCTGAAATGTACAATTTTAGTGCTGGAGGTCTAAGGACATGACAATCCACTATAACTTAAAACAAATAAAGAAAATGGTAGCCTGAGAATATGTTTCTAGTGCCCTCCCCTTCCTGTCTCACTGCTTAGATAGCTAACCACTAAAATAACCCTGTCTGAGTGTTGGGACTAGCAGATGAGGTCAGATACAGCTGAGACTGAGTAGTCCAGAAGAATGTGCAGATTTGGAGATGTTGTTGTTTTTAACTACAGGGCCAGTTAAAGCCCCAGAATTTGGACATCAGCAAATTCCTCTTGCCCTGTAAGGATTTGCAGGCAGTCAGTGACCATGTGTAGAATCCCATCTGAGCTAGAAGGTATATATATATTTAAGATTCATAAAAAACTTCCAAAGTATTATGGCAGTTGGTATGTGGGGGCCGTACTGAAAGGAAATTTGATCAATCCAACCAAACTAAAGAATCTAAAGTAGTGGGGAAGGAATCTACAAAATATAGCATATACTAAAAATAATGTATAAGATATATCTTACCTGTTAATTTGGATGTTAATGTGTAAATTGCCATAGCAAAAGAAAATCCTTCAGATTGTGTAAAAAGTATATTCTATAAGAAAAGCTCATAAAATAAAGTGACAAAAAAGTTAAAAAATTAGGGAGGGCACGTATTGCATGGAGCACTGGGAGTTGCACATAGACAATGAATCTTGGAACACTGCATCAAAAACTAATGATGTATTTTATGGTGACTAACATAACACAATAAAAAAATAAAATAAAAACAAAGGCAAAAAGATACCAGGCAAATGCAAATGATAGAAGAATGAGATTGGCAGTATTAATATTGGAGATATGAGAATGTAAGCTCAAATGCAGCAAGTAAGACAAAGAGTGGAATGATAATAGTATAATTAAGGCGATTATGTAGTTTTTCATCCAAATGGGAGACTTTTATGAGGCCTTAGTAATGACTCTGGGACAAACATAATGAAGATGTGACAATTTTAACCATTTAATGTAAAAACATAGTGACAAAATTCAAAATAGAAAAATATATTATGCAAGAAGAAACGGATAAAACCATAGTTAAAGATGTTAGTATATATCTTTTAGTTTTTGGTCTACTAAGTGAGTTAAAAAAATAGAGAAAATGGAATTTGTATAATAACCTCAGTGAGCTTGATATACAACTTTGAATATTACAAATAGAGAATATAGTCATGATATAGAAAGAAATTGCTCAGGCATTTGGCCATAAAGATGTTAATAATAATGTTAATAGTAATAATGATTAAAAATTATTATTTTATTTATTTCATGGAATAGAGATTGTACTAATTCATTCTCTTGACCACGATTTAATAAATTTAGAAGTCAACATTAAGGAGACACACTCAACCTTAAACGTTTAAAAATATTTTGCTAAATAAGCTCTAAATTGAGGTAAAAACAAAACATAAATGATAAATTATTTACAAAATGATAAAAATAGGGATCCTTCATGTCATTCGGTGGCATACAGAGTCAGCTGAGGAAGTATTTATTTAGTTTTTCTATTTTAGTTATTTAAAACAAAGACTGAAACAATGAACTGAATATTGAGCTTCAAAAACAAGTAAAAGAATAATAAAATGAACCAAAAGAAAGAGGAAGATATTAATAAAAATAAACTCTGAAATTAAATATAAAACAATATTAGTGAAAAAAAGCCATATGGGTAAATAATGACAAAATATGCCTATATGAAGAGTGAATATAATGGCATAAGGAAATAGTCACTAAATAAAACTGCTGCCCAGTCCAGTATAACCAAAATTTATAATGGATAAAATATTTTGAAGCCATGGCATTTATAAATTCTTTATATCAGAGTACATATATTGTTTCACTGAAAACGTATGTTTTTTCTCCTCCCTATCACCACTCGGTCTGATATACTGACCCCAGATGGCCATTTTCCTCTTTAAGTGGTGTGAAACTAGAACACAATTTTCATTTCAGAAATAAAAATCCAATTTCTAACACAGAGGCATAACATTGCACATAGACAGGAGCCCTCCTATCACCTCAATAGCTTAAGTTCCATGGAATAAGTTTGTTTTAGCTGCTGTTAAACTTTGACGAATTACATCCTTCCTTCTGACCTCTGCTAAGGAAATAAATAGACGAGATGAATAAGCTGAAACCTCCAAGAACATTTCAAAAGCCATGTGTCACTGAGAAGATAAAGGTTAGAAAATAGACTATGTAGAATTAATACTTTTTAAAATGCTTCCTTTGGGCTTTACCTGTTCTCACTTCTTTAATGAGGAACATGAGATGGGATTCTCACTCAGTATACAATTGGGTACAGTGCACAGACCATTTATTTGGTTCCCAACAAATATTCATTCTTCAGTTCCCATCGGAGTGTCAACAAATGGAAATAGCCCTCTTTATAATTCTAAAACAAGATTTTCCCAGAACTTGATATTCAATTCTAGTTGTTGGTTCAGTCCTAATTTGTGATTATGTCATATTTTCATCTATTTAAACCTCCTCCATCATCTTTAAATCTTCCTGTGAAGCCACCAGAAGACAACCTCTGTAGGCTCACTCTGTCACATCTCCACACCTAGTTGCATTTATATTCATATACTCTATTTGCCCTCATTTTAGCCTAGATAAACTGTCAGTACTTCCAGATAAGCTCACCTCCTCCATTTGTGCATTAAATCCCATTCCCTCTTCCCTATTTGAAGACATGGATCCAGCACTTCTTACCTTTACCATGAGTTTCCTTTTCTAATGGGTTATACCCATCAGCGTATAACCTGCTATATAATTGTTATATAGTTGGCTACACAGTGGGCATATACCTTGTGTCGAGTCCAGTGATAGAAGATGTGAGAATATCTTTACTCAAAGTAAAAGATAGGCTTCTTATGTTGGAAGAGCATCTATATTGCTTGGCAAATCATTTCTCACCCTCCTTTATTTTTGCATAGTGCTTTCCACTTTCTAGTGAGATAAGTAGGACAGGTATTATCACCATCCTCATAATCATCTCTTCATCATCTTTTATCATCATCATCTTTACCATCAATCATCATCATAGAAGCAGCTAAAATTAAATGAGCATTTATTTTATGTTAAGTGCTAAGTGTGTTATGTACAGTATCTCATTTAATATTAAAAATCCTCCATATATAGTAGGTGATATTATGAACTGAGGCTCATAGAAGTCATGTGACTCACTCTGACTTATTTCACTTAGCATAATACCTTCTAGGTCCATCCATGTTGTCTAAATGGCATGATCTCATCCTTTTTTATAGTTGTGTAATATTCCTCTGTGTGTGTGTGTGTGTGTGTGTGTGTGTGTGTGTGTGTGTACACACCACATCTTCCTTATCCATTTACCTATTGCTGGATGCTTAGGTTGCTTCCATATCTTGGCTATTGTAAATAATGCTGCAATAAACATAGGGGTGCATATATCTTTCCGAATTGGTGTTTTCATTTTCTTTGGGTAAATACCCCATAGTGGAACTATTGGATCATATGGTGTTTCTATTTTTAATTTCTTGAGGAAACTCCATACTGTCTTCCACAGTAGCTGTACCAATTTACTTTCCCGCCAAGAATGTACAAGGGTTCCTTTTTCTCTACCCTAAAAAGGCAAAGCCAAAATCTGAATTTAGGTTGATCTGACTCTAAACCTTCGCTCTTAGTCACTGTTTTCAAACGAAGAAACTGAAGCTCAGAGAGTTTTAACTAACTTGACCGTGACTAGTAAGCGATAGTCTTTCAACTCTTCACCACTAGGATAAAATGATGATCAAAGTGTCAGAAATGCGTGCTGTATGAGTTCAGAGAAGACACTTAGTGTGTGCTAAAGAACAAAGAAAGGAATTAAACAGTAGAGCCAGGTTTTTACCCTTGTAAGAACTGTGCTTCGTTATTTCTTATCAAAAAGTAATAGGTGAGAATAAAGTAAAACTTCTTAGGTAAAATTATGTCTTTAGGTATACATTACTCATCATTAAATGCTTACTAACACTGTGAAAAATTGGCCTTGAACTTCAGTCATGTAAATGTAATTAAAGTTTTTTCTTGTTAAGCTACTATTTGACATTTGAAAATGTCAGACTCTATTGCAAGTTGAAAAGAAAATCCCAATAGCTACCTAGAGAAAGATAGGAAGGTTTTTGGTTGGTTTCACATTTGCTCAAACATCATGTGTCTCCTGTGGCATGCCCAATGGATTTGTCCAAGCAATTAAGTTATGGACTCCATATCTTAATGGACTTCATTATCGAAAGGTTCTGAATTCTGTAGAGGAGTCTGTTGCCTTTTAACAATCGGCTCTGCCTTCTTGTTGAAATTGTTAATAAATCTATCTCAGAAAAATAATATGAGAGATATTCTCTGTATCTTTACGTAGCTTCCAACTCATGCTCCAGTTTGCCAGCTTCCAAAAGGAGCGTGCCAGCAACAGCATCCACAGCCCATGATGTCAACAATTTTATTCTTAGCCGTAGGTGTTGGTGTTATGTGCCCTCTCACCTGCCCCACCAGTTCTCTCCATATACACACACTAAATACCTCAATGATCTTAAAGCTTTCAGAAAAAGTAACTCCTATCAGAACCACAAAGAGTTAGGGAACTACCCCTTAATGTTAGGTATGACTTCTAAAAAGTAACAAAAGTGTTGAAAACTGAGAAATCTTAGTAGATAAAAGACATTAAAAAGGGCCAAGAGCTTTGAGCTCTTGTCTTTCCTTTTAGTATTTTGACTGGAGTACTTTTATCCCTTAGGTATCCCCCCTCTACTCCTAATATGCAAACATTTCCTCCACATTCTTACTTTAACACCATATCAGGCCACATTGCTTGATGATAGGAGTGGAGTCTAGCTATTTTGTAGACTTGGAGCAGCTGAAGAGGAGTGAAAAATCTCATTTGCTAAAAATAAAAGTTAGAATGCTTAGAAAAGTGTTAGAAGGAATTAAATGTGCCAAAGAAGTACCGTCTCTTTAAGAAGAAAAGATGAGGATTTGTTCTCCATTGTCAGTTGCATAAGTCTTCCCACTGCCTTTACTCTAGGAGGTAAATATTGAGTCAAAAGAAATGGATATTATTTGCTCAAACTCTGGATCACCAGTCTTACATAACCCAAGAGTTTTTGTGAACATAAATATGGAAAAGATAGTTATTGAGTGTATTTTCAACAGTGACACCCAAATATTAGGTATCCATAGAATTCTAACATTGTGCCTGTTGGCCCATCTGTTCAATGGACCCTTGCCCACTGCAAAAAGATGTAAGAATAAATTTGCCCTTTTGATGAATCTAACCAATTACTACTACGCTCCTCTCTGGCTTGATAGAGTAAGAGCCCTGGAGAGATATATAATTATTGTTACAAACCTAATGCTTTCCATTTTCTGAATTGAAGCAAAACCCATTGAATTTGCAGAGAGTGTCCCTGAAGCAAAAAAGTAACAGCTGGGCCCTCTTTGGTAATGGGTCTGCAGCACTGAAAAACAAAATCCAGCATTTAAATGGCATAAATGAGTGACTAATAGGGCTTGATATCTCACAGAGTACAGGAGTCATTCATCAATAGTGAATTTTTTATCATGATGAGAGGAGGATGTGAGAGGAATTTTAGGGCTCTGTTATACAAAATGTGCCTCTTGTGTTCGTTCACATCTCTTCAAGAAGCAAGGAAATGAATAAAGAATAAGAAATGAGTCAGGCATCCACATTGTCCACCAAAAAGAGTATCTATAATGAATGCTTGAAAATGAATGACTTTCCAGGGATTTAGGCATTATTTTTAGGTGTGGATAAATGCAACTGGTACCTTATACAAATGTATTCAAAACTTTCAGCAAAATGTATTCTTTTTTCAAACTCACCAATATATTTTGATTATTAAGTTCTCAAATTTGAGCATGTTCCTTAATTACCTGAAAGTCTTATTAAAACACAGATTACTGGGCCTTAGTCTCAGAATTTTTGATTTAATGGGTCTGAAGTGATAATCAAGTATTTGCATTTCTAATAAGTTTCCAAGTGATTTTGGGGCTGCTGGACCAAGAACCTCCAAGTACCATACTTGGAAAAATCACTGGATTAAAAAAAAGACATCCTTGATATTAATGGGGATAGTACTAAGGACTTCTAATTCTGTAACACAGCACCATACTTTCAAATGGCTCATAGCAAAATATGACTTCTCATGTGTCACCTGAATATGTCTGGTAGGAACAGGAAGAAATCATTATCCTCATTTTAGAGTTGAGAAACTGAGGCCTGATTTATATAATTATTTGTTAAGAAGTTCTAGAATATGATAGTTTCTCTTGTCTAAGTTCTGCCTCCCCAAACTCGAAACTTCCCCTACACGCACATGTGCATGTACACACACACACACACACACACACACACACACACACACACACACACAGGTTTGGACATTTGTAAAGAAAGACTTTATTAAATGGGGACTATTGCAGTAGGGATGGGGGGACTATTACAGCAGGGAGACACTCAAAGACCAAGCCAAGGAAAGCAAATAAGCAGAGACTATTGGGTAGGTGATTGGGAAAGAAGAAGCAGAGTTGCTAAAACTGCTAGAGGAATCTTGAAATTTAAAAATTACATCAAATGTTGTAATAACCAGAAAATTGAGGCAGGCCATGTTTGCACATGAGGTATAGATCTGGGCTTGAGAAGAAGCAAACAAGTTAAAGTATGGGAAATTCATATAAGTTTAGGGCCTAGATGTCCTTGTCAAAACAGCCTATAATCACGTCAAGCACAAAGGTTGATTAGCCTTGTCACTCCCCAACTGACTGGAATATCCTTGGAAGTAAAAGTTAACTACTTCTGTTCCATATGAAGGCTTACTATTGTCTCTACTTGAGAGTAAGGGCTTAATTGAATCAGGATTTAGAGAAAGCAATGTTATAAATGAGATGCTTCTCATTTTGTCTCCTGTTGTACGAAGAAAGTTTCACAGGAGAAAAAAAAAAATCTGTTGTTTGGCTATCCACAAGCCAAGTTCTTATCTGGCCTTTTCTTTAAGAATATTTTTCAACATAAAGCAAGAAGGGACATAGTAGGAGAAAAATAGTTTTGGTTAAATCATATATTTGAGAAATTTTTCCTATAGACCTAGATTCATTAACTGACTGTCAATTGTACTTTTGATAAAAGCATTCAGGAAAAGCAACTCCTACATATAAAAATGTATGTATTTGTATATTACCCCTTACACAAATTATTCTGTGGATATTTAAATGAGTTTTGTAATCAAGAGAGTTCTCAAATTGGAAAAGTTAGAATGGTAAAGCCAAAAGAAGAGCTAAATTCTCTAAAGCTACCAAAAAAAAAAAAAAAAAAAGTAAACATCCATGACCTCCAAATGGCCCAGATCCCGATGGTTACTTCAGTTTACCAGTTTTCTCAATGGATTTAACTGTGGTCATCAGCATCGATCATGTCAGCCATCTAAATGAACATGCCAGCAATGTCACAGTCTGGTTCATGTACTATCTATAGACAGAGTCTGACTACCTTTCCTCATCTAATGAACTAATTGGACAGACAGCATCTGCCACATTTGGACCCCTTTGCAAAATTGTCAAAAAGGTTAACAAAGAAAATGCAAAAAGAAACTGGAAACGCAAATAAACCCTCTGTTAAATAATAATTCAATTCTAAAATAATTACAACTATTGTCTTTGGGTCGATTTTACTTACATTTTATCATTGATACCTCAAGCTGTTTTCTTGTGCTTAATTGTAGTTCTACATTAAACTTGTATGGCATATCATTGTTGGGAACTACATAAAGAAATAAACACTAGAGTAAAATGATTATGTTTCTAAATTAGTAACTGGTGCTAAGGAAGTCAATGTCCAATTAAATATTCTCTAATTGCCATAATCGTGAGAAAGCATACTGAATATTTACCTCTATAAATCACTGGACTGGACTAGACATAGGGAATGCGGAGTTTTACAAGACATGTACATACAGTCTGTACAAATAATCTGTACACATAGTAAGTGCCAAGTTGGCAGCACAGACAATAAATGCTACCAGAATTCTGAGGACAAAGAGATGATCGGGTTAACTCAATATTTCTGGGAGGACGTAGGGCATATTTAAAGAATATATGTTACTTAGATAAGTTGATTATAGGGAGGAGATATAACAGATCAGAACAGTAAAGAAAACAAAGACGATGCATGTCATGTTTTGAACCAATATGACTCAACAGAAGGATTAACAGTAAAGAAGTTGTCTATACCCCTGATCCTGGTCAACTTTCTGTCTCATTAGAGCTTGATAGCATGATATGTCTGGTGAGAGCACAAGCCTTAAAGTTAAATTCTGACTCTTCAGTAGTAGAGTCACTGAACCTCTCTCTGCCTCCATTTTCGAAAACAAAAGCACACACACACACACACACACACACACACACACAGAACTGACATCAACAGTAAACAAATGGTACCATCTATCTCCTAGGGTTACTGTGAGAAGTAAACGATACGTACATAGATAATATACATACCCTAACAGAGAATGAACTTAATTCAATTTATATTTCTCTGTAAGTATTTGCTGTTGACCACAAATGGTGGAGATAACAGACCTGTCAAATATACCTTACCAAAGAAAAACAACTCAAAATACCTGATGCACCTAACAGTGATCCAGTAGTCATTATCTTTGCTTCTGAGAGGTAGCTTTATACCTTTGGAGAAGGAGAAATGCCATTTTCAAATTAGATTTAAGTTTCGTGATTTCATTCTCTTCTGTCTTGACCATGATTTTTATTTTGGTTTAAATTCATAAAATTCCATTTTGTAACATACAGACTCTCAGGGCTAAAAGAGACCTTAAGTATTATTTCTATACTAACCATCTTTGTTTGAACAGTTTTACCCACTCGTTTCAATCTTGACAGATGTGGCAGTGCCAGTGCACCTGTGGAAAGCAAACATCAGTAGCCTGAGCTCTCTCAGGTCTGAGAGTCATTAAAATTCCTCTTCATCTGCAGTTGGATTTCATTTGAACTGCACCCAACTTTTTAAAACTGAGAACCATGCCAGAATCACTCTGCATGGCTGACAATATATGTATATTTAATTTGACTTGTCTGGTGAGAGCATGGACTATACGATGCTATGGGAATAGCAAACTATATAAAGTTTCATAAATGCACTGTTTTCTAGGGCCTCCCTGCCTCTGTACTTTCTGTTTCATCTCCACTAAAATGATCTACTCCTTCACCCTGTCCCAGTTACTCACCTACAATTCTTTATTCCTTTTTTAAAAAAAGATTTTATGTATTTATTTGAGAGAGAGAGAGAGAGAAGGAGCAGGGGGAGGAAAAGAGGGAGAAGGAGAAGCAGACTCCCTGCTGAGCAGGGAGACTGACATGGGACTCGATGTGGGGCTTGATCCCAGGACTCTGGGATCATGACCTGAGCTCAAGGCAGATGCTTAACCAACTGAGCCGCCCAGGCACCCTGACAATTCTCTATTGTTTTAAGCCCCATCTGATTCTCGCCGCCCAACTTAGTTGCTGTTCCTTTTGAACTTTCATTGCACTTTCTATATATTTAAGTATATTAATGTTGTTTATAGACTTAGTAGACCACATAGCGAACTGATTAAATGTCTGTATCCCTCTTAAGAAGTGATATATTGAGGATACCAAGTTCATCTTTGTATCCTAACACCTGGTATAAAGCATAGCACATAATCAGTATTTAATATAAGTTTGATGAGTGATGAATGAATAGAATCAAAGTCACTTTATATCTCAGAGGTTGTCACTTATTTTTCTCTGCTATTGCCCTCTTTCCTAATTCTGGTATCTCACAAATTCATTAAAGTAAGGAATGAAACTGGAGACAGAGTAGGTGGATGGCTCACCAGCCCAATGTCACAACTGAAGTTAGTGCTCTAATTGCATGCCCTACTGTCACTGGGTTAGCAAGAGCATCTCCACATATGTACCTCATATTAAATGTGGGGTGAAGAGATCCCCTGGCACTTTGCATGGCAGTTTTTAGCAATAAAATTGTTTATCATCGATATAATCATTATTCCTATTTGAGTACCTCATTGAAATAGGAACCAAACATCCACTGTCTCATGCCTGAAATCCTGTACAGAAATATCTCCAGAGAAAGAGGACAAAGCAAACACTGTTGTTTTCTTCCCCATTAAATATATTTTCACTGTGGTATTATCTTATTCAGGATCAGAATTTGCTCTGTGTAACGAAGGCCATGCTATTATGTTCCTGTGAAGCTTAGGAAGGGTTTCTTACTGCAGTGACTGCTTCGGTAATCACTAGCTGCTGATAGTGAATATAACCAGAATGAGCTTTACAGAGGCACAATAGAAGGGACATTGATGTGGCAAGCTAGAAAGATAATTTTAATTGCTACGAGGTTTCACACTCATTGTCAGAAAACTAGTTTCCCAGTTGATTGAAGAGCAGATCCTTCCCGTTAAATAATAATTCTTCTCTACTCCTGGAAGTTAGTCAAAGCTTCACTTCTATTACCCTTTTATCCTCAGAGCTGCCTTTTAAGGTTGGATGGTAGGTAGCATTTTTCCTTGGGAGAATATGTTTCTCTTCCCCCAAGAGACTGCTGTTGAATCTGAGTAGAGAGGTTCTGGGATGTGTCTTTTATTTCAAAATTTTAAATGGCCCCCAAAGATCTTAAAGGGGAATTAGAAATTCAGAGGATTGCCTTTAAAAAGTGTCACTGTGCACTAAAATGCGATCTAGTCCAGGCCCAGGGTAAAGTAGTCTGGAGGAGGTATGGTAAAGCTAGGAACAGAAGCCTAAGACAAGAAGGCTTGAAAGGGGTCACATAGGACTAGTGGTAAATAGAGGATCCAAGGTCTTGAAGGTAAGACAAGAGGAATGGAAGTAGCACTCGGGGAGGACCTATCAAGTACCAAAGCCTGTGCTAGGTGTTTTACATACCTGTGAACTGGGTCTTAGTATACCCATTTTACAGAGAACAAACTGAGAGCCGGGGAGGGGAAATAACTTACCGAAGCTTGCATAGCTAATGTGCATGAAATTAAGAAGATCTTGTAATGAGGCAGTAAAAATTCCAGGGACTCCAGGGATGTGACAGCAAAAGTGTTTAATAATGATTATTTATATTGCTGAATATAGGATTGCTGAACAGCACATGGCTTGAATAAGCCTTTAGCCCTCTGTGATATGTAGTTTGTTGATGTTCCTTTAGATTTTAATTAAGCCTTATTAGTTGCCCAATCTGTGTATAGTATAGTATAGGATGGGGCAATGTATTGGACAAGAAGAAAGAAATGAAATACTGCTAAAGGGGATAAAAGTGTTGGTAGGGGTGCCTGGGTGGCTCAGTTGATTAAGCATCTGTCTTCAGCTCAGGTAATAATCCCAGGGTCCTGGGATCAAGCCCCGCATTGGGCTCTCTGCTCAGCAGGGAGTCTGCTTCTCCCTCTCTCTATGACCCTCCACCCACTTGTGCATTCTCTCTCTCTCTCTCTCCTTCTCTCTCTCCTTCTCTCTCTCATAAATAAATAACATCCTTTTTTAAAAAAAAGAAGAGTTGGTGAGTGATTATATGGAACCAGGGTTTCTTTTTGGGGGGAAACCTCCTTTTTACACTAAGGGGGTTGTGGCACTAGGGAATCTACCAGTGTGTGAGATCAGGTACTAGAGGGCTGTTAGCCGATAAATAAACTAAGGTGCAGAGAAATGAAGCAATTTGCCTGAGATGGCACCTTTAGTTTAGAGTCATTGCTGAGGTTAAGTCCAGAGTCTCTTGACTCCCAATACTGTGCTTATTTCTGAATGATTTCTTCCCTCCCTCCACTGATTTGTAGAGGTATTAAAAAAATCTTTCATTCATAGGTGGGGACCTAACTTTGCCTTTGAGCCTGTTTAACATAAAGTTGATTGGTATATTATTTTTCGTTAAAGTTTTTGAAAAGGGCAGTTCCTGACCTCCTGCTCCTGCCAGCAGAATGTCTTATGATGTGTTATAGCAATGACATTCCACTGATTGGTCCACGGTCTCTCACTAGACCTCTTTGGAGAAGAAGCAAGAATGTTAAGAAGCCCTCAAGGAAAATATGACAGAAATAATGTATTCTTTCAAAAGAACAGATATCAGTATTTGCTGTTCATTGGCATTTTTATATGATGTGTTTGTTTGGCAGATAAGAGAGGAAAGAGAGGACACAAATATGAAAGGTCATTTTAAAACACTAATGAATATTTTTACAAGGATTACATTCAGAATTTGGAAACTTTTTAATACACAGTAAAGGCCAAGTTATTGCCCTCAAGGAGCTAAGCATCTAGGACGAGAGAAAATTGGTTCCAAGAGTAATATTTACTTAAATGAGGATGTCAAGGCTGGAAGGAAATTTCTTTTCCAAATATCTCAGACTTATTCCTGTCTGACTTCTCTTGGGATTTGTTGTTTGACAATGTTATAACATCAGAAGCCATTCCAGTTCCATTTTTTAGTACTTCTAGTTATTAAATACATTCTATTGATGTGAAATCTATTTAAAATTTTAATCTATACCTGACCTCTTTCCTCTGGATGTACATGAAATATATTTCATCATATATATAATATTCTAGAATAAATATATTCTATTTATGTATATGAAGCCACCAGCGATACACTCTTCTAAGCTTCTCTTTCCCAAGCTAATCCCCCTCAGTCCCTCAGTTCTTTTTCAAGTGTATGATTTCTTGATCATTCACCAATTTTGGTCATCTTTCTCTGAATATGCCTGTAATAAGAGCTTTCTTAAAATATATAATTCAGAGCTTAAAACAGTGCTCCTGAACAATCCTGACCAGAGAGAGTAGAGGAGGAGTCTCATTACCTCCATGGTTCTCTACACTATCTTTCTGTGGATGCAATCTTATATAACAATAGTTTGTTTTTTTTTTTAATTTGCACACCACTTCCCATTACTATTTTATCTGAGCTTAGGGTCATTTCAATATACACTCTTTTTTTCCCACATAGGTTGGTAAAAGAACATGCCTTGTAGATTACGTTATTTATAGCTAAATGCTAGTGTTTCTGTATAATGGTGACTCAACTATTCTGTCTCTGCTTCCACTGATCCTGCAGTTCTTGGCTAGCTTTCTTTTGTTCTCACATTTAGACTTATCCAGACGAAGATATTACTTTAACCAATGGTTGTACAATATTTGTAAGCCTTTACTTGTTCGTATTAGGATTTGAGCTACCCCATAGACTGTTGTCCAGTTTTTGGATTGTTGCCATTGTTTTAGACATCAGTATGGGGTCCAACCAGCTGTTGCTTATTGTTGCAAGCCCATGGGGCAACATATTATAAGGCGAAATGCTCAGAAAGGAGGTGTAGGCCAGGCAGCTTTTAATACTTTGAAAAATTTTTGCCTAATAAGCACTTTATTACCTATAAAACTTGAAAATCTTTTGGATTTTAATTGTTCTCTGTTTTGCTTTTCATTCATTCAGAACCATCATTTTGTTATTTTAGTCAAGGATCATTTGATGGCGAGGAAAAGAAACACAACCAAGTTAATCTAAGCTAGTTTAATCAAAAGGGGACATTTATGGGAAGGATATAGGGTTATCTCACAGAGAATCAACAATAGGAAGTGAATCTAGACACATGGAAGACTTTCTAAAACTGAAAAGCTACCAGAAACCATCTCTCTCACTCTCTTTCTGGGGCCACATGTCTCGATTATGATTTTCTCTGTGCAGCTGTTTTTTATTTCCCCTCTGTCTCTCTTCAGACTGGCTCCATTTATACATGGGCTCTAATAACAGCCTCAAAATAATGTATTTAGCACTCTTCCAAATTCAGCATCTGTAGCTAAATGATCCAGCTCCTACAGATTGCTCTGATTTATCCAGCCCAGCCATTGGATTGGTTTCCCTTGAGTTAGGTCCAATCATCTGTGATAAGACAAGAGTGAGAGCACAGAATGCAAACGTGCTGCTAGGAGCCATCCTTGCAAGGAGAGTAGTCTCAGAGAAGAGGAGAATAGGCTGCACAGGAATCCCAACATGCACCGAATACATTTTTCCCTTTTCAGTTACAGAGAATTTTCCTTGATAAGACCCTTCATTATAGCAGATACAGATCGCAAATAAGCACATGAAAAGATGATCAACATCATTAGTGGTTAGAGAAATGCAAATTAAAACCACAAACTCACATCTACTGGAATGAGGGAAAGGGTAGTAGCAAGGATATTGAGCAATCAGAACTCAGTGCAAACTAATAAAGTCATTTCGGAACACAGTTTGGTAGTTTCTGATAAAGCTGATCGTATGCTTGTCATATGAGTCAGCAGTCCTCCTCTTAGATATTTACCCAATAGAAATGAAGACATGTCCTCACTAAAACTTGTACATGAATATATATAACAGCTTAATTCACGATCACACACACACAAAAACCAAAGTAGAAATAACCCCAACTATGCATTAACTGGTAACTGACTAAGCAATGTGTGGTACATTTGTAGAAAGGAATACTGCTCAGCAATAAAAAGAAAGACCTACTGAAATAAGCAATTACATGGATCAATCGGAAAAGCATTATGCTAAGTGAAGAGAGCCAGACCCAAAAAGGCTATACATTATATGCTTACATTTTTAGGATGTTCTAGCTAAAAGCAGAACTATAGAGACAGAGAACAGATCAGTAGCTGCTAGGAGCTTGTGATGGAGGAGGGAACTCAACAAACAAAGAGTCTTAAAAGCAACAGAAATAATCTATACGTTGATTGTGGTTATGGTTATTCAGCTTTACCCATCTTTCACAATTCATTCACATTTCGCAATAGAATTAAGTTGAATTCAGTTCAATTCTGTATACCTAAAAAGGTTGAATTTTACTTTATGGAAATCATACCTTGATATATCTGACTTAAGGAAAAAGTTTACTTTCCTCGACAGGGAAGGCAGAAGTAAAACAAAAATACAGTGGCAGTGGTCAGGATTGGTATAGTTTGATAGAATGTCAGTTAATCTAATACTATTTATGCAAAGGGGATTGAAATCATGCTTCACAGTTTCATCTGTGATCTCTCTGCTGGCCTTAAAGATGTAGATAAGCCACTAAATACCCAGTCTTAGGACTTTCACTGCAAACCATACCTTTGTTCATTCAACAAACACCTATTAAGCATATACTAGAAATATCCTGAGTACTCAGTTGTGGACTAAATAGAAGTAGGACAAAGTCTGTAGTTTGTCTCTCTTCTGTCTCTTGTAATGTTGACCTTATACCTCCCTACCCTTCCATCTACTATCAACGACCCACTGTTCTTTTACCCATCTTTTTTCCTATGAATAGGCTGTAGAAAGAATGCTACTTTAAGGTTATAGCAAAAGTATAGAATAAATATGAGGGCTAGAGAGATTGTGAATGAAGGTCTTGTCCTGTACTTAATTTACTACCTAAAAGTAAGGGTAATTAAGGTTTTTTTGTCACATGTTTTCATGTCTAATAATACCATATTAACCCTTAATGAAATAGAATTTTTTTACTATCTGTGGAATTCAGTACAAACAGCATTGCTCTAAGTTCTGTACTACTAATACATTTGCTGGTTGTAATGCTTGGTTTATTTTTAATGCCTATTAATATGGGAAGTAGCGTGCATTTTTTAAATGTTTGCTTCTCCTCTCTCTGATTTACAGTCTCACAATTTACAATAAATGGAAACATTCCCTTGTAGCTTATTCCTTATTTTGGAAAACATACCTATATGTACAAGAGGTATTTTTAAAATCCATTAAAATGTTATTAGGTGAACATTTTTATATTTATGAACTAAAATGGCATTTGTTTATTTTCTATTCCCTGCATTGACCTTTAGCATTGTTGAGCTTGTTGGTGTTGAGTTTATTTACTTTTGAAACTCCATTATATAGAAGGCTTTGACAACGTTTTAAGAAACAAGAATATGCAATAGCAAACCTAATGCAATTTACAGGTACTGTGCTATTAGCAGTAACCTACATATTTATTTGTCTTTTGATATAGTTTTTCCTAGAAGAGCAAATATCTGGAGATTTGAAAACAAACAAGACTGCATAACAGCGAAGGATAGAATTTTGGCTAAGTAGAATCTAACTAGTAGAATCATGAGTTAGAATCTATTTATAATTCAAATAAACAAGTTGATACTAAGCAATCAGTTTACACTTTTATTAGCATTATTATGAAGAGTTATTGATAAATACTGATTTTTAAAAAACAGTGCATTTTCACAAATGGGGTAGAATTTCAAAACTCTTCCATTTCATAAGAAAAGAGCATACTCATGTTTGCAAAAGTGGAGTATCAAACCTGTTAACCCTTCCAGAATAGGAGTTTCCTAAATACATTTTTACAATGGAGATTAATAAAGTATAACAACTAAATAACAACCTTGGAGAGTGAAAAATAACTCAAAGTTAATTTGTGAGCTTATAAATTATTCTATGCCTGTTGTAGATACTCCTATTTCTCATTAACAAGGTTATCAGGGGGCCCCTGGGTGGCTCAGTGGGTTAAGCATATCCCAGGGTCCTGGGATCCAGCCCCTGCATCAGGTTCCCGCTCAGTGAGGAGTCTCTGCCCTCCCTCTGCCCTTCCCCCCATGCTTGCACACACGTGCACGCATGCGCACTCTCTCCGAAATAAATAAATCTTTAAAAAAGCACAAGGTTATCAGTAACTTGAACATACCCATAGGAACAGACAATAGCTGAGTGCCAAACACAGAATGAGTGTTCAGTTTATTCATTCATTCATTCATTCATTTTTTTCAAAAATATTTATTGAGCACTCACTATGTTCTAGATGCTGGATACAAAGCACTGGAGAAGAGAAATAGTTTTGTTCAGCCCATATTTTTATGGAACTTACATTTAGCAAATACACATTTGGTGATTAAATGAGTGTTTTTCACCTCAATTATTATAAAGTGAATACCCAGATAACCACCATCCAAACCAAATAAAGTATTATTAGAACTCTCAATCTCTTCTCAATCACAACCCCTTCTATCTTCACCAGCCACAATAGCCACAAAGTCAACTTTTTTAGAAATCACCATTTTGCCTTTCTTTTATACTTTGGTCACCAAGTGTTGTATTACTAAGCATTACAGTTTAGTTTCACCTACTTTTGAAATTTATATAAATTGAATAATTTAGGATTTAGGATTTTGTGTTTGACTTCTTTGACTCAATATTATGTTTGTTGTGTGTGTACATACATAGATCATTCGCAATGCTATTTAGTATGATTCAGAATTTTTAAATGAATATGCCTTTCCAGGCTTAAATTTTTTCAACATAAATTTAACTCGTGCATATTTCTAATTTTTTTCCACACTAGATGTGTTTTACTTATTCTCAAACTTCACATAAATGCAATCATATAGCATTCACTGTTTTGTGTCTGGCTTTTTTTCTCTCAAAATATTGCTGTTGAGATTATCCATGATAGCATATACATTAGCAGTTCATACTTTTATAAATTTTCTCAAAATACTTAATAGTATCACACAAGTTCTGAGGCTCTGTCCATTTTTTTTCAATCTTTATCTCTGTTCTTCAGATTGGTTAGTTTTCATTTATATGTCTTTGGTTTTAACAACAGGCTTATTTGTTTTATAATTGAATAATTTGATAATCCATTATGAGATTTGTATTAAAAAGAAATCATTGTGGATGTAGTGTAAATGGTGCATTGACTGTTGGTAAGTTCATTTCAGCGGGAGTGGGGAAAAAAGTAGGACGGATTCTGAAATGTTAAAGAAATAAAATGACACAATTTGACAACTGATTGGAAGTTGGTAATCAAGGATAAAACCCTGGTTTCTTTGTGGGTTGTTTGTGTGTGTGTGTGTTAGTCCTTGCCCTCCATGAAGCAATTTGACAAACTAAGATATAATGTTTAGCTTTGATCTAGATTTTGTCAGAGGGGTCTGGCCTGGAGGTAGAGATGTCCAAATTATCAAGGTATCAATGGTAATTGGAGTCAGAGAATTGTATGAAGTTACCTGAGGAGTGCATGTTGTGGGAAGATGGCCAAACATGGGATTCCTAACATAAAAGACTGAGCAAAGGAAGAAGCTCATACAAAGATTTAAAAGATGTTGGTAGAGAAGTAGGAATTCAATCAGAAAAACAGTGCATTAGACGTTATCATTAGTGCGAAAAATGGAAGTGAGGTCAAACAAGATAATGATAATGATGGCCATGATGTTAGAAATCGCAGTGAAGTGATGGGAATCTCAGCAGATTGTTACCTGAGTAAACAAGATAGAGTTCAGACAGTGATGAATGTGAGATAATAAGAAAATAGGGAACTTCCAATTTTTAACATAACTTTGATCATGAAGAGGAAAACACTGGTAGGTGAAGGGAACTGAGATTAAGATTTTTATACTTAAAACAGAAAAGATATAATTACTAAAATTCAGCAATGCCTTCCAAATTAAATGTAAGTAAATATGCATACTAATATAAAAATCCATTATATTCTTATAAACTAGCAGTAAGTAAAGTGTCTATTTGCCATAGCATCAAAATATAAAATATTTAGGAATTAATCTAACAAAGGATGGCCTTATTTCCACCCTACAAAGTATGAAACATTGCTAAAGAAGTTTTCAAAGGACTAAATAAGCGGAGATATATGATGTGTTTATGAATAAGAAAACAATATTTTAAGATGACTTTTTTTAATACATTGGCAAGCTAATTCTAGTATATATATAGAAGCGCAGAGGACCTGGAAAAGCCACAGAAATTTGAAAACACAAAAGGAAAAAAAGTTGGAGGACTTATGCTACCTGATAACAAGATTTACTATAAATTATATTAATCCAGTTTGGTATTATTGAAGTGATTGACATGTGGATCAATGGTGCAGAATAGAAAGTTCAGGAATAAACCCACACATATACATTATCAACCAATTTGACAAAGATAGTAAGGCAATTCAAAGGTGAAAGGAAAGTCTTTTCAACGAGTTGCCCAATTCAACTGGATATCCATATGGAAATAAATGAACAATTAAATCTAAATGGATTATGTAAAACCTTAAACTGTCTAGAAGAAGACATAGAAGAAAATCCTTGTGACCTTCATATAGGTGGTTTCTTTGACAGAACACACACCAAAAAAAACATAAAGGGGAAAAAAGATAAAATTATTTCTAAATATTGCTATACAAAAGACAGTCTTAAGAAAAGTAAAAAAGCAAACCACAAACTGGAAGGAAAATTTTGCAACACATATAATAAAAATGAACTTGTATCCAGAATAGATAAAGAAGTCTTACAACTCAATAGCAAAAAGACAACCCAATAAAAAAAAAATGGACAAAAATATGAACAGTCATCTCACAAAAAAAGATATATGAATGGCTAATAAACATGTTTAAAATGTTCACCATCATTAGTTGTCACGGAAACAAGTTAAATCCACAGCATGTGTGATACCAAAACAAAACAACAATACCCATTAGAATGGCTGAAATTAAAAAAAAAAAAATACAAACTGTTCGTAAGCATAAAAAGTAACTAAGACTCTCCCATGCTGTTGGTAGGAACATAAAGTAGTACAAACATTTTTGAAAAGTTTGGCAGTTACTTAAATAGTTAAGTATACACTAGCCATTTCACTTCAAGATATTTATCCAAAGTGTATGCACAAGAACATGTGTCCAAATGTTCATAATTGGTTTTATTTGTAAAACCCCCAAACCAGAAACTATTTAAATGTTCAACATATGGATAGATGGATATAGTATATCTATACAATAGTATAAAATGGAACAGCTACTGATACAGTCAACAACTTGGATAATCTCAAAATCATGATGCTTTCTAAAGAATTCACATACTCCCCCCAAACGTATGTGCTGTATGATCCTATTTGTATAAACTTCCAAGAAATGCCAAGAATCTACAATGAAAGAAAAATCAGTGGTTGCCTGGGGACTGGGGTAGAGGGAGTTGATAATGCAAGGAGGGATGGATTAAAAAAAACATGAGAGGGACGCCTGGGTGGCTCAGTTGGTTGAGCAGCTGCCTTCGGCTCAGGTCATGATCCCAGGGTCCTGGGATCGAGTCCCGCATCGGGCTCCTTGCTCGCGGGGAGCCTGCTTCTCCCTCTGCTTCTGCCTGCCACTCTGCCTGCTTGTGCTAGCTCTCTCTCTCTCTCTGACAAATAAATAAATAAAATCTTAAAAAAAAAAAAAGCATGAGGAAATTTGGGGGAGATAATTTAAATGCTTATTATCTTGATTGTGGTGATGATTTCATATATATATATATATATATATATATATATATATATATATATATGTCAAAACTTACCATATAATATATGCGGTTTATTGATGGCAATTTATTTCAAAAATTGTATAAAATTATAGGTTTCCCTATATAAACATTAGAAAATAGTGGCAGTTTCAAAAAGAGGGAAAAAAATCTTTAAATGTGACTCTTGATCACAAAAAGTGGTTTCTGCAAAGTGTTCCTGGTGCAAAGATGACTTTCATTTTGATTTTCTGAATCCCTTCCTGGCCAATATATGTCTCACTATAAGGACACCTAATACTGGAACATAATGTCTTTCAGAGCTTGTTCTCTGATATCATGGAGATCTAGGTTTGAGTCCTCTATTTGTCATTTACTGGCTATAAGCAAGTTACTTAATCACCATAAACTCAGTTTTCACATCTGAAAAATGGGAGATAATAATAGTACCTCCCCCACAGGATTGTTATGAGGAGAAAATTTTAAAATAAAGAATATTATATGCAAGCTAAATTGCAGTTTGCTTATATATAATAAGTGCTCAATAAATGCTAATTAAAAAAACTAATAGCATCCATGTGGTTGATATTTTCATTCTGTGTTTATAACACATTTCCTCCAAGGCAAATGAGGCACATGGTTTAGTTTTTATGGCTTTTTAATAGGCAACAGTTTTTGTGGGTTTTTTTGAGGGGAAGGGGTCTCATTTTGAACTCAGCTGTTTTTTTCTTTTTCTCCATCAAGTGTCAAGAAGGTCTTTGTCTGGGGGCACCTGGCTGGCTCAGTTGATAGAGCATGTGTCTCTTAAACTAGGGGTCATGAGTTCAAGCCCCACATCAGGGATAGAGATACTTAAAAATAAAATCTAAAAAAAGAGAAGGTCTTTGTCTGATAGTACACTTCTCCTATTAAAACTCTTTTGTAAAATCCCATTTCGATATGTTCAAAACTGGCTTTTTCGTGATTTCTTGAAAAAGCGATTCCTGCTGATGCATACAGATTACTCTTTTACTATGAAGACCAACTACAGGTGTTTTCTTTAGTAGTGATGCAAAGAAGATGAAAAATATCACTATAACCTTATAGAATTTTGGTAATATTTTATATCTATTTCTTAAAATTTGTAATAAACATATGGAGGCTGAGGTTCTTGGTTTTATTGGGCAACATTAACTATAGCTTATAGCCCAAGCATTACCTTTGATTTTTACTTACTCTTCAACCCTTAAGTTTGACACTTACTGTGAAAAACAGTATTCACTTCAGTGAGCCAAGTTTTCATACTTCATTTTAATTCTCACCTTTAACTTGCAATTTTATTTTCAATCCCATTACCTTGAGGTCACAAAATATATTATCCAATATATTTCACTTAAGTGACGCAAAATTCAACATATAGTCCTGTTGTAGGCCGTGAAGGCAAAATAAGAAATGCTGACTGAATGAGACCTACAAAACTTCATGCTACCAAAGATTAAGTAAAATTTAATGGACAAAATTGGCTGTCTTCCTCTAATTTAGTTGAGATCAATCAAGCAAAAGTTGTATTTGACTTCTATATAATTCCAATTAGCCTCATAATCACATTTTGGAGTCAGAGTGAATACATGAGCAAGATAGGTCATCATATTAAAAACTTCTGTATAATTCATTTTTAAATATTAAAGATGTACTTATTCTGCAGGAAAAAGTCCATTTTCTACTTGTATTTTTAAGATCATATTTTCTGAGATTTAGATTTGTTAGAGGATAGAAAAAAAAGAACTGAAAGCCCATATTTCAGTTTTTCTACACATTTACATAGGAGTAAAAAATATATATTGTTTCCTTTATGTGGGCACTTCCTAGACCCACTCCAGGATCTCTGGACTCTCTCATTTAAGACCTTACTTACGGCAGATGGATCCTTACTCTTACTTTCTTAAGCTGTGGCAAGCCCTAGGAAATAGTAGAGAAATGGATTGTACATGCTAGAAATTCTCCTGCATTTAGCTTGTACCCAATCACTCTACCAATTCTTCTGAGATTTCACAGATTAATGAAAGCCAGGGTTGCTTCTCTGATACATGGAGATGGGGAAACAAGCCACTGTGCAAATGGAAAAATACATCTTTTTCCTAAACAAAGAGAATTTATTTGTCAAGAGAATCACTAGTCAGGGGTGCCTGGGTGGCTCAGTGGGTTAAAGCCTCTGCCTTCGGCTCAGGTCATGATCTCAGGGTCCTGGGATCGAGCCCCACATCGGGCTCTCTTCTGAGCAGGGAGCCTGCTTCCCCCTCTCTCTCTGCCTGACTCTCTGCCTATTTGTGATCTTTCTCTCTGACAAATAAATACATAAAATCTTAAAAATTAAAAAAAAAAAAGAGAGAGAGAATCACTAGTCAGTATCAAGACATTTGACCTGAATTTGCAATAACCTCTATTGTCATCCAGATACCCAATAGTGACTCAAATTTATAATAATAAACACTTATATTTGTCTAGATAGGGTTTACAGTTTATAAAGCAATTTCACATTTCTTATTTCCTCTGGCATTCAATGGTAAAACCTATGAGCATTAGGTGTACAGAAGAAAGCTAGCCTACCCAGGCAATTAGGCAAGAAAATAAAATAATAGGCATAAAAGTGGAAAAGAGGAAAAAACTATATTTGCAGATGACATTATCTTGTATATAGAAAATCCTAAGGAATCCCCTAAAATACATTAGAATTAATAAATAGGTCCAGCAATGTTATAAGATAACAAGATCAACATACAAAGTATAATTGTATTTCTATGTACTTGCAATGAATAATCCAAAAACAAAGTTAAGAAAATTCTATTTTAGAACAGTCATGAAAGAAATTGAAGAAGACACAGAAAGATGGAAAGGCATTCCATGCTTATGGATCAGAAGAATAAACATTGTTAAAATGTCTATACTGCCCAGAGCAATCTATACTTTCAATGCCATCCCGATCAAAATTCTACCAGGATTTTTCAAAGTGCTGGAACAAACAATCCTAAAATTTGTATGGAACCAGAAAAGACCCCGAATTGCTAAGGAGATGTCGAAACAGAAAAACAAAGCTGGGGGCATCACATTGCCTGATTTCAAGCTTTGCTACAAAGCTGTGATCACCAAGACAGCATGGTACTGGCGCAAAAACAGACACATGGACCAGTGGAACAGAGTAGAGAGTCCAGATATGGACCCGCAACTCTGTGGTCAAATAATCTTCAACAAAGCAGGAAAAAATATCCAGTGGAAAAAAAGACAGTCTCTTCAATAAATGGTGCTGGGAAAATTGGACAGCTATGTATAGAATGTATAGAATGTATAAGAATGAAACTTGACCATTCTCTTACACCATACACAAAGATAAACTCGAAATGGACAAAAGACCTCAACGTGAGGCAGGAATCTATCAAAATCCTAGAGGAGAATATAGGCAGTAACCTCTTTGACATTGGCCACAGCAACTTCTTTCAAGACATGTCTCCAAAGGCAAAGG
>CM052901.1:29948632-30055543 GCA_028534135.1 Potos flavus | reverse complement strand
TATATACAATGGAATATTATGCCTCCATCAGAAAGGATGAATCCCCAACTTTTGTATCAGCGTGGATGGGACTGGAGGAGATTACGCTGAGTGAAATAAGTCAAGCAGAGAAAGTCAATTATCATATGGTTTCACTTACTTGTGGAGCATAAGGAATAACATGGAGGGCATTAGGAGAAGGAAAGGAAAAGTGAATTGAGGGAAATCGGAGGGGGAGACGAACCATGAGAGACTGTGGACTCTAAGAAACAAACTGAGGGTTTTGGAGGGGAGAAGGGTGGGGGTTAGGTGAGCCTGGTGGTGGATATTAAGGAGGGCACGTATTGCATGGAGCACTGGGTGTGGTGCACAATGAATCTTGGAACACTGAAAAAATAAAATTAAATTAAAAAAAGAAAATTCTGTATATAATAGCATCAAAAAATACAAAATATTTAAGGATAAATTTTAAAAGAAGTGAAAAACTAAATCTCTAAAAACTACAAAATATTACTGAAAGAAATTTAAAAAGAAAGAAATTGTATTTTCATTGATTGGAATACTTTATATTGTTAAGATGGCAATACTCTCCAATTCATAGATTTAATACAATTCCTCATAAAAATCCTTGATGGCATTTTTTTTCAGAAATAAGTAAGTTTATCCTAAAATTCATGTAGAATGTCAAGGTATCTAGAACAGCCAAGCCAATATTGGAAAAGTAGAAAAAAGTTGGAGGACTCTCACTTCCTAATTTCAAAATTTGCCATGAAACTACGGTTGATAAAAAGAATGTGATGTTGGCATAAATATAGACATATAGATCAATGGAATAGAATTGAGAGTCCAGAAATAAACACCTGCATTTATGGGCAATTGATATTTGACAAAGGTGCCAAAATATTTATTGAGGAAAGAATAGCCTTTTTAGTAATCATTGCTGAGACAACTGGGTATTCACACGCAAAAGAATGAAACTGAACCCCCTCCTCATACTATACACAAAATTAACTCAAAACCAATCATTGATCTAAATGTAGGAGATAAAATGTTTTAAAAAATTCTTAGAGGAAAACATGGGAGTAAGTCTTTATGACATTTTAGATGTGACAGTAAAAATGTAAGTGCCAAAGGAAAAATTTGACACATTGGGCTTCTTTAAAGTTAAAAACTTTTGTGATTCAAAGGATACCATAAAGGAAGTGAAAAGGCCACCTGTGGAATGGAAGAAACATATTTGCAAATCATATATCTGATAAGGGCTTGTATCAAACATATAAAAAGAATACTTATAAGTTAATATTAAAAAGATAAATAACACAATTTTTAAAAAGGACAAGGAATCTGGATAGAAATTTCTCCAAAAATGATACACAAATTGCCACTAAGCACATTACTAGTCATTACTAGTCATTAGTGAAATACAGACTAAAATCACATGATATCACTTAACATCCACTAAGATGGCTATAATAATAGGAAAGGAAGGAAGGAAAGAAGGAAGAAAATAGCCAGTTTTAGCTGGGATGTAGAAAAATTGGAACACTCACATTGCTGGTGAAAATGTAAAATGGTGCAGCTGCTATGGAAAACATTTTGGTGGTTCCTCAAAATCTTAGGCACAGAATTACCATATGACCCAGCAATTTCACTCCTAGATATATATCCAAAAGAACTAAGAACAGGTATCCAAACAAATATCTTTACAGGGCTATTCCAAGTAGCCCTATTCATAGCAGCCAAAGGCTGGAAAAAACCCAAATATCTAACAGGTAATAAATAGATTTTTTAAAATGTGGCCTATCCATGTAAAAGAATATTATTTTTTTTCATATAAAAGAATATTATTTAACCATGGAAAAGAATGAAGTTCTGATGCATGCTATACCATAGATCAACCTTGAAAACATACTAATTTAAAGAAGTTAGCCACAGGGATACCTCGGTGGCTCAGTTGCTTAAGTAGCTGCCTTTGGCTCAGGTCGTTGATCCCAAGGTCCTGGGATCGAGTCCCAGTTCAGGCTCCTTGCTCAGCAGGGGACCTGCTTCTCCCTCTGCCTGCCTTTTCCCCTGTTTGTGCTCTCTCTGTCTGACAAATAAATAAATAAAACCCTTTAAAAAATAACAAAATAAAGAAACTAGCCACAAAAGGCCACATATTATATGATCAAATTTGTATGACATGTCCAAACCAGGCAAATCTATAGAGATAGAAACTAGATTAGTAGTTGCCAGGGACTGGAGAAGAGAACTGGGCGGGGGAAGGGGTGACTGCTTAATGGATACAGAGTTTGTTTTGGGGGTTATGAAAGTATTCTAAAATTGATTTTAGTGATGGTTAATGATAGTGAATAATGAGTCTGTGACTATTTGAGTGGTCTTGGGAACACTTGACACAGCAGTGGCTATGGTAGAGTTCGCTAGAATGACCCTGTTCCACTGAAATAGGATTACAATGCTATTTGGGAAAATGAAAGAGAGAGGGGCGGGGAATGGCAAAACTCTGGTGCCTGGGCGGTTAAGGAGCTAAGTTGCTGTCTTTGATGAGAGGTAAAAGTTATCTGTGGATTTCAAAATGATAGATGCAGCCCTGAGGAGAAAGAACACAAACATTCCCCAGAAATGGGCTTTGGATGGGGAAAAGTCACAAAAAAGTAGTTTGTAGCTGTTCTTTTTGCCAGGTGGCAGGGGACGTAATCCAAAAAATCCTGAAGTTGGGCTTTTAGTGGACCAAAAATATTAAAGATCTGCATTGCTCTCTTCTCCAAGTAGGATGAAAAAGTTTAGATCAGTTCACAGGGCTGGAGCAATGCTTTAGAGAAAGCAGAGGAGAAAAAAAAATATATGAAACCACTCCAGTCTTCCTGACGTCACTGCTACAGCAGCCACCCCACCCCCAAATCTTTTCATTGCTAAATTTACTACTAGGTGTTTGAGTAGACTTGTAGGGAGATAAAAGAGGGAGAGGGATTTTAACGAATGGCTTTGTATTTTATGGCTGTAGTATCCGGGTGCATAAAAATGAACATCAAATGTTATATGCTTATAATTTCATAAATGTTAAAGGGAAAGCCACATACATGCATATACAATTTAGTGGGATGCAACTTCCTTGCTTTTTGCTGCTAATGGGCGTGTTAGAATTTAAACTCTTTCAGTTTTGGAAATAAAACGATTCTCTGTAAACAGTGATTTTTTCCTATGGTTTTTGGCCTATTGGAACCTCTAGAAGATGGGAGACGAGATCAAAAGAAAGGTGATCTTCACATGGAGACACACTTTCGGAGTTTTAAAAAGCATTTTTTTTTTTTTTGGTTTGCTAATGAGCTCTTATAAAATTAGATTTGTGACCCCTAGAGGATGATGATTTTCCTGCCTGATGTGCATGTTTGAGAGTGGGTCAATTTGGATTCCAAGACCGACAAGATAAAATGGGCTTACGGAAGCCTTACTTTGGCTCTTGGGTTTGGAACACACAGTCTGGCTCTACCACATCTGAGAGCTTGGCTGCTCCCCAAGAAAAGCCACTGGCTTTTGGAATCCTGAATTCTCAGATCTTAATTTCCTGGATCTAACTCTGAACTGAAACCTTTTACAGTCTGCTGTGGCCTATTTTCATCTCAGCAAGATATGTGCTGAACTGAAAGCAAGCATAGGCTCAACGAACAGAACCCAGTCTCTTGGACCTTTACAGATTTAGGGTACTCCTCTCTGAGCCCATAAATGATGACAACATTATGAATGCTGGCTGGACCGGCTGGGTCATTGGCAGATGCCCATGGAAGGGCTTGTTCTCCAATGGAGCCATCTGAAATTGAGCTGCCTGTAGGCTTTATGTTTCTGACACAGGCTAACTGCATTTCTAACTCGCGATTGAGAAAGCTGCAAGTCATGGGAGGGCATGTTACTAGCACAGTGACCCTTGCACCTACTCCTGACAGACTGGACTTTCATCCCAGCTCAGAGAGACCTCATGGTGTTGACTTGTGTTCCTTGGCCTTCTAGATTAGTTGCAGCGTGCAACAATAGACTGATAGCCTGATGCTGCTTCCTTCACCTTTTCCCTAATAAACGTACCTTAACAATACAGTTTAAATATTAAATGTTGCTGTCCCCCAGAATAGATTGATTTTTTTTTCTTGGCTTCTCACTGGATAAATGGTTAGGAGAAAACAGATGCGGGGGGGAGGTTAGGTAATCTTATTTTGAAAAACAAAATTAAAAACTCAAGATTTTATCAGGACCATCTCCTGAACATGAGGCGTCTTTCTAGTTAAAGTATATGAACATGTTTTTCTAAAAACATGATTATGTCTTTCTTGTATACAACCCTTTCCAATGAAAGATCTGTACAAGATAATGGGATAACTTAAAAAAATCATAAAGTTAGGAGGCGCCTGGATGGCTCAGTCAGTTACGCATCAGCCTTCTGCTCAGGTCATGATCTCAGGGTCCTGGGACTGAGCCCTGCATCAAGCCTGCTTCTCCCTCTGCCCCTTCTCTCCACTTGTGCTCTCTCGCGCGCGCGTTTTCTCTCTCAAATAAATAAAATCTTAAAAAAAAATAAAAAATCATAGTTATGAATACAGAATGGAACACACTGATTTTATAACAGAAGAAAAACAAAAACCCAGCACTTGGGAAGGCACATGGGAGGGAGAAGGGCACTAATTGTATTTGTTTTTCAAAACTCCTCCTAAAAGCTCTCTCCTCTTCCTAAAGAAAACCACTCCGTGCTGCCTTCCCAAAGTACTGCATGTGCTTTGAATTCAAACTGACGGCAGAGCCTACTGTCACACAAAACAGTATGGACAGTGCTGACCGTGAGACCGACTGCAAGGGCCTGTGCACTTTCCACACAGAACACTTCCACGTGTAGGCCATGCTCATGAGGCAAATAAACTGTTTTCACAGACAAGCGAAACTGTAGGGAACTGATGGTCTTTCAGGCAGTCTCTCTGAAACCAATGACTGAACTAATTTTTTTGGACTGAATGAAGAACCCTGGCATGAGAGACTCCACATGGTGTCACAGTGAGACCTGTTACTGCCTAATATATGTCCTGCTTGGGGTACCCAACCAATGTAATCTCCTTGTTTCCAGGAGGACCATATATGTTTTCTGGGGTTTTATTTATGTGTGCACCCTGATTATCATGATGCTATCTTGGCCCTGGAAGACTTTCAGGTCAGCTTCAACTTACCTGCCACATTTTTGCTATAACTGAATGGATAACTCAGACCAAGTAAAAAAAAAATTGATATGGAAACAAGGAGAGAGCCACCAGCTTTCTAAGATAGACCTTTATGGTTAATTGGATTTGTTTTAACTGCCTTAATCTAAGGCACTGGAGGGTACCACTGAGGCAAGGCCAATGTACCTGTGTGACCGACCCCAATTAAAACCTTGGCCTCTGAGTCTGTAATGAGCTTCCCTGGTAGACAACACTTCACATGGATTATCTCGACTCTGTTGCTAGAGGAATTAAGTCCATCAATGCAATATCATGGGGAAAAGATTCTTGGGAGCTTGTGCCTGATTTCCTTCGGATTTCATCCCATGCCTCTTTTTCCTTTGCTAGATTTCCTTTGTGTTCTCTCACTCCAGTAAACTGTAAGCATAGATATAATGACTTGAGAACTGTGAGTTTTTCTAGACAACCACTGGACCTGGTGGTAGTCCTGGAGACCACCCAAACAAGAGGCAAATAAAATAATTCTCCCCATTTTCATGGATGACAAAATAGAGGCTCAGCTCTACTTCTGTGGTCAACAGACTCAAGGTTTGGAGTTGCTACAGGAGCTTCACATTTGACTCTATAAATCCTGTGTACATCTCACTATACCCCAAATGCTTTATTAATTCTAAGATGTCAAGAATTCCATATCAAATTACATGTATATCTTTCATTGCCCTATTGCTACTATTTAAATGCTAAATTTTCCTTCCCCGAATCTTTCTCTTTCAGGAGATAAGACTACCAAAGGACCTTCAGAGGTAGGTTTATTATTAGTAGGTAGGAAGGAAACTAACATTCCCTGAGTACTGTATACCAACAGTTGCATTGTTACTCACAATAATTATCTTCATGGTAGATACTGTGATTTCTATTTTGTATTTTGAGAAACTGAGAATAAGAAAAGATAAGTAAACTGCCTAGATCATATTCCTGATAAGTATTGGAGCTGAAACTTACATCTAAGTCTGTGTCATCCTCATGCTTATGCTCTTAACAACTATACTGAGTCACTACTTTTCAAGCAACAGCAATGATTTTGAAACACCTTAATGTAGACAACAGTGGAACACTAATTTTGGCCTAACAAATTTGCAGTGTTATCAGTCTTGGCCAGAAAGCAATGAAAGACTCAGACTCATCAATTGCTGAAAGAGAAGTCCATTGCTACACTGGAGAACAATTTGTCAATATGATGATCGTGCTTTTAATCAAGTATAATACAAATGTTAGTCTGCTTGATGTTATCTCATAGTTTCCTTAAGCTACCTTTACTCTTTCATTCTTTTTTTTTTCTTTCTGCTGTTTTGATAGGATGAGTTCTTCTGCTCTGTTTGAGCTGACTTAGTCTTTATTCTGCTTCATCTAGTCTGATATAGAACTCTTCTACTGTTTTTGTTTGTTTGTTTGTTTAGTTGCAGTATACCTCAGCTCTCCTTCTACTTGGTATGTTCTTATATTTTCTGTCTCACTGTTGAAATTCTTACTATGTTCACCCATTCTTCTCCTGTGCTTGGCAAGCATCTTTATGACCATTATTTTGAAATCTTTATGTGGTAAATCACTTATGTTTGTTTTATTAAGTTCTTTTTCTGAGGTTTTATATTGTTCTTTAGTTTAGAACTTATTCTTCTGTTTCTTCAACTTCCTTGATTCTCTGTATTGGTTTTTCTGCATTAGATAAAATAGCCACCTCTCCCATACTTAAAGAAGTGCCCTTGTATAGGAGATGAACCTTATTGTTCAACCCTGTCATAACTAGGCCAAACCCCCAGGACAAGCAAATAGGCCTCTTTCACAGAAGACTGAGGTTGTGTTTCAGTCCACATCAGCATTGTGCCTTGAGGATGCTAGTCTGCCAAGAACTGTCTCTTCCATTTTTATAGTCCTATAGGAGTAGGAATGAAAACCTCTCTGACCTCCAGAACCAGGTGACCAAAGCACATGACCTAGATCACCAAATGTAAACAGCCACAAAAACTGTATCACCAGATATAAAAATTTTGTTGCCAGATGTGTGTTGAAGCTCCCCTCTGTGAGATACTGGTGCTTTGGAATATGGCAGATGGAGAGTACAAAATGTCACCCACTGGCTGGAGCAAAGTAGAGGGGGTGTACAAAGGTGGCACCTACCCCAAAAAAGGAAAAAATAGAGAAAAGGAAAAGAAAGAAAAGAAAAGAAAGAGGAAAGAAAGAAAAAAGAAAAGAAAAAAAAAATGGAGGAAGGAAAAAAGATGGCATCTTTTGGCTTTAGCGAGGCAGAGGAAAAGTGTGGAAGATGGTGTCTGCTAGAACCTAAGATGCTGGAGCACAAAGATGGCACCTGCTGGAAAAGAAAAAAAAGAAAAAATGGCATCTGCCAGCTTTCGCAAGAAAGAGAGAGAGTAGGAAGATGGCACCCACCAGCCTTTGTCCCGCAATAGTATTCCAGCAGGCCTCTGTGCCTCAGACCAAAGCTTTAAAATTAGCGAGTGAGTCTGTTTCACATAACTCTAGGGACTTTTCCAGGTGTTTCCATTCTGAACCTTGGCGTGAGTCTATACAAGAGCCCTTTAAGAGCCACAATTTACCACAGCCTTGTAGGTCTTATTGGCCTTCAAAACTCTTTTGGTCTTCAAAGCCAGATGTTTTGAGGGCTCATCTCTGAGATGCTGGTCTTCAAAGTTGGGTGCCTAATGTAGGGTACAGATCCTTTGCTCCTCAAGGAAAAGCTGAGGGTTTTGAGGTCCCTCCTGATTGTGAGTCACCCTGCCAGGGTGGAGTTTATGATGACATTGTGTCTCAGCCTTTCCTACCCACTTTGATGTGGATTTTTTTTCTCCTTCAGCTCAATGTGTATGAGTTGTTCAGCTTATTTCTTTCTTCAGAGGAGATTGCTCTCTGTAGATTCAGTGTGTTGGTGGGAGGACATGCGTTCAGACTCCTCCCACCTCACTACTCCCCCCCCCTTTTTTCTTAAAGATGCATAAAAGATGCATATTTTTCCCAAATTTTTGTTTAAATTCCAGTTAGTTAACATACAGTGTAATATTAGTTTCCGGTGTAGGATTTAGTGATTCATCACTTACACACAACATCCAGTACTCATCACGAGTACCCTCCTTAATCCCCATCACCCATTTAACTCATCCCTGCCACCAACCTCCCCTCTAGCAAACCTGTTTGTTCTCTGTAGTTAAGAATCTGTTTCCTGGGTTGCCTCTCTTTCTTCCCAACCCCCCCTCCACATTCATCTGTTTTGTTTCTTAAACTCTACAAATCGGTGAAATCATATGGTATTTGTCTTGGTCCGACTGATTTATGTCACTTAGTATAATCCTCTCTGGCTCTATCCATGTCATTGAAAATGAAGATGCATACATTTATTTAAACTTTGAAGATATTTAACAATTTATTGATCTCAGGCAAATAAATTCTTAATACATTAACTCTAGAAACCTGAAAGTCCTAGGAATTAAATTTTAAAGGATTTAGAAAGAATTTCTTGTAAGAGATTTTAATCTTACATTCTTCATTAAACTGAGACTTTTGATATTATTTCACCCTGGCCCATTGCCTTGATAAATTAGCAGTAACACATGAAATCATGGATAGATGAGAGATTGATATTCATATTTATGCAAATATAACAAATAGCACATATTTCTTATTTAATGGACCAACAATTTCTTCTGCAATTCTTTGGTGCATTAATAAGCCTTTGGACTCCTCATTTCCCCCATTCAAAGGGGACCCATTCCTGCCTTTGTCCTAGCACCTATGAGAACTTATCAAGACTTAGAACACTGGCTGAATTATCACTGTAGACTCCTTGTATGGATGCAGATAAAAATGTCTCAGAAGGTCATTTATATTGTTTTCTTCTTTGACATCTCAAATCTTGACTTGGCTGGTTAAAGGCAGGTAGAAATGGGTTAAAAATCTTAGAACTCATGATAATTTTGCCTATAAATCAATTAAGATTGTTGCCATTAAGCATGACAGAAGAGCCCAGGCCACCCGTCTTTTCCAAAAGGATGACAATAAAGATATGAAGAAGAAACAAAAGCCTTTCTGCCCATGAAACTTAAAGCCAGGTGCAGTGCACCCTGTGAGCCTAGCACACAAGGCTACTAGATGCTAGCAGTCCTGGATGACACTGACCTCCCACACCCGGGTACATGTTGGTCCCCATCTGTGGTCTCTCAGAGCATCTCTGTGAAGGTCAAGAGTGCCACCATACAGCCACAGCTGAAACCTTAGTGGTTGCTGAGTATCTCCTACACCATTCATTCCACCATCTCGATGTGGTTCCTGGAGCAGTCATGGTAGGAGGACAATAAGGGCTAGTTGAGCACTTGTGGGCTGCCACAGAGCATGGGTCAGTGACCTCAAGCATGGACCACAGCTGTGAGAATGGACCATTGCCTCACATGGTGGCCACAGGCATGGATATCTCTATGTGTTGGTACCAGGCTCCTGGGCATAATACTCCTGGTAGTTGATCAGTAGCCATACCATATGCTCCCTCAATACATCCATCCTTGGCCCCAATATTCTTGTCTATGTAATTTTTCATATGAACTTTAGATTCAACTCTCTAGTTCCAAGTTAGAAAAAAAAAACCTGTTGGTATTTTTTTGGAATTGTAATAGCTTTATAAATGGGCTTAGTATAAACTATGTTGAATTGTACCTTTCTATGGCATGTTTCAGCTTTATTCATGTCTACTTTTACATCTTTTAGGTGTTTTTTTTTAAGATTTTATTTACTTATTTGACAGAGAGAGAGAGAGACAGTGAGTGAGGGAACACAAACAGGGGGAGTGGGAGAGGGAGAAGCAGGCTTCCCGCTAAGCAAGGAGTCCGATGCGGGGCTCCATCCCAGGACCCTGGGATCATGACCTGAGCAGAAGGCAGACACTTAATGACTGAGCCACCCAGGTGCCACTTTTAGGAGTGTTTTAAAGTGAATTTTCTTCAAGAAAATTTAGCGCATTTCATTTTATTAGGTAATTTATCTTTTTTGTAATCGTAAATTAGCTTATTCTTTCATTTTTTGCATTCTAACTAGTTTCTATTTGCACATATGAACTTTTAAAAATTTATTCACTTTATTCTATTGTTTATGAATTTATCTATTACATTATCTTTGGTTTTCCAGGTATACAAACAAAAACATTAATAATGGTGAAATTTCACCTTTTTGTTTCTGAATTTAATATGTCTGGTTGTCTTTACTGGTTGGATTTAGTTGTGTTGGGTGATGACTTCAGTACAATCAGGGTTCAGTAGGGATGGTGGACATCCTACTCTTAGTCTTCAGTGGGAATTATCTTTAGTGTGTCTTCATTAAGGAGGAAACTTGCCTTTTCAACTGCAGCTGAATGAAATTACAGTAAGGAAGTAACCATCAGTTCCTATTTTACTGAGTGTTTTATTCTAAATTTTTAAATTCAGTAATGGTGTTGAATTTTATCAAATGACTTTTTGCCTTCTATGGAAGTAATTATATAATCTTTTCTCTCTTTCAATTTGTTGGCATGATGAATAACATTAAGAGATTTTCTACCTTCATTTTACTGTTTTTATTTTTGACTTTTGGATGGAACCATCTCTTCATTATTTTATTTTTTATTATTGCAGGCATTTGAAGCTCAGAATTTTCTTCAATGTTTTAGCTATATTGCATAGATTGTTAAGTATGGTGTTTTTGTTTTCACTATTTTTTTGAAATTCTACACCTTCTGTTTTTACTTCTCCTTTGACCTAAGAATTATATGAGAGAGAGGTATGTGTACCAATTTATAGGTGGAAGAGGAGTCCTTTGTTTTCTGACTTTTTTTTTAATTTCTAATTTTATGGTATGTTAATAAAGTATCTGTATCATTTGTATTGTTTAAGAATTTGTTTATGTTGTCTTTGTGAAAAAATATAGGGCCAGTTTTCCTGGAGCATCTGTGAACAGTTGAAAAGAAGATACACTCTATATTATTGAACTCCTGAGTTCAATGTATAGCCATCAAATTTACCTCATTAATTATGCTCTTTGGGTAACTTATATTCTTACTGATGTTATACCTATTTGCTGTCTTGGACTTAATTTGATGAATTGAAGTCTTCTAATATTAGAGTATTTCTGTTACACTTGTAATCCACTTTCTTTTACAATGTATACTTATTGATGATTTTTGAGATCTTGCATCTTGAGGACCCCTTACTTTCCCATTCTTTCCTGAAATGCCTGTGTTGGCTTCTTATGCCGACTTCAGCTACTTTATGCATAATTACATATTCTTTGGATTTTGCAGGTTTCCTCTGTTTCCTAGAGTCACTGGAAATATAGTTTACAATTTTTTTCTCATTTTCATTTTTGCTTTGTCTTGTTTCTAGGAGATATGGGGGGAGATTGAGAGCTAAGATATTTTACTGTAAGAATCTCATATCTGATCATTACCATTTAGCTGGATAGAAAACAAGGCACAGAGAAATTAATAATTTGCCCAACACTGCATGACTAGTATGTGCCTCTGTGGATTAGGACCTTGACTTGTGTCCAGTCTATTTATTCATTTTCATCATATAGCTTCCCACACAGATCACACCTACCCCTACCCATGTTTTAAGGCAGGCCTGAAATATACCTCCTTGTTTATTTTTAAATTTGTTTTTATGTATGTTTTAATTCCAGTATAGTTAGCATACAGTGTTATATTAGTTTCAGGTATACAACATAGTGATTCAACAATTCTATACATTACTCAGGGCTCACCACAATAAATGTTCTGTTTAATCCCCATTACCTATTTCACCCATCACCCCACCCACCTCCCCTCTGGTAACCATCAGTTTGTTCTCTGTAGTTAAGAGTCTGTTTCTTGGGGCGCCTGGGTGGCTCAGTCATTAAGTGTCTGTCTTCAGCTCAGGTCACGATCCCAGGTCCTGGGATCGAGCTCCACCATGGGCTCTCTGCTCTGCAAGGAGCAGGGATGCTTCCATATCTTGGCTATTGTAAATAATTCTGTATTTGGGTACATATATCTTTTCAAATGATTGTTTTAATTTTGGGGGATAAATACCCAGTAGTGGAATTACTAGATCATATGCTAATTCTATTTTTAATTTTTTGAAGAACCTCCATACTGTTTTTCACAGTGGCTGCACCAGGTTTCATTCCCAATGGTACACAAGTGTTCCTTTTTCTCCACAGCTTCTTCTTTTCTCCTATTTTGTGTGATGTCTTTTTGTTTTGTTGATGGTTTCCTTTGCTGTACAAATAGTTTTTATTTTGATATAGTCCCAATAGTTTAATTCTGCTTTTGTTTCCCTTGCCTCAGGAGACGTATCTAGAAAAATGTTTCTATGGCCGATATCAAAGAGATTACTGCCTATGTTTCCTTTTAGGAATTTTAAGGTTTCAGGTCTCATATTTAGATCCTTAATCCATTTGGAGTTTAATTTTGTGTATGGTATAAGAATGGGATCCAGTTTCATTCTTTTGAATGTAGCTGTCCAGTTTTCCCAATATCTTTTTTTGAAGCAACTGTCTTTTCCCCACAGTATATCCCTGCCTCCTTTGTCATAGATTAATTGACCATATAATTATGGGTTTGTTTTTGGGATCTCTATTCTGTTCCACTGATCTATGTGTCTTTTTTTCTGCCAGGACCATACCATTTTGATTACTACAGCTTTGTATTATATCTTGAAATCTGAGGTTGTGATACCTCCAGTTTTGTTCTTCTTTTTCAAGATTGCTTTGAGTATTTGGGGTGTTTTGTGGTTCCATATAAATTTTAGGATTGTTTTTTCTAGCTCTGTGAAAAATGCTGTTGATATATTGATAAGGATTTCATTAGATATATAGATTGACTTGGGTAATATGGACATTTTAACAATATTTGTCTTCCCAATCCATGAGGTATATTTGTGCTCATGGATTGGGAGTACAAATATACCTCCCTGTTCTTGATGCACCATTTTGAACTCTTTAATCTACATGTCTTTTTTTGAACACTGGGAAGCCCTCTTTAGGCATATTACACTTAACATCTGCTCCTGGGATTTCAACCTCACCTGACTTGGGCTAAATAAATCTTGCTCTTACTTTGTGAAATGTACCTTGTACATTTAAGAAATTCCTTCATTCCATGTGCTTTTCTGATGAGGTACACTACTCAGCTTCCCTAAAGTAGCTGATTATTGAGGTAGTTTTCTCTAGGTTAGTGCTGAGATGGTAGCCAGACAACAAAGAATGATAGGACCAAATGTGTGTCAGTACAGCTGTTGGTTATGGAGAAGAATAGAAAAAACAAAACAAAACAACCCTGTAGGAAGCCGATGGTGGGGTCCTCTCTAAAAATTTGGCCTGCAGTCAGGAAATGAACTGAACCATATTTTTAAATATCAGAACATGGCAATGTTGGTAATGAAGTTAGTATCTTTTAATTAGAAGTACAATGGTGGGGCAGGGGGAGTCCCTAGATGGCACAATCAGCTAAGCGTCTGACTTTTGGTTCCCACTCAGGTTGTGATCTCAGGGTTGTGAGATCAAGCCCCATGTCGGGCTCCATGCTCAGCACGGGAGTGTACTTAAGATTCTTTCTCTCCCTCTGCCCCTCCTCTCCATTTGCGGTCTCTCTCTCTCAAATAAATAAATAAATCTTTAAAAAGTTACAAAGAAGTACAATCTGAACACTCCCTTCATTTCAATTAGTGTGTCATGGTTTCACAATATAACTTTAAAATGATACAGTTTTACAAGGCAATCTTTTTTTGATAAAACTGCTTATCTAATTTAGTTCTTGTGTTGACTTGTGATTTCTTAAGGAAGTTGTATGTGTCTAATCAGATGTAAAATTCGGAAGAGTGAAAATATCAGCATGGGGAAATAAAGTTAACGTCACCTAATTTTACCTAGAATTGGTGACAGTAAACTCTGAGTATCAAAGAAGCTGTTTTTTAGCTTTTATATTATTCATGAAAAATATAATCTTTCTCCATAACTTAGTACATAAGAATTTTTTAAAAAAATAACTATTTGAGGAAGGCCATGTATTGGGCCCTAAGTGCTTTATTTGGCTTTTTATGTTGTAGAAAGTTCCTTTGATCTAAATTCAATTCCATCGCTAATAACATAGATTACAGTCTTTCTATGCCTTATATTTTCAGTCTTTTTCTTAGTCTCAATAACATTTTAGGTTTGATTACCCATTGAAACCTAGCTCCCTAGTTTCATACTTCCCAATTCTAGATAATATTTGCAGTAAATTGGATTTGCCACTTCCAACTTTAAACCTATGAGTCACTTAGGTAAAAAAAAAAAAAAAGCACATACATACAGGGATTTGCATGTGCAGGAGCACGAGAATTGAATCTTTGGTAGCAACTGTTCATCATCTTTATTAATAACATGAGAACTTTAGAATGGATACCCTTATAACACATTTTGAACTACATTTTGAACAATTCTTTTACTAGGATACACATGTAATTTTAAATCCCAACTCTACTACTCACTGGCTGTGATGTTAGACAAGTTACCTTACCTCTCTATACCTCGGTTTCCACATCTGTAAACTTGTGATAATTATATTTGCCCTGGTAACTAGTGATACATTTGCTTTGTGGTTATTTTGAAGATTAAATTTGGAAAGCAGTGTTAATCAGGTGTACAATAAATGATCTTTTTTCACTCTTTGCATTATCCTTTAGTTTCTTCCCACCTCCTTCATCTCATGTCCTATATTGGCTCTGTTGGTTCCTGTAATCTCCGTTATGATGCCCCCACTCACCACGTTACCATCACCTCTGCTTTTGGCCTCTCATGTCTATTCCTTCACTATCTGTTGTATGTCTTAGGTCCCATTCTTATATATCATTGCGGGGGCCTTGAAGCTAGATGGAAAAATAAAATCCTAAATTGTTCATGAAGAATAACAACTTTATATATGACATAACTCATGTATGATTTACATTTCAAGCAGAGACCTTGTAGGACTTCATCAAGGGAAGGAGTAATGATGAGTCTTTTCAAGTACTACAGCTGGCTGCTGAGGGAAACCTCAGGCAAAGCATTTTTTAGACTAGCTTTAATGAGGTATAATTTACATATAATAAAATTCACCAATTTTAAGTATACTGTTCCACAAGTATTGACATATACATATATATATATATATATATATATATATATATATAGAGAGAGAGAGAGAGAGAGAGAGAGTCATATGGCTATCACCACAATCAAGATATAGAACATACTGTCACCATAAAATGTTCCTTCAATGCTTATTTCAATCAATACATTCCTCCACTACCTGAGCCCTGAAAACTAATAATCTGCTTTCTGTCACTATAGTTTTGCCTTTTCTAGAATTTCATATAATTGGTATTATATGGCATACAGTCTTAAGATCTGTGTTGCTAAATTTATTAGTGGTTTGTTTATTTTTGTTACAGAGTAGCATCACATTGAATAGATGTATCACAGTTTGTTCATTCAATCACAACTTGATGGACATTTGCTTCTTTTTTTAGCTATTAAAATCATTGCCTCTATGAACATTCATGCATTAGTCTTTTGTGGAGATATGCTTCATTTTTATTTGGGTATGTTTTTAAGAGTGGATTACTATTTTTACTATTTTACTATTTTACTATTTATGTTAAGTTTATATTTAACTTTGTAAGAAACTGCCAAATTGTTTTCTAAAGTAGCTGCATCATTTATATTCCCACCAGCAATTTGTGAGAATTCCAATTGCTCTGTATCTTCATCAGCACTTGGTATGGTCACCTTTTTAATTTTAGTCATTCTACAACATGCAGAGTTGTATCTCACTGTGATTTTTATTTGCACGGCCCTTTTGACTAAGGATATTGAACATATTTTCATGAGTTTATTTTCTATCTGGATATCTTCCTTAGTGAAGTGTCTTTTTAAGTCTTTGAGGTAAAGGCATTTTTAATGTTTGTTATATCTACATTTAGGCTGTGTTTAGCCAGTCTTGTACTAGTTCTTTGAGTTCTTCCCTCAATATTTAAGATAGTATCAATTCTCTGGAGAAATAGTGAACAAGAATGTCACTGATAAATTTGGGCAAAGCCAAACATATTAGAATATTATATCAAGTCCTGGAGAAATGATATCACAAAATGATAATTATTTGAAGAAAAAGAAGAGAAACCTCTAGATCCCTATTTTAATATTAAAATTTCTGTAGATATTAAGTTCTTATAATGGTAGCCTTTTCAAATAATTGTTCTTGGGAATAATGGCAGTAGAAACAGATGCATTAGACAGTAGTTTTCATGTATGAGGGACAGTAGAAAGTCCTCAACACCAGATATCTTGCACACTGTCCTCAAATTCCACACATGAGTTATTTGTTATTGTTGTCCCAAGTACAGTAATCAATGGAAGCATTTTGTGGAAGAGGAGGGGGTAGACACTACTATTTATTTTTTAATTTTTTTAATTTAAATTCAATTAGCCAACATATAGTACATCATTAGTTTCAGATGTAGTGTTCCATAATTCATCAGTTGCGTATAACACCCGGTGCTCATCACATCACATAGACACCACTATTTAATAGGCTTCCATTCAACATTTATTAGGTGGTTATTGAACATTTCCTATTGTTCAGTAGGAAACAATAGAACAAACATCTGAAAAGAAACTTTTAGTTGGGATGTCTTAACTCTCAGAGACACAAAAGATATTTTTTTCATTCATTTTTCCTTCCATTTATCTGTTTAATTATTTCACAGATATTTATTGGGCACCTACCATATATCAGGAAATGAAATAAACACTGAGGATACAAAGATCAGTAAGGACATAGTATCCCTGTTCCAAAAACTCAGTCTTTTCAAGAGAAAGTCACATATATAAGGCATTTTAATGTATGTGGTAATTACCATGAGAGAGATATATTAGTTATGATGGGAGTACAGAGAGAGCCTTGATATTCAACTTTTAAAACCAACTTCATCTTATCAACTTCTTTCTTTTCACTCTCTTTTTGCATAATATCCAGCTTCAGTTAGTCACTCACAAGAATAGAGGCTTTAATTTTTTTATTTCAATTTTTATTTAAATTCCAGTTAATTAACATATAGTGTAATATTAGTTTTAGGAGTAGAATTTAGTGTTCATCACTAACATACAATACCCAGTGCTCATCACAAGTACCCTCCTTAGTACCCATCACCCATTTAGCTCATCCCCCCACCCACCATCTCTAGCAACCCTGAGTTTGTTCTCTATAGTTAAGAGTCTCTTTTGTGGTTTGCCTCCCTCTCTCTTTTTTTCCCCCTATGTTCATCTGTTTCATTTCTTAAATTCCACATATGAGTGAAATCATATGGTATTTGTCTTTCTCTGACTGACTTATTTTGCTTAGTTTAATACACTCTAGCTCCATCCACATTGTTGCAGATGGCAAGATTCCCTTATTTTTTTTTTTTAAGATTCTCTTATTTTTTATGGCTGAGTAATGTTCCAGTGTGTGTGTGTGTGTGTGTGTGTGTGTGTGTGTGTGTGTGTGTGTACCACAACTTCCTTATCCATTCATCAGTTGATGGACATTTGGGGTCTTTCTATTATTTGACTATTGTTGAAATTTTTAAGATAACACAAAAGAATTTCATATCCATAGGAGGAAGGTGTGAATGACAAAGTAAGTTTTGAATGTCAGACTTACCATCTATTGACATTGTATATTGTTTTCTAAATTTCCTTTGCTTTCAGTCTTGAACTGTCTAAATAGGTTAGGGGATGTACTTACCACTAGATTTTTAAAATGCCCTGCTTCTCAGACAATCCAACTTCTGCTTACAACAGAATATCAGTTTCCGTCTTGTCAACAAATTAAAACAGTTCGTCTTAATTGGTAGTGATGCTTCTAGAAACTTTTTAAAACTTCTCTATATTTTTTGAAATACCAATCAGTGAAAATTACCTGGCAGTAGTAGATAACAAAGAGTTGTCTTTTTGCTCAAATATAGGTTTTTATATTACTTTGTTTCATTTAATTCATCAAGCATTTTTGAGCATGCACCTATGTGGCAAATACTGGGCTTAATAAATACTCTGGGGGAATAATTTCACACAAGCACTGTTCTTAAGGAGTTTACAATACACAGTCACAGACACAGAATTGTAGAACTGGAAGACTTTATAAATCTTATCTGGTCCAATAGCCTTATTTTTTATACTAGCATATCTAATATGCGGTGAACATTTTGTAAATGCCAAACAGTGTTCAAATTTCTTTGCTTTAAACTCGCCTACTCTTCCCAGCAACCATGTAAGGTTAAGACTATTATCTCCACAGTGGCACTCATAAATTAAGTATCTTATCCATGGTCACACATGTGGTGAATAGCAGAGCCAGGATTTTAGTCCATGGAGAATGGATTCATAGCCCATGCCTCTTAATAAACTACACTATAGTCTGAAATGAGGAAAACAAGGTTTAGAGGGTGGAAAAGACTTATCCAGGGCCACATGTTGTTTAGTATCAGAGACAGGATTCAAACCCAAATGTCTCAGTAATCTACCAAGTGTTGTCCACTATTCTATGCTAAATGACCCATTTGTTTTCATACAAAATGACAGAATGAAATTAATTGTTGTGATTATATTTTTTGTTTGTTTGAGAAACCAGAGATACATAAAAATAGAACTAATGGACAGCATAGGAAATATACTGAGCTGTGTAGTAATACGTCATTGTTGTTGTTGTTTGCCATCAGCATAACTCATTGGTATCTTTTTAAAGGGGGTGAGCATGGCTGCTTAAAGTAGCAGCATTACTGAGTTGGACAAATATCAACGCTATCCATAACACAGTTTTGACAGCAAGGTCAGAAGTGCACAAGAAACACATGTTGCAGAAGATCCAACAATCAATTCAGGCATTAAAAAGCTCTGATTGAGATGCAAAAGGTTGCACTAATTATCTACTTACAGATCCAAGTGTAGTAAAATGCAGAATGGAAGGCCATCATGAGGGAAATGTCTTTTGAAATTCATTTGAATGAAATCAAGGAACTTTCAGAGCACTTCCAATTACCTGTTATTTAGATTATTCTTTAGACAATGAGGTATATGAGATCCATCCTACTCTAAGAATACCAGGCAACGTATTCCCAGATATTGCTCTAATAAATAGCCAACAGTATAATATGAAATTTGACTCAGTGCATTAAAGATTGATAAAGGCTCACTCCATAAAATCATTTAAAAATACCTTTTGCTAAAGACACAAAGATGGTATGTTTTTCAAGATCACAATGTCAAATAAAACTTTGATGTTAACTAGTGCCTTTGATACTAAATTACAAGATCATTCTCTCAGAAAGATATATCCATTCCTTGTTGCAAAGGCAAGACTAAAAAGCATTTTTGGAAAGAAAGAATTCAAACAAATCAGGAATTCGAATGTAAGGTATGTATAATTTTAGGACAGACTGTTTAAAGGAAAGAGTTGGCAGCAGATTCCCCAGGGTATGTTCCAGCAAAAGAAGAGCATATAAAGGGAAACTGAAGTGATTTTGTCTTAAAATTTAGGAATATATGGGGTGCCTGGGTGGCTCAGTCGTTAAGCGTGTGCCTTCAGCTCAGGTCATGATCCCAGCGTCCTGGGATCGAGCCCCTCATCGAGCCCGGCATCGGGCTCCCTGCTCCGCGGGAAGCCTGCTTCTCCCTCTCCCACTCCCTCTGCTTGTGTTCCCTTTCTCGCTGTGTCTCTCTCTGTCAAATAAATAAAATCTTTAAAAAAAAATTTAGGAATATAATTTTTACCATTTTAGAAGGATGGGGCAAGTGTAGAAGGAAAAGAATGTGAACAGTTGATAAATTGAGGGGCCTTTAATCTTCTTCCATATATTCACTGAGCTACTAGAGTAGATTAAGTCCTATTAGGTATTAAAAGATGAAAGTGAAGGAGTGCCTGGGTGGTTCAGTCAGTTGAGTGGCTCTTGGTTTTGACTTGGGTCATGGTCTTGGGGTTGTGGGGTCAAGCTCTGTGTTGGCTCCATGCTGAGCTCGGAGTCTGCTTGGGATTCTCTCTCCATCTCCTTCTGCCCTTTCCCCACTCATTCTCTTTGCCTCTATATATAAATAAATAAATAAATAAATAAATAAATAAATAAATAAATAAATAAAATCTTCAAAAAATAAAAGATGAAAGTGAAGTCTGACACTGTGGAAATCTTGAGTGCTTTGTGAATAATACAATTACAAAAGGTGCTTTTGCTTGGAAGGAAGTCTTTCTTCACAATTCAAAATGTGGTTACAGATGGTTAAGTGATGATCATTACTTATTGAAGGTATTCCAAGTAAGGGTCTTCAGTTTGGTGTTTTTGTTGCCTCCAAGAGATGTTTTTTTTTTTTTTTTTTCTGCCTTGATGGCATATTATACTATGCTGATCACGGACTTAGCAGAGAATGTATTTGTCACAAGACTTTAAGATATCGTTCATTATTTCAGTGTATTAGGTAGCAGAAAGAACAAATAGAAATGAGACAGCAGAACTTAATAATCCTTCCTTCTTACATAATCATTCACTTCTTGAGGAATGAACTCACCCTATGTAAGACACTGAAGCCCAATACTCTTACTTTCTATCCAAACAAAGCCAACTGTACTTGCCCTTCTCTACCAAACTGTCTCTCAAAATTTCAAGGGCCATTGGTTTCCCATAATGTGTTATTCTTTTCACGGAGGTGAATTTGGACCACTCTATCTTACAACTGATACTTCTTCAGTTGTTGCCCATCAGGTGGGCAATGGTCAATTCCATTTGCTCAGGTTTATTCCAAGCCAATCAATAGTAAATATGGAACAGCTGTAGCCAATGTTGACATCCTGCTTTGTTTAATACTGTAGTTTCCAGATTCTGCTGGGTCATCAGCATTGAGGAACAGCAAATGGACAAGAATATCACCCTGGGAAAACCATATATAAGGAGTACATTGAGCAAGGAAGAGAAACTGAGAGGAGACACTCAAATATAGGAGGAGGATCAGGAAAGTATAGCAAAAATAGAAGTCAGCACGAGAGCATTAATGAGTGTGATTTAGAGCAGCCATCTATAATTATGATAGTTCTTTGAAATCTCCTGTACTTTGTATTTTCATGCAAATTTTTATTCTACCTCATAATTATTTTTTATATAAAACATATTTCTTGAATCTTTGTGTGAAATTGATGAATCTGTAAGACGTATCATATTTATCCAGTTTTTTATATATCCTCTGGCATACCAACAGGATGAAAACAGAGAAAGGGCCACTAAATTTGACAGTTGGGATGATTTTTAAGAGAATTGGTATCAGCATGGAGGGACAAAGGGGAAAAAAGTGAAAGAATCCAGGAGAGGCTAGTTATTTAAAAAAGCTTGTTAGTATAGTAAAGAAGGACATGATCACAGTATTTTGAGTAAGGATCAAAGAAAGATATTCGTAGGAGAGGGAAGACTTAATCATGGAAGCCCAATTAAGAATCCATAATTGTTTCAAAGGATGTTTTCAAGAATTGAATTTCTTGTTAATAAAACATTTATAATGGTTCAAAGAATTTCTTATTGAGATAATATCTTGTAGCAATAATCACAATGCCTGATTAGATATTTGTACTACAGAGAATGCTAAATACAATCATTTTTATTGATATTATCTTCAGTGAGTTTAAAAATTTTGAAAATATGAACCTTATCTGAATTCATGGAAGGGTAATAATCACATGTTACTTTGCTTTTTGTCCCCTACATTTATTGAGATATAATTGACATATAACATTGTATAAGTTTAAGGTGTACAGCCATGATGATTTGATATATTTATATATTTCTATGATTACTACAGTAAGGTTAGTTAACATCTTTATCTCTTCACATAATTAGCACTTTTTTCCTATGGTAAGAACATTTAAGATTTACTCTCTTAGCAACTTTCAAGAATATAATACAGTATTGTTAACTATAGTTACCATGCAGTACATTATATCCCCAGGACTTATCTTGTAACTGGAAGTTTATATCTTTTGACGTACATCTTCCTATTTCCCCCAACCCAAGTCCCTAGCAACCACCATTTCTCTGAGTTCAACTTTTTAAGATTCCACAGATAAGTGAGATCATATACTATTTGTCTTTCTCTCTCTGACTTATTTCACTTAGTGTAATACCCTCTAGGTCTATCCATGTTGTCTCAAATAGCAATACCTCACCCTTTTTTGGTGACATAATACTCCAGTGTGTGTGTGTGTGTATGTGTGTGTGTGTGTGTGTGTGTGTGTGTGTGTGTGTGCATGCGCGCGCATGCGCGTGCGCGGATACACCAGATTTTCCTTATCTATTTGTCTATTGATGGATACTTAGGTTGCTTCCATATCTCGGCTATCATAAATAATGCTGCAATAAACATAGAAGTGTATATATCTTTTCAAATTAGTGTTTTCATTTTCTTTGGGTAAATACCCATTAGTGGAATTATTGGATCATATGTTATTTCTATTTTTAATTTTTTTGAGGAAAAAATATTTTCCAGTGGCTGTACATTCTTGTAAACAATGTACAAAAGTTCATTTTCCCCTACATCTTCATCAATGCTTGTTATTTCTCATAATTTAGAATTTGGCCATATTAAGTGATATAAGGCGATACCTCACTATAGTTTTGATTTGCATTTCCTTGATGATTAATGATGTTGAGTATTTTTTCATCTGCCTGCTGGACTTGTATGTCTTCTTTGGAAAAATGTCAATTCAGGTCCTCTGCCGATTTTTAAATTAGATTTCATTTTTGGTGTTAAGTTGTGTAAATTCTTTATATATTTTGGATATTGACCTCTTACTGCATATGTCATTTACAAATATCTTCTTACATTCAGTAGGTTGTCTTTGTTTTGTTGATGGTTTCTTTTGCTGTGCAAAAACTTTTTATTTTTATGTAGTCCCAATAGTTTGCTTTTGTTTCCCTTGCCTTAGGAAACTTATCTAGAGAAACATTGTTATAGCCAATGACTGCCTGTGTTCTCTTCTAAGATTTTTATATTTTCAGGTCCCACATTTAGGTCTTTAATCCACTTTGAACTTATTTTTGTGTATGGTGTTAGAAAGTAGTCCAGTTTCATTCTTTTGCACATAGCTGTCCATTTATTGAAAAGACTGTCTTTTCCCCATTGTATATTCTTGCTTCCTTTGCTTAAGATTAACTGACCATATAATTATGGGTTTATTTCTAGGTTTTCTATTTTGTTCCATTGATCTGTGTCTATTTTTGTGCCAGTACCATACTGTTTTGATTACTACAGCTTTATATCTTGAAATCTGGGATCGTGATACCTCTAGCTTTGTTTGTTCTTCTTTCTCAAGATTGCTTTGGGTATTTGGGGTGTTTTGTGGTTCTATACAAATTTTAGTATTATTTGTTCTTTTTTTGTGAAAAATGCTATCAGTGTTTTATTGTTTTCAGAGTATAGGTCTTTCATCACTTTGGTTAAGTTTATTCTTAGGTATTTTATTCTTTTTGGTGCAATTGTCCAAGTTTAGTTTTTATATAAATCCTGGGGTAATTGATTTATTAAGAAATAGAAAGTAGGAGGGTACTGTGCTCAGGAACAGAAAGTTCTACCTGAATTCTCTGTAAGACTATATTATTGAAACATAGAATATTCTATTAGTAGATACAAGTTGGGAATTTTTCACTCTGAAGTCTTACTATGGAATTTTTCATTTCTTTTTCTTTTCTTATTTTCCTTTCCAGTTGTATCCATTAAGATTTTTCAGTTTATGGAAGGCAAAACCAACTTTTCTATTCTCATTAAACAAAAAAGAAATGAATCAAACTTGAACTGTAAGCTAATTCATACAGAAGAGCTATAGCTAGGTCATTTGCATGTAGGTAAAGGCTAAATATGTGCAGGGTCATTAAGATTTTTAAAGATCTATTAAGAAATATGGAAAATGTGCTTTTCAGAGCCCACTTCATGGGATTTTAAATTACTAAATGAATCACTGCTAATTTTCTATTTAAGTTAGAAACCAAAAGAATTGTATGGTATTAAGAGTTACCAGAAGCAAATATTATAGTAAAAGCATGACTTTTGTTGCACAAACTTCTAGGTGACTGATTCTACATTGGTGTTGGACAGCTAATAATTTATGAAATCTAAGAAATATATTGATGTTAAGTTTCTGTTTTTAAGGCAGAAATTTTTATTTGATGTGACTCATTCCTAGCCTCCTGAAGTAAAGTCAGAGAAAAGGGGATATGTTCTAAGTAACTATGTGATTTAAGGACATTTTTTCTTCAAATCTAGATGTCTACTGAAATAAAGAGACTGGAAGTAAGGAGACCTGATGGCTACTCATGGAATCATTATTTTCTTACATTCCATGCAACCTTGGTCCATTCATTAACTGAGATGAAAAAATTTGTAGCTCCACCTGCAAAACAAATATTTTTTCAGATCCCCTGGCTTCAGAAAGGAAAACAAGAATGTCACCAATAACATGGTGGCAAAACATTAGAATAAAAGTGCTTCGTAACACTAAATATTACTATGCATCAGCTAGATATATCTCGTCTTACAAAATTTGTGAGTACTAAAATGATTCACAAAACCCTGAATTTTTAATTTTAGATCGTGAGCATATCAATCAAAGATTTTCTATATTCTGTTTGGCACAAGGCCAGTGGTCTTAGCCAAGTATTTTACATGAGAGTTTTCAGAACAAATTTTCCCTTCACTCATTCCCCTTTTTAATTTTTTCTCCAAAATATATGATAAAAATGAAGAATGGCAGTAAAGAATCTAAATCAAGGCTTGCCAGGGTCTGAATTTATCATTGATAAAGGTTGTTTCTGAGATAAAGAAATAAAGATCAAGGAGATATTTAAAGTATACTGAAGACATACTTGCAGCAAATACAGTTGGTGACAAAGAATCTTATACTCAGTTGCTAATCTGTTCTAAAATATATTCAGAAAGGGATCGTTTGTCTTTTATTGACTACCAATTAACCTTTCCACATGGGTATAATTGGAATTTTAAATTTCTATCTTTTTACATTAAAAAAAAATAGTCACCAGAGGACAAAGTCATAGATTTTGAGTAATTGGCTGGAAGGATTTTGGTTTAGTTTTCTATGAAAGGAGTACAGTCACCAACTGTGTTATGAATGATATCATCTTTCATTAATCAATAAAAATTTTTTCCATTACAAGCATATCCTCATCTGTCTTAGTCAGTTCAGGCTGCTATAACAAATTACCATAGACTGGATGGCTTAGATAACAAACATTTATTTCTCACAGTTCTGGAGGCTGGGAAGTCTGAGATCAAGGTGCTGGCAAATTGAGGGTTTGGTGAAAACACTCTTCTTGCTTTTGCAAATGGCTGTCTTTTTGTTATGTCCTCACATGGGAGGGAGGAAGGGAGAGGAAAGAAGGAGTGGGAAAAACTCTCTCATATTGTTTCCAGTAAGGACACTAATCCAAGTCATGACCTAATTACTTTCTAAAGGGTCCATCTCCAAATATCATCACATTGGAGATTATGATATCAACATAAGAATTGGGGGAATACAAACATTCAGTCCATAACACCATTCCAGTCCCAGAAGAGAGTTCAGGGTAGGGATAAAGTATTATGAACTATGGAAAAAGAGTTGAGAATAATTGTAACTGACCCATCTGTTTACTAAAACTTGCTTGATTTTTATTCCTCTTTTCATTTTTAACTTTGTATCTTCTCTCAATGCAAGTCTGAAAGCTGAGTCTCCAAAGACAAAGTGAAAGGAGGAATTTACCTTGTGAATATGGTCAACGTAAGTGATAACGGTGATGAATAAAATATATGTTTAATTCTTTTATATTAAGCTTTATGTAAATTTCCCTCAAATATACCCATTTCTTTGGCTTCTGTAGACACTTCTTAATCTGATTTGCTGCTATAGACATTTCTTCATAGAATTTTGGGTATAGGTGGTCTCATTAAGTACAAGATGATTCAATGTAACTCAACACATATTAATCACTTTAAAGGCCCTAATGAGCATGGATAAATTAAGTTTAATCATGCCCAAGATTGTGTCATAATTGCCCTAATTGGATCATTTAATTAATATGATATTTGTGTCTTTTTACATGGCATTCATTTAGGCTTTATTGAGTTTATCAAGATTTTTACCTTCTTCTTATAGTATGTGTCAAATTTAGGTGTAGGGAATGTGGCATATTTTCAGTTCCACTCCTTCCTTATACATATATTGGCTGGCTTTTAGTCTGTGATGCACTGACCATAATTTATTGTTATGGTCTTATTATTGAAAAAAATAATCATTGGGAACCAATTAACTTTTCTTTGCTTGAAAATTTGTCTCTAGAGAAACAACCCTTTAATTTTCTTTTTTATAGCCAAACCAGGTATTCTCTTTGAAAGATTTATTTTAGCTATTAGGAAATAATCTTTTGTACTGCAAATATTCCTTCAACAGATACTATGATGGCTGGTTTTCTGTGTCAACTTGGCTAAGCTATACTACCCAGTTATTTAATCAAATGCTAACCTAGGTGTTGCTGTGTAGGTATTTTGTAGAGTGGTTAACCTCTACAATCAGTTTACTTTAACTAAGGGAGATTATCCTCAGTAATGTCAGTGGGCCTCATCCCATCAGTTAAAGGCCTCCTCTTCCAGGGCATATGACTGGACTGCATGTCCCAGCCTCCTTTGCAGTTAGGTGTGGCCATATGGATGATTTATAGCCAGAAGTATGTAGAGAGAAATAACATATGCTCTTTCAAGCTTGACCCGTTAAAATATTTTGTTTATCATCTTCGTGCTCTTTCCTAATGTCCTGGCTGTGTATTCTCTCCAAGGGTGACTTTGGAAATCATCTACTGAAAATTGCAGAGCTGCTAGCAGCCTGCACTCCTGAATAACTATGGAGCAGAAGTGGCCCTACCTTCATTATCACCGTGAAAACATGCTGAGTAAAAAAATATGCTTATACTTCCTCACACCTGTGAGGCTTATACTTGTCTTATTAGATATTAGCCTACCTCAACTGAAAATCATTGTATTTCTTGCCATCTTTCTCAGTCATCTTACTAGATTGCTAAATGGAAAAAAAAAAGTGATCAGGCCTCCTGTTCCCTTCCCATTAGAAATTCGATCCAAGTTTTCCAATGGCATTTAAAATGGAGTAGGAAGCTTTGGACTAGGTTTTTCAGCCTGTGTATCTTTATCTCCATCTTCAAAAAAAAAAAAAAAAAAAAGTAAAGTTAGAATAACAGACACCAAAATGTCTTCAAAGGCAGTTCATCCACTGAATAGTTTCTGGTCAGAGAATAACTTTTTTAAAAATAGTATAAACCTGGGGAACCTGGGTGGCTCAGTCAGTTAAGTGTCTGACTCTTAATTTCTGCTCAGGTCAGGATCTCAGGGTCATGGGATCAAGGCCAGAATCAGCTCCCTGCTCAGCGGGGAGTCTGCTTCTCTCCATCTCCTTCTCCCCCTGCCCCTCCCCCCACTCACGGTCTCTCTCTTTCTCTCTCTCTCTCTCACACGCACATGCATGCCCATGCACTCTTTCACATACATCTTTAAAAAAATAAAAATAGTATAAACCTCATTGTTCAGGAAGTATCTGCTTTGTTGAAAATATAGCAATGAGACCAATTATAATCGTTCGGCCATATAAAAGACTGATTTTTTTCATCAATTAAAAAGAATTTATTTGGGATATCTGATGTGTGGTGCCAATTGTGCCAATCAGAAATAGTGAGAAAGCAGGAGCCTCTGTCCTGGCCACTGACCTGCATCCCCTCTCCAGCTGAGCAATGGCCTCTTTGAACTGCTACTCTGGGTAGTTAACCCTCTGGTGCTGTAGGAGCCGGGAGCGCTGGCCAGAAGTCTTGCCACAGGCTCCACATACAAAGGGCTTCTCATCCGTCTGTGTCTGTAGGTGTTGAAAGAAGTGAGAACATTCCGGGAAGGCCTTGCCCCAGTCAGGGCACTCATAGGGCATCTCACCATTGGATGAGTTGATGCATGGCTGTGGATGAGTTGATGCTGAGGGCGGAGCTCCAGATGAAGGCCATGCCCTGCCGGCTACCGGCATAGGGCTTCTCAGAAGTGTGCTGCCACCGGCGCTGCACCAGATTAGAGCTCTGGCTGAGGACCTGGCCACACTCACTACACTTCTAGAGCTTCTCGCCAAGGTGGATGTGGTGGTGGTGGATAAAGCCCAACCAGTGGCAGAAGCACTTACAGCTTTCTTTCCTATGTGGAAGCACGGAAACTTGAGCAGTAGCAACTTGTATTGAAGTTCAAAACTGGCCTGTGGGCTGCTCTAAGCTGTCCAAAGCTGTTCCCACACTTGGGTCTATGGGAAAGCTCCTCAGAAGGGTCTTCAGTGCCTCCCTGTTCTGGCCCACCTTATCTCTAGAATCATGCAGGTGGGCAAATGATGGAGACTTCTAGGGCTCTGCCTTGGAATCCAGCCAGCAGGTGTTTCTGCTCATCTGGACCTCTTCCACATCTGGGAGTTCCAGGGCAGACAGCTCCTCCTCCTGCAGTGGCTGAGAGAGCACCTCAGGGTTGCAGTCAGTGGAGCCCTGTTGATAACTGGAGAGATGAAGCAGGACACATGGTGGTGGGCCCCAGGTGTCCCTGGAGATGCAAGATTGACAGAGGACTGGATACAAGGGGGCTCCTGATGGTTCCCCAGGGTTCCCATCTTCCCCGAGGCCTGCTGAAGGTATGCACACCTGGAACCTGCAAACTGGGTGTAACAACGGCTGTCCCTAGAGTTCTGCACGTGGGAAGAGGTACCCTGCAAACGGACAACCATGATCGCCTGGATCCAGTGTACCCACTGTGACTCGCCAACCCGCGGAGGCCTATGGGTGCCTGCTCATGCCCCCAGGCTGGGCCTGGGCCAAAGTTACAGCAGAGTGGGGGCAGAGGCAGCCAGGGTGGGGTTTTTAGGGAGGACGTGTCAGAGCGAGCTGGCTGGGCACCCCTGTGGCTGCCGCTGCTGTGGCTGCCACTGCTGCTGCCGCTGCCACTGCCACTGCCACTGCCACTGCCACTGCCACGTCAGCTCTACGCTCACTCAGGCTAATTGATTTTTCAGTCGGCTAAGCATCTGCCTTCAGCCCACGTCATGATCCCAGTGTCCTGGGATCCATTCCTGCATTGGGCTCCCTGATCAACAGGGAGTCTGCTTCTCTCTGTCCCTCTGCCCCTCCCCCTGCTCATGCTCTCTCTCTCTCTCCAATAAATCAATAAAATCTTTTAAAAAATATTCAAAGTTCGGAGGGCACCTGAGTAGCTGAATTGATTAAGCATCTGCCTTCAGCTCAGGTCGTGATCCCAGGGTCCTAGGATGAAGCCCCCCATGGGACTTCCTGCTCAGCGGGGAGTCTGCTACTCCCTCTCCCTCTGCCCCTTGCCCCTCAGTGTTCTCTCTCCCTCTCTCTCTCTCGCTCTGTCTTGCAAATAAATAAATCTTTAAAAAAAATTTTTTTTAAATATTCAAAGTTTGGAATCCTAGGACCCTTCATTCACAATGCCTTTAGAGATTTAGAGAATTTCTTGGCACAACAGTGCATGGTAAATAGATAGGATGCCAAGGTTATTTCACCTGTATTATGTCCTTTAACTTAAAGATAGGGAAACAGAGGCCCAGAGAGCTGGAGTGACTGGACTGAAGTTGTACAGATAGTGGTACATCTAGGACTAGAGTTCAGCTCTCTTGATTATTTAAGCACTAGGCTTAGAATTGGATTTTTGGAGATTTTGAGTGTGTATGTGTTTAGACTTTAAAGAAATCAGAAAGAGAAAACCAAAGTATGGCTCTTCACAGAATTCACAGAGTTAGAGAGACCAACCCGATCAAACTCCTTAAAATATCTTAACAAGTGGGGTGGTGTTGATTACATCCTGGCTAATCTTAGATAATTTTTCTTTTTCTAAAGATTTATTTATTTATTTGAGAGAGAGAGGGAGAGAGAGAGTGCATGTGCGTGCACGAGGGGAAGGGACAGAGCCAGAGGGAGATAATCACAAGCCGACTCCCCATTGAGCAAGGAGCCTGTTGGGTGCTGGACCTCAACACCCTGAGATCATAACATAAGCTGAAATCAAGAGTTGAATGTTTAACCAGATGAGCCACCCAGGCACCACTACATAATTTTTCTAATCAATATTTTGTCATGTCATGAAAGTATATGTTAGTATAAGGAAATGGAGTTTCCTTTACCTACTAACTTTAAGTAACTAAAATTGTGAACTTTTGACTGAAAAATGGCGGATTTCTTCCCTGGGAACAACGCATCACTTGGAAGCTCCTGGCTTCAAGGAGTTTTTTAATAAAACTTTCTAATTTTTCCATTTTTAGCAATCTTGCTTATTTTCAAGATATAATATTCACTGCCCAAGATAGTCATGGTGATTTGCTGGTTCTTTGTTAATTAACCTGGGAAGAAAATGACTGACGGGGTAGCAAAGTTTAGTGGAAAGAGCTATGCACTAGGTGAGAAAAGCCCTAGCTTTTAACAAACTTCTACATCATTCATTAGCTGTTTGGTCTTGGGTAGGTTACCATGGTAGGCCAAACACCACTGGTCCACCCAAAGAGACTCATGTCCAAATCCCAGAGTTTGTGATTTATTTTATATGTGGCAAAAAGGACTTTGCATATGTAATTAAGGGTATAGGCCTTAACATAGGGAGGTTATTCTGAGTGAATTATCTGAGTGGGCTCCATCCAATCATATGAGCCCTTAAAAGCAGAGAAATTTCTCAAAGTGAAGATAGGAAAGATGATGCAGAAGGAGCAGAGGGATTTGAAGTTTAAGGATGCAAGCCACTACTGCTTACTCTGAAAATGAAAGGAGTAACACATCAGGGAATGCAAGTGTTCTCTTGAGGATAAAAGCGACCCCTGACCAATAGCCATCAAGAAAAGAGCGACCTCAATCCTACAGCTATGTTGAACTGAATCCTGCCAACAACTGAAGTGAGCAGAGGATTTGCCCCTAAGGTCTTCAGGTAAGAGCATTGGCCATAGGACACCTTGATTCCAGCGTGTGAAACCTGGAAGAGAAAAAACAGCCACACCTATCCAGATTTTGACCTACAGAACAGTGAGGTAATAAACTTTTGTTGTAAGCCACGGCATTTTCAATAATGTGTTACGCAGCAATAGAAAACTAAGACAGTTATTTCACTTTTCCTGCTTAGGTTATCCCTTTGATAAAATACCTTATCTTCCACATTTATTTAAGAGTAATGACACAGGTAGAATTTTCCTGAAAACAGAGTCCTGTGATATAACAGGAGAAGAAATATGAAATATAATCACATAGTCCGTTTAACAAGAAATATCTCAAATATCTCTTTAGACTGTCCTTTCCTCTCCTAACCCTCAGTTTGATATTTCTCTTACCTAGGCATAGGGAAAAAAATGACGAGGGCTCATTTGGAAGAGAGATATTGTGCTACCGATATCCTAGAATTTGTAAAATAATTATGTCATCTGGACAATTGTCCAACTATATCTAAGGCTGGATACTTATTAAATTTAGGGAAAATACTATTTTCAATTCTGTCAGTAAGATATAGCCTTTGTATGTTTTGAACTTAACTATATTAATTTTTTTTATTTGTGGTATAAATTAATTGGCTGGTCATTGGGCTGGTGAATGAAGGTCCCCAAAGACAATGTGTAGTAGAAGGAAATTGAGAAGTGAAAAAAAAAAAACGATTGTACTTTTCACTTTCTGGGAATTGGAATAGCAAAAGAAACTTCACAGAACAATAACCGTGAGAAAACATGAAGGCTACTGTCAGCTAGCTTAGGTAAAGCAGAAACTGCAGATATCTTATCTCAGTGCTACCCATGTCTCCTGTTAATTTAGGGGAAAAGTACTTCCTTAATTCTTAAATATCTGTAGAATAAAAACTATCTTTGCTAACCATAAGTTCAAATTCTAATGAATCTTGATTGTATCTGTTGCTTCTTATAACATTATTATGCAGCTTTGTGTCTCTTTATTGGATCTTCTCTTTTATTACCTGCCACAGCTGTCACACAGATCCCATAGCCCAATTCCCAACTTGAAGTAATCAGGAGCTTCATTTTGGACTTGTGATTATCTGGATCACCTTTGGTGACCATGATAGATGTTTGGATTTACATACATAGTCTATTTGTTTTTTATCCAATTAAATATGCTCATTTTTTGTGTAGTTATGATTTTGTCAGCTACATGAAATATTCTGGGCAGTGGTTGATATTGTACAAGAAAAATATTGCTTTTCTGGTATGTGAATGAATTTCATGACAGATGTAATTTTGTTATTTTTTTAATTACCCTGGCTGCTTTCAGCAACATCTGCCTTCAAAATTGCAGTCCATGGAAGAGCATATTTCCATGAGGAAAATTTGGCTGGGATATTCTACATCAAGCAGTTTCATTATTTTCTAGTGTTTTCTTAAAATACATGTGTGTTATCTGGGTTGTTGGTAAACTTCATAGTTTTTATAAAGTTCTCCTTTAAGAGACCTGCACTGGTCTTGGAACTCCTATTAATTGGCTCTGTGATTTCAAAGTGTTCACATAGCCTCTCTCTGTTTTCTCATGTAGGATATAAAGGTGAAAATGTCTCACACCTTTGTTCACCTTAAAAGTGTAGTTGATTTTCTCTGACAGTGCAAAAGTGTTTCATGCAATCTATTTCCCTGAAAGAGAGAATGAGGAAAAAACTTGACTGCCTTGCAGTGTTCAGCAAACTCTTCCCTCCTCTCTCAAAATCACAATGATAATGTACTGGTCATCGGTAAACATTAGGGATTGGAAGAGGAGCAAGAATAGAGCCCATAACCCAATGTCATTCATAGCTGACTGTAACCATAAGACAAGCTGGGAAATCCCCATGATTCCAAGCATTGGGCAAGTTCCCAGGGATAACTGGCTTTTCCTTAGAGATTCTAGAATATGTAGACACAGTAGGTCAATTCAAGGCCACTAAGCGAATGACCTCGTATTTTGTGCAAAGTGTTAATATTGACTGATACTGAAATTTAAGGAAAGAAATACAGTTATATATCTAGTGAACTTTTTAGAAATGCAAATACCAGGATGAGAGTGTTCTCAAAAAATAAGAAACTTGTTTTCTATTACAAGAATGCCTGGCATAAAGCATAAGGACACCTGAAGCAAAAATTTTCAGGAAGTACTACTTAATGGACCCAGTACTCTGCTACATAATATTGGGATCCAGAATGGAAGATTTGGCTGGCAATTCAGCTAGAAAAGCAGGATTTGTTAAAGAATATTTCATACAAATATACCTACAAAACAGTGTGAGATGACATATAATGCTGTGCTTGATGACTTAGCATTTTAGCAGAGAGGTTACTTATAGCTTTAATAAAGGAGATAAAATTTCTTAACTAAGAATCCAAGACTTTTCACAGATTGACTCTAGTTTTCTCTTCTGCTCCTATCTGCCTCTTTTTACCACGTACCCTTTACTCTCTAGGCATTGCTTCCTATTCAAGTATGTTATGGCTTTCTGAATTTGTCACTGTTTCTCTTTGTATTAAATATACTTCTCTGCTTGGTCAACTCCTACTTCCATTCAAGACTCGTCTCTTGCATTCCCTTCCCTGTGAGTTACTTATCCATGTAATGCTATTTCCTACACTACTATTCTCCATTCTACTTTGGCACTCGTAATATTTAGAATTATTTATGTTTCTATTTACAAGTCTGGAGCAGGTATAACACCTTAATATTCTCTATAGCACCAAGTACCCAGCAGAATGTTTGACTAATAGTTGGTGCTTAATAAACATTTGTTGCTCCATTCCAATAAAGATTTGTTTATCCATTCAATTTATACATATGTAAGTTTGGAAAAATAAGGGAAGAATCAATTGATGAAGGAAACTTGTGTATCTACCTGAAGAGTTTGGGATTTCTTCTATAGACATGGGTAGCCACAGTAGTTTTGAGCAGAGAGTGAAAGCACTGTTGTAAGGAAATGATTCTGGATGTGGTGAAAATGGACAGAGGATGGAGATGATTTTTTTTTTTGATGGAGATGATTTTTAAGAAGCTAAAGACACAACAGTAAGATAGGCCTTAGCAAGACCCACAAACAATTTAATAGATAATTTAAACGGATGTGTATGTGTGTGTGTGTGACACACACTCACCCCATTAAGGTCCTTTTTCTGTTTCAGAATTCAGTCTAGGATATCACCTTGCATTTACTTCCCATTTCCTTTAGTCTGTGATATTTTCTTAGTCTTTCTATGTATTTCATAATCTTGAACATCTATAGGGGTATGATCAGGTATCTTGTCGAATGTCTCCTTACCTGAGTTCGTCTGGTGTTTTTCTCATGAAAACTGGAGTTATGGGTTTCTGGGAAGAATACTGCCAAGATCAAGTACCCTTATCATCAAGGCTATCAGAGTTTACGTGATATCCATATGACATTTCTGATGATGTTAGCCTATATCATTTGGTTAATGTAGTGTTTGTCAGGTGTATTGATAAAGCTATAATTTTCCCTTTCCCTACTTTATTCTTTGAAAGTAAGTCACTAAGTCCAGCCTATGCTAAGTGAGGAATGGTTTGGAGAGGATTAAGCTCCACCTCCTTGACAGGGGAGTATCTGCACACATTTGGAATTTTTTGGTAAGAAAGATTTTTCTCCACTTCTCCATTTAGTTATCCTATAATTTATTTTTTTAAAGATTTTATTTATTTATTTGACAGAGAGAGAGATCACAAGTAGGCAGAGAGGCAGGCAGAGAGAGAGGGGGAAGCAGTCTTCCCCGCTGAGCAGAGAGCCTGATGCGGGGCTCGATCCCAGGACCCTGAGATCCTGACCTGAGCCGAAGGCAGATGCTTAACCCACTGAGCCACCCAGGCGCCCCTATTCCATAATTTATTAATATCATTATGGACTAATGTATATGTATTTATTTTATACTTTGAATTATAATCCAATCCTGTTTTACTGATTTGTTGTTCACATTGTTCCACATCTGGCCATTGGGAGCTTTTTCAGGTGTTTCCAGTGTCCCTCTGACATATCCCCATCGTTGTGAATTTTTCTTGGGGAGGGGAATCACTTCTGTAATTCCTGGCCGTATAAAGTGCTCCACGCTCATTTTGTATATTCCTCACTTCAGCCCTAGTATCAGTCTTTTCTCCCAGGAGCCCTGGTGCCTTTTACTGCGGAATGGTGTTTATAAACCAAGATCTGGATAGTGACTATGCTTGTTGCTACTGGAACATCATTGTTTCTGGGCCTTTTCGGTGGACAGAGCAAGAAAATACATACATGTATGCTAAACCATGTATATAAACATGCTAAATATTTCTGTATGTACCAATTTTTATCCCTATGAGGCAAATTATGAGTTCATGCATATGTCTTACTCTAATCCAGTATTACGGTTCATTCTAGTCTTCCTCTCGTGCTTGTCTGTAACTGCCCACTTCAACTTTAAGAAACCTGGCTGTCACTTTTTCACCATACATTTATTTACTTATTTGCTCAACAGCAATATATATAGAAAACAGTTTCAGAATTATTAACTTGTATACCCATGAGAAACAAATTTATCAACTATAGTATTTATATATAACTCCTTTTGTCTTTCATTTACAGTTTTCAGTCAAAACATTTTTTTCCCAAAGTTACTTAGCTCAGCCCATTTTCCCTGCTCCCTTCAGAGTGGTCATATCATACATTTGTAATGTAGATGGATTCATTTATCACAGTCTGCATTACATCCTGAAATACTTTGACATCACAATTAATTTTAATTTTTAGTTGGCATACATTAAAATTTACTCCGTGTAATTTATAGTTCTGTCAGTTTTAACAAATACGTGTAAACATTTATCTACCACAAAAATACATACAGGTTCTTCATCCTAAATCTAAAGAATAGTTATTTTAAAAGTTATTTTAAAAGTTATTAAAAGTTCCCCTGTGCATCTTCTTTATAATCAATCCCTTCTCCAACCCATGGCAATCACTTATCTGTTTTCCTTTTACTTATTACATTTTAATGAAGTAATTTGTTGCTAATTAATAGCTGCTTTTGTCTCCCTCACAGGAATATAAGGTCTGTGAGGGCAAGTACCCTGTGTCTTGCTAATCATTGTACGCCTTCTGACTAGAAGAGTGCCTTGTATATCATGAGTGCTTAATAAATATTTGTCGAACAAACAAATCAATGGGGAATTAAGGAATAAGACTGGAATCATTTATTTTAGACCTGATAATGCTTTTTAATGCACTAAAGACTCTAATAGGCATTAGGGATTTAAAGACAAAATATCTTCCTTCAAAAAAAATACGCTTTAGTCAAAGGACAAAACATGTACATGAACTGCTGTAATACATATTAGAATGTGATAAAGATGCCAGAAGAGTGGTAGGGCTAGAGTTCAGGAAAGAAGAAGTCACTTCTAGCTGAGATGTGATATGGTCTGAATGTTTGCATTCCCTCCCAAATTCTTTTGTTGAAACTCTAACCCCCAAGGGCATGGGGACTTTGGGAATTAATTAGGTCACTGGGGCATAGCTCTCATGTGTGGTATTAGTGTCCTTATAAAAGAGCCCCCAGGAAGATACCTTGCCCCTTCTTCCATGTGAGGGTATAGCTAGAACGTGCTGTCTAAACCAGAAAGTGAATTCTCACCAGATATCAGATTTGTATCTTGATCTTGTGTCTTGATCTTGTACTTCGCAGTCTCCAGAACTGTGAGAAATAAGTTTCTGTTGTTTACAAAGCCACCTAGTCTATGGTTTTGTAATAGCACCCCAGACAGACTAAGAGAGGCTGTATGCCCTCTGACTAGGAGAGGCCTTCATAGCCTGGCAAAGACTTCATAGTAAATGTAATAAGGAGTTCATTTAAAAAAAATCTTCTGCCAATAGAACCTGGTTCTGTCATCTTCATGGGGAATGTTGAGAGGGCTTGGATACTGACATGGGTAGAGGGGTAGTAGTGTTTTTGTATATTTTTAAGCTGCTAAAATTTTTAATGGTTTTAAGATATTTTTGTTTCAATTTGCAAGGTTGCACTGTGGTCTATATTAGCTTTGATGAGGACTCATTTTTTTCATTCCCTATCTGTAATCAGGTCCTCAATCTTCTTTATCTTTTTGGTTAATTTTATATTGCATTGATTTCCTTTCAAAATATGAAAAATTTTCATCTTCAGGTAATAGACTCCATTGAAATATGGTAATTGCTTTTGGGAAATATCATAACTGAACTATACAGAGAAAATTACATCCAAAATACATTCAATGTCAAACACATTTTTAGAAAAAAAGTAAATGTATGCTGGAGTGTTTAACTGTGTATAAATACACATTCTCAGGAGGTAATGCTTCAGAAACAAAACAGAAATTTGATAGCTACAATACTGATTGCATGATATGTTTTGAAGGGTGTTTCAAAAATAATCCCAGCTCAAAATACAGCCCCCTTACCAGTCACACTTATTTGGGTGAAAACATAAAAAACCAAGGAAAAATAAAGTTGTATTTCTTGGTAGGAATTGTACCTTAACTCATAATCAGTCATTAATACCGAGCCGGATTTTATTTATTGGGTTAAACTTGCCAGAGATCTAGGTCCAAAAATAATAGATCAGGGGATAGGTAAGTTTTGATGGAGGTAGATGGCAGGAACTGTCTGGAGAAGAGGGCACTACATAAAATGTTGAGCTTGAATAGAGGATGCTGGGAGGTCATGAAGTTGATCAAGGCAATTTAGACATCTTGTGTGTGAAGAATGCTAAGAAGAAGCGTTGTGAAAAAAAAGTCACACAAAGACATCTGTGGACATCTAACAACAAAGTTCATAGGGAACACTGGACTAGGAGTTAAGTGACGGAAAAAAAGAAAAGTCTAGGATAAGGTGAATAAAACTGTGACTTTGACTGAAAAGAGGGGGATGACAAAGTAGGAATCGGGCAAAAAGATAAGATGACAAATCCAGGTAAGTGAATGAAGGCAGGGAGGAGGAGATGAGTACTCTATGATTCGAATTTCTGGTACTCATAATGGTGTATAAATGAAATACAGGTAGATGATTTCATAGCAAATGACCTGAAACTCAGGTACCACTAAGGCACAATAGCAACAGATTCTGTTGCTAGCTTGCATTCTACCCAGTGCCAGCACTGATGCCTGATTTGAGATGGGTAAGCATTTCCAAATAGGTAGGGAAAATCACACCTGGCTAAAGGGAAGGATGGACATGGAAAGCAGAGACAGTTTCTAATAATAAGGTTGAGTCCTTTTTAGTTGGCCTAGCTTTATTTTTGTATTTGCTAGAATTCAGATTAAAAAACAAAGTAATAAAAAAAATTATAAAAGTTCAAATATACAGCCTAACATTGCTTTAGCCTCCAATACCACCACAATTTGCTAATTTTTGTAGCCTCTTTTAGATTCACATTCCAGACCTATCAATTTTTAAAGCAGTTTTGAAATTAGATCCAATTCCATATGACAGATTTATACTTGTTCAGTACTTGGGAAGAAACATGGACTTGTCCTCCTGAGAATAGAAACTGAAAGAATAATGTCGACTTTGTCAAATGATGAACACTTGTATGTTAGAGCAAGAAAATAGAAATGGCAGAATTTTTCCAAAGGGTGGCTATTAAGTATATATATAAAAGTTATTTTAGTGATGATTTGAAAAGAGAATAACAGTTGATGTTGCAAATGACAAATGGATTAAAATGCATATTTATTCATATGACAGAGTGTGCCCTGGGAGAGAAACTTTTTGGTAGGAAGCACTCTCAAAATTAAATGCAAAATTTAATGAAAAAAAGAGTAAGTGAAGAAAGGAGGAAACTAGTGTGAATTAAGAATATGCCCAACAGTGGACTAGATGTTTAGATTGCTTGTCTAATTATGTTAACATGTGAGGAAACTGGGATTTAAAGAGGTTATTGCCCAGTAAATTTATAATCTAGTAAGTGACAGATCCAGGCTTCAAATCCAGTTTGTCTGATGAGTTGATTTTTATTTCAATATCCTCTAAGGACCATAGCATGTTAGTAAGAATATTTTGATAGTAAAAAACTTGGCCAATTTGTAAACAATTTTTTTTTTTTTTTTTTAGTGAATTCAGGCCTAATGATCATAGAGTCAGATAGATCTGGATTGGATTTCTGGGTCCACTGACTGTATGGCCTTTCATAAATCACTTAACATCTCTGAAACTTGTCTTTTCACATATACAAATAAAATTATTAAAATCTATTTGAAAAAAAAGAAAAAATCTATTCAAACGTTAGAAGAATTATACACAACAATATGAATAAAATCCTTAACAGAATATCTGCCAAATAATGAATGCTCAAGGAAAGTAGATTGACTTTGAATAAGGCCCCTTATTGTGGCATATTTCCTATCTTACAGAAAATTGACAGTTGTTAGGAGAAAGTTTTCAACTGTCCAGGAGCAAAAATTCCCTGACCTCTGTATTTAATCTTCGGTAACTTTATCTAATATCAAGCCTTCAACTAGTGCTGGGAAGGTAGACTCTCAGTCTGATTCAGCAATTCTGACCACAAGCAAGGATCTTGTACTTGAATAGGATGATATATCAGAAACTGAATTTACCTTTCTTCCTCTTAATACCCCTTCTCCTGATCACTTCTTACCTTTTTTAATTGGGCTGCTATTATAATAACTAGTATAGTCCATTTCCCAGTAAATGTTTGTACATATAAAGTTTTCAAATCAGGCTTTGATGCCTACCTTTAATTTTAAATCATTTGTCTAAACAGCAAGTAAAGAAAACAGAAAAGAAGGAATTATCCTTTGGGCATGTATGTTTCAGGCACTTTCCTGTGCACTTTGTGTGATTTGTCTCATATATTCCTCTGAACAATGACAGAGTACATTGCCATCTCATAAGTGAGTAAATTGAGGCTCAAAAGTGTGATATAACATTCCCAAGTCCTATAGAATTTTCATAACAGAATTTTCCCATTCCCACTGTCATATGGCTAATTCAGAAGTCTATCTGGCTCAGTTGGTGGGACATGTGACTCTTGGCTCACGGTTGTGAATTCAAGCCCCACATTGGGTGTAGAGATCACTTAAAAATAAAAACTTGAAAAAATAAAACTCTCATTTATAGTTCAGTCATTTATTGGGGATTTCGTTCTCTCCTTCCTTTCTCCCTTTCTCTTTTTCCCCCTGACCCCCCCGACCCTCCCTCTTTTCGTCCTTCCAAGTATTTATTTAACTTAGGGCCAGGCATGTATACCACAGGAATATTGTGGTAATTTGCTAATTGGCCTCCCTGCCTCCAGATTCTCCTCACCACTCCTGCTCACCACTGCCAGATTAATATTCCTAAACCACTAACTTCTTTAATTTCCAGTTCAAAAAGATTGGTAATTTCCCATTGCCCAGAGGATAAAATCAAAACTGCCCATTGGCATGTGCAAAGACTTTCACAATTTGGTGCCAATCTGTCTTACCTGCATTAACTTCCACCCTGCCCTTTAAAAAAAACTGTTAAGTTGTTCTATGTATTACCCTCCTAGACTACAATTGTCTCCCACGCATTTGATCATTCTTCTCCCCTATCTGCTTCCTCCTTTCTATCCATCAAAGACTATTCCATTTTAGAACTCAGAGCAAATACTTCATGTGAGTTCATGCATGACCACTCCATCTATAATGGCATACATTTAATTTGTGTGTTGCTTGGAACATCAAATGTGATGCTTTTCCAAATCATCATTAGAATAAATTTTTACCTACATATATAATAAGCTCTATCTTCCACTGCCACAGTATATTATCCAAACAACCACCATTTACTGCCTAGATTAATATAATACCTTCCTAACAGGTTTTATTGCTTCCAGTCTCCCCTCTTCCATCCACAATGCACACAGTGGTCCTTAAAAAACACACACAAAACAAATTGGGTCATGCAGCAGGTCTGTTTTAAAATACTTGAGCATTACTACTCAAAGTGACCAACATGGTAGTGCCCAAGGTTTTCTACAACTACATATTTTCTGGAAGTCAAGATGACTAAAGCTGTAGTCATGGCTAGATAAATGTCCTGAGGTTGGTGGCTGAATGTAGCCACTCCAGAGCCTAGATGAACTTCAGCTACTACTTTGGCCCTGTGGTCATTTTTCTTCATGACACTGAGCTTGCAGGCAATCATAAATGGTATCTTAGCAGAGCAGCTGAACACATTGAGTTGCTTCATTTGCTTAAATGATACCATCTGGTCTTGAGACCGGACCAGAGCTGATTCAGAAAACCAACAGTCTCCATGGCTCCATGAATTAGACCCATAACCTGCTGAGAGAGAGTGGTAGTTTCTAGCAACTGTGTTGGTATGAGGGCCCTCCTGAGTTCAGAGAAGTCAGTGGAAATTCATAATGCACTGGATTAATCTATCTTTATCTGTCTGAATGACATGGTCGGCAGCATGCTGTTTGGACTTTGTATTTTAGGAAGCCATGTATAGGTAGAACCACTGGCTAACTAGTATAATGCAGCCATTTGTCAGCCAGACAAAGATAATCTTTATGCTATTATCTAGGAGGGAACAGACAGATTTCTCCAGACTACTTTTCTGAAAGAGATGTCAGTCTTCATCATAGGAGGCCTGAGCAGAAGCAAGATAAGGGACCACTTTTAAAAAATGATGGTAGTGAGCATATTCAAGTTGTCTAAGGTTAAGCCTTGATACCTCACTGGGGGCGGGTACATATCTTTCCCCAAAAGGACTATGTATTTTGGCTTGTCCCTGGTTCTCACAAGTAATCTCTAGCTGAAGAAAAAGCAGTATCAGAAGGATTTTGGCCTTATCAACCTAGAGAATATCTGTCCCATCTGCAATATGACTGGTGGTCCTTTACTGTATGTCACTCTGCGCAGTGACACCATGGCAGTCATGTACCATTTTTTCATTTGTATTGACTATCAGCTGAGGAGCACCATGTGGGTCAGGATCACAACAAAACATTTTTCTGACTTGGTGCCAGACACAATATACAGAAACCCTACATTCTTTCTTGTCCGGACCAAATACCTCGCCATTCGTGCATCACCCTCGATTGTAGCCTGACTGACCTCGCACTAGTTATGGCTTCATTACTGGGAGACTTGGCCAAGGAAATTAGAAGATATTAAAATTTTAAAAATGTTTTGTATTTATTGTTTCTCTGTATTTTCTTGGAGAAATAATTGGTAATTGACCAACACATGATCTGAAAGTTATTGCTACTTATATTGCTCTCTCCTTCCTTACATATTCATCAATAATAACAATTGTGATAATAATATCAACCAGTATTTATAAGCACTTAATATAACTTGGCAGATAGGAAGTACCCACCAAGTGGGGACTGTTATGATCACGGCACAGGTCTCACAAGCACCCTGGCTATAAGCTCTCTTATTGTCCATATTTACATAAGCTTAGAGAAGGGACAGGACCCAATACAAGTCACACAATGAATATTTTGCAGAAAAAGATTTTGAACTCCATTCTGACTACACAGGTCAAGTTCTTAACCACCGTGCTCTCCTAACCTGTGTGGTTTAGCTTTCAATAAAGATAAAACTAAAGGAAATAGGTGCAATATAGTGAATGCTTCTCATATGTCAGACTTGGTCTTAAGCACTTCTCATTAATTTAATCCTCAAATCCTAGGCATGAATGTTATCCTGCTCATTTAGATGGGAAGAAACTGAGGCTCAGAGAGATGAAGTCACTTGTCCAGTGTCACACAGTGAGTAAGCAGACCAGGATTCTAACCCATCTTGGTCTGACCACAACATTCATGATCATTAAAAGTTTTTGTTTATTTGAAAAAGTAATCATGTACTTGAACAAAAACACAATATAAAAGAGTATAACTACTGGGGTGCCTGGGTGGCTCAGTGGGTTAAAGCCTCTGCCTTCGGCTCAGGTCATGATCTCGGGGTCATGAGATCAAGCCCCGCATCGGGCTCTCTGCTCAGCAGAGAGCCTGCTTCCCCCTCTCTCTCTGCCTGCCTCTCTGCCTACTTCTGATCTCTCTCTCTCTCTCTCTGTCAAATACATAAATAAAATCTTTAAAAAAAAAAAAAAGAGTATAACTACCGTCCCAGACCATAAATCCCCATTGCCAGAGGCAATAAACGCTGTCAGTTTATTGTGTAGTTTTCAGAAATTTTCTAACCTTAGCCTCTGTACACTGTGTTCTGCACTTTGTGGTTTTTTTTACTTACTATATCTTAGATATTTTCTCATGATTAAAAAATCAACAACATCTCATTTCTTTAAAAATAAAGATCAAACTTCTTAAAAAGCCAATAAAGCTCTACATGATCTTGGACTGTCTAGTTCTCCAGCCTCATGCTGCAGTTTCCATCTTTTTTCTCTTTGTGCTCCACCCATACTTTTCCTCCAGTCATCTCTATTGTTCACTTAAAATTACTGCATGTACACAAACCTGAGGCTCTAAGCCTTTCTCTGTGTTCTCACAAGTAGGTTTATGAATCCCACAGTCATCCTACAACCATCTCATTGCCAATGGGAGAATAAGGACCAAGGACTATTAGAATCTACCCTCTAACATGTTACTCTAAAATATTATAAGTGCTGTGATAGAACCAAGTTACACCGAAGCGGACACCTAATCGGGCTTTGAAGACTTACGGAAGACTTTATGGAGGAAGTAGTATCTGACCTGGAAAAATGATCTGGTGATTAGGTGGGAAGGGAGCGAGAATAAAGAAAGCTCTAGAAAGCACAAATTACAACCACAAATGTCTGGAGCAAATTGGTGACAAAGGGAGGCTTCATAAAGCCCTCATAAACTCTGTTAGTACTGCCCTCCAGCTACAAAACACACATACAAAAACATTTGTTTGTTATGGAAATACAACTTCAGATTAACATGTTCAGCGTCATCTTCCAACAACATTGTTTCCCCTAAAGACTTCCGGTAGTACTGTAGCCCCTAAAGCCTTTCTGACCTTTCGATGTCTTGAGCAGTCAGAAGCATATTTTATAACTGCAAATTATTTAGTGTAGATGGAGCACATTTTGCAAGCATTTGATGGAAAGAGGAAATAAACAGTGAAGGCAAGAGATAAGGCTGGGGAAATAAGCCGGAGCCTGATCATTAAGCATTTGATGAGTTACATCACAGTCAACAGACTTTATCTTAAAAGTAATAGGAAGAAATGAAGGTTTTTTTAACAGAGGAATTACATGACCAGTTTTGTGATTTCTGCTTCAGGAAATCAATTTGGACTACACCCTCGAGAAAGGGTTTGAAAGGGCAGAAAATGAAGTCAAGGGGATGAGTTGGGAGAAAAGTCATTTCGGTAATCCAGATGCGAGAAGATGATGGTTTAAGATAAAGTAACAGAAGTACCATAGATGTGTTTAGAGATAGGTAGGTTGTAGAAAAAACAAAGTGGCTGATTGGAAAGATTGAACAATCAAGAATGGCTGCTTACCTTGAATTGGCAGGCATCAGAGGAGAAGCAAGTTTAAGGAAAAGAAGGTAATCTCAGCTTTGATAAATTTGATTTTTAAATATTATTTGAACGTAATAGAAAAGATCACATAAGTATAGAGTGTGGTGAATCATCACATAGTAAACATATAACAATCACCTCTAATCGAGAAACAGAGCACTGCTAGGTCTCTAATGGCCCCCTCATGTTTTCTGATCAGTCACTACCCTGACTCACTGACCCACAGCTGAATAGTAATACCTGACTGATAATATCATAGCTTAGTTTTGCGCTATTTTAATTCTATAAAGGAAATCGTGTATCATTTACTTTTGTTTCCAGCTATTTTGGTTCAGTGAAATTCATCCATATTTTCTATGTGCGCTGTTAGTGGCTTCATTCTCATAAAGCAATTCATTAAACATTTCTACTGTTATTGGATAATTGCATAAAAGAATGCTATGAACATTCTTATACATGTCTTTTGATGCATATACATATGACTTTTTGTTAGGTGCATAGCTGGGAGATGAATTGCTGGTTCATATGTATACATAAGTTTAACTTTGGTAGATACTGACAACTTTGCAGAGTTAGTGGTGCATATGAGTTTCAGCTGATCCTGATCCTTGTCAGTAAGTTTTGCCAGTCTTTTTAATTATAGCCATTCCAGTGGGGTTTTAGGTGTATCTCCTGGTTTCAATTTGCATTCCCTAATGACTAATGGGATAGTGCATTTTTCATAAACTTACTGGACATTTGGATATACATTTTTTGTAAAGTACGTTGAATCTATAGATATTTCAATCTATTGATAAAGTGTATCTTTCCATTTTAAAAAATATTCTTTAATTCTCAAAAATATATAAAGTTTGTATCTGTCCTAAAGCTTTCATTAGATTTATTCTTATATTTGTGATAATTTGATGTTATTATAAGTAGTACCTATTTTTTAAGTTTTATTTTTTATTTTTTAAGATGGGAAAATTACAGCATGCCTGAATTTTGAACATTAATTTTATATTCAACAACCGCGCTACGGTCCACTTGTTAATTCTAATAGTTTACTTGTAAATATTTTGGATTTTATATATATACAACCATACCTTCTGAAATCAATGAATTTTCTTTCTTTCCATTTTGTATACATTTAAAAATACATTTCTCTTTTATTATTGCATTAACTGGGACTTTCAACTCAATATTGTAAAGAAGTTGTCTCTTTCCTCAAAGGAAAGACTTTCAACATTTTGTCATTAAGTCTGGTAATTGTTCTAGGGATCTTAACACTGTCTCTGGACACTGTCTCTGAAATTAAGGAAGTTTCATTCTATTCCTAATTTTATTTATTTGTTTATTTATTTATTTATTTATTTATTTCATTCTTTTTGATGGCTAAGTAATATTCCATTGTAAATATATACCACTTCTTTATGCATTCATCAGTTGATGAACATTTGGGTTCTTTCCATAATTTGGCTATTGTTGATAGTGCTGCTATAAACATAGTGGTGTGTGTGTCCCTTCAAATCAGTACTTATGTATCCTTTGGATAAATACCTAGTAGTGCAATTTCTGGGTCATAGGGTAGTTCTACCTTTAATTTTTTAAGGAACCTCTATACTGTTTTCCCATTAATAAAAGAAAGGATAGGAACCATATGATCCTCTTGATAGATGCATAAAAAGCATTTAACAAAATACAGCATCCATTCTTGGTAAGGACCCTCAACAAAGTAGCAATAGAGGGAATGTACCTCAACATCTTAAAGGCCATATATATGAAAGACCCATAGCTAATATTCCTAATTTTCTAAGAATTATTTTCCTCCCTTACCATTAAGGAATCTTGAATTTTATCAAATACTTTTATTATATCTATTGAGATCATCATATGATTTTTTTCCTTTATTCTATGTAGTAAATTTCAATGATGGCTTTGCAAATGTTAAACGAATCTTGCATTCCTGAAAAAATCCAACCTCATCATGTATTATATTTATTATATATTTCTGGCTTTAGTTTATGCTTTTTGCACATATGTTTATGGTAGGAATAGACTTGTAATATTGCATCTACACATTGGCTTTGTCAGGTTTTAGTGTTATAGTGTTATAGTTTTATATTGACTTCATAAAATGAATTGGCAAGAACTGAATATTTCTCTATTCACTGGAAAAATTTGGGTAAGTTCATGGACATTTATGAATATGTGTGGGGAAGTTCATTGGGAAAGCTATCTTTCTTAAATATGTTTAATTTTCTTTCTTACTGAGTTGAATAATTCAGATCTATACTTTTTTTGTGTCCATTGTATAGGTTGTACTTTTATAGGAAGTTACCAATTTTATTTAAATTTTCAAAATTTATTGGCATAAAGCTGTTCATAATATCCTCTAATTTGTTTGATATATGTAGATTCAATAGAATTTTTACTTCTAAATATTCATGTATACCTTTTCTATTTGGCTTTTTTCCTTCTTTCTCAGTCTTGCCAGGGGTTTATCAATTTTATTGGTCTTTTTCAAAGAAACAAACTGTGCTTTTTTATATTTTCTCAGTTTAGTTCTTTTATATTAATTTCTGCTCTTTGCTATTTCATTCTGTTTGCTTTCTTTTACTTTAACTTGTTTCTTTCTTCTTTTTTTTTTTTTTAACTTGAAATGGATGTGTCGTGCACATCTTGGGCCTCACTTCACATGCTCTAGGCCTGCCTTTTTTCGCTAGACATTGCTGTGGCAGCCAACTTCACACAGGTGTAACCTGACAGCACTCTACCTCACTTCACCAGGGCTTATCTTACTCTGCAATGGCGGATATATGTGAGAATCTGCCCTGCACCCATGAACACACAGCTTAGAAGTATTAGGGGGCCTAGAAGTGTGGGAGTCCATGGAAAAGCTCTTGATTAATTGAAAATAGAAGCAAGAAGATAAGCTCCCTTCTCTTCCCATGGGCTGATAATTCTCAGGCACATTCTTCTTGGCCCCTCAGGATATTCCCCTTTATTCTTTTTCTAATATATGTATTTCAGGCTATACATTACACTGTAAGAGTGGTTTTATCTACCTCCAACAAATTTTAATATTATAGTTTATAATTTATAATGTAATTTATATTTAATATTGTTATTTCATTATCATTCAAAATATTTTCTCATTTTCATTGTTATTTTTTTCTTTTACCCATCGATTATTTAAAAAACTATTGCTAAATTTCCAAATATTTGGGAGATTGATTTCATTGTTATCTTTTTTGTCAATGTTTTCAAGATTATTTCCATTGTGGTCAGATTATATAATTTGTGTTATAATAATTAATTATTATAATTAATCACACAAATTAGCTGAGATTTATATTATTTCTCAGCATATGGCCAATTTGGTAAGTATTCCAAGAATTTGCATTCTGTAGTTGATGCATTTCTATAAATGTCAGTTGGATTAATTTTGTCAACCACGTTGTTAAAATTTTATGTATAACCTTTAATGTTTCTGTCTGCTTAATGTATTACTCAGGATGGTATGCTGAAATCTACTACTATGAGTAGATTTTTGAAAATATTTTATCCTTTTTACTCTGTCAATTTTTTACTCTCTATATTTTTAAGCTATGATGTTAGGGCATATAATTTATTATATTGTTCTACCTTATTGACCTTTTATTCTAAAATATCCCTTCTCTTTCTAGTAAACCTTATCACCTTAAAATCTGCTTTGTCCAATATTAGTATTACTTCACTATGTATCTTTAATATTTGCATGACATATATTTATCTTATTGCTTTCAAGCTTTCTGAATTTTTGTTTAAATTGTGTCTCTTGTGAAAAGTAACTTTAAAAATTCATTCTAGGGGTGCCTGGGTGGTGCAGTTGATTAAGTGTCTGACTCTTGATTTCGGCTCAGGTTGTGATCTCAGAGTCGTGAGATCAAGCTCACATGCTGGGTTTCATGCTCAGCACAGAGTCTACTTAAAAGACTCTCTCTCCCTCTCCCTCTGCCCCTCCTGTTAGGAGTTAATTGGACAATTAGTCAGGGCCAGGGTCCCCAAAAATAAAGCAAAAAAGCCGGGACAGCTAAGACAAAAACCACACTAGCATCCTGTTTTACAGCTTAGACAAGACTACGGTAGCGTCCTGTCTAGCAGCCTTTGCAGGAGCGACTTTCAGAAAACATCCTGAAACGAAACAATTAACCATAAAACATTGGTTACTATCACAAGTTGAGGCAGTTAGTCTCCAAATGTCAGCCCAAAAGACCATCAACATATGAACAGTAACCCAATAGGTACACAGGTGCATGATCAAAGCCCTGGTTGGCACACCTTAGCAGCCAGTCCACAAGGGGCCCACACTCAGGATGCTCAAGATAGTTCTGCAAAGAGTTTATAAAAACCCCTAAATTTGGGGGCACCTGGGTGGCTCAGTGGGTTAAGCCTCTGCCTTTGGCTCAGGTCATGATCTCAGGGTCCTGGGATCGAGCCCTGCATTGGGCTCTCTGCTCAGCAGGAAGCCTGCTTCCCCCTCTCTCTCTGCCTACTTGTAATCTTTTTCTCTCTGTCAAATAAATAAATATTATCTTAAAAAAAAAAAACCCTAAATTTGAAGGCCCAAACGGCAACCCTGTTGGGTCCCCTTCCTCTCTGGGAGCTTTGTACTATTCCTCAATAAACTTTGCTTTGCTGCCCACCACTCTTTGTCTGGTCTACCTCTTCATTCTTCAAAGTAGCATGACCAAGAACTGTGGGCACTAAGAAAACAAAAATCCTGTAACACTCCCACTTGTATGCTCACTCTCTCTTTCAAATAAATACCTAAATCTTAAAAAAAATTCGTTCTAAACATTTATTTTCATTTGGAGGTTTTTTTAATTTTTGATGAAGTTTGGGTTTAAATTTACCAACTTACTTTTTGTTCTTTATATGTGGATCTATTCTATGATTTATTTATTCCTTATTTTTGGAGTAATCAAGTATTTTTATTGTTCTGTTTTCCCCACTATAGCTCATCAGCGATACATTCTTTTGTTCTTTCTTCAGTAGTTATTCAGCATGACATTATTATTGTTTTATGTACTACTCATTTATATTTAGCTACATATATACTCTCTGCATTGTTCTTTTTTCTTTCTCGCATTTCTATGCTTCCATCTGGATTAATATTTGTTTTTTACCTGAACTCTCTTTTGGTATTTCTTTTAGTTCAGGGCTGCTGATAATAAAGTTTCCTAATTTTCTGTTTTTCTGAAAATACCTTGATTACAGTTTATTTTTGAGGAGATTGGCTCCTGGCCAAAAAACTTACATGAGATTTTTCAGGCCCTATGTATGATTGTTGCATAGCCAATTACCAAGACTTTATATGGTAGTCCTTATAGGGGAAAGCTACCCTTCTCACACTAGGTTTGGTATATTGCCAGTCTCCGAAGGGAGTTGCAGTCAAGGGCTCAGAGTCCACTGGCTGGCCATGTTCTTATGTGTATTTTGCATTCCTACCTCAGGTGCTTTTATTTAGCGACCTCTTTATATGGGGTCTTCTTCAGGTACCTCTGCCTAGGCCTTCTTATGGGCTGAGGGGGAAAACGTGAAGATACTTTTTTCCACTCTCAGTACTTTGGTACTTACTAGACCTTCTCCTACTTTCCCCTCTCCAGTCCCCCAAGTACAGAGTCTATAAAACTCAAAGAGCCTTTTTTTGAGACTTCTTTGGCAGTGAAAAAAAAAAAAAAACCATATCTGTTGATCCACTTGATCCTCAACCAGCATGCCATTCCATGAAACAATATGGAACAGCAGGGAGTCAGAGTTTTCTCTGGTTTAGCCTCTTGCTATATGATTAAAGGTTCAATGTTACTTTCATTTTTGGCTTGTTGCTATAATTGACTACTCCATTACCTGACAATTCACTCTCTCCAATTCAGCTGGGCTTGTGACAGTTTTTTGAGATACTTTTTCCTTTGTGTAAAATTCTAAATTGAAGATTATTATCTATAATCAGCATTTTTAAATGTAATTACATGGTTTTCTGGCTTTCACTATTTCTGTTGAAGAACTGGCTATCTTTTTAGTGTTGCTCCCTTTATAATGATATGCTTATGTTTCTATATGGTTATATTAAAATTTTTATTTTTATCTTTTCATATTATTACTGTGATATACCTAAATGTGACCTTCATTGAATTTATCCTAATTAGGGGATATAGTTTCTTGAAATCATGGCTTTTGAGAGCTTTGGACAATTCTTGATCACTACAGTTCAAATAGTTCTTCTATGCCACTTTTTATCTCCCTTGCTTCTGGCCCACCAAATTAAACATATATTAGACCTACCATATGACTTTCATGCTCTTTTGTAGTATCTAAACTTTTTCTCCTTTATCATTCAATTTGGATATTTTATTTGGCTCTGCCTTCTAGTTCACATATTATCTCTTCTACTATATCTTTATATGCCCTTAAGTGCATCTATAGCTCTTTTTAACAGCTGCGGTGAGATATCATTGATACAAAATGTACTGCATGTATTTAAACTACACAATTTATAATTTCTGATGTAAGCATATACCCAAGAAACTATCGCCACAAGATAACAAATATATCTCACCAAAAGTTTTCTTGTGCTTCTGTAATTCCTCCTTCAAACCCTGTTTCCATCCATTTCTAGATAATCACTGATATAATTTGCATCATGCTTGCATTTTTTAGAATTAATATAAATGAAATAATCAATTATGTACTTTGTGTTTTTGATTGTCTTTAAGCATAATTATATTGAGATTCATCCATATTGGTGTGGGTATCAATTGTGTTTTTTTTTATTGCCGAGTAGTTTTCCACTGATTGAATATACTATAATTTGCTTATTTACATGTATATGCACATTTGGATTGCCTCTAGTTTGGAGATATTATGAGTAATGCTTCTTTGAACATTTGTGTATGTCTTTCAGTGGGTTTATGCTTTTGTTTCTCTTAGGTAACTACCTAGAAGTAGGATGGTTGCGTTATATGGTAGATGTATGTTTAAGTTTTTATGATGATTTCAAAAAATTTCTAAAGTGCTTGTACCATTTTACAGACCCATTAGCAATTTATGAGTGGTCCAGTTACTAGACGTCTTTGGTGAATCTTGGTATAGTCAGGATTTTTTTAATCTATTTTTGTATATGTTGTGGAATAGGGGTGCAACTTCATTCTTTTGCATACGGCTATCCAGTTGTTCCAGTACCATTTGTTGAAAAGCCTATTCTTTCCCCATGGGATAGTTTTGGCACCCCTGTCAGAAATCATTGGCCATAGATACAGTGTTATATGAGGACTTTCAATTCTATTCTATTAATGTATATGTCTATGCTTATGCCATTACTATAGTCTCTTGATCACTATTGCTTTGTAATAAGTTTTGAATTTGGGAACTTTGTTTTCAAATTGTCTTGCTTATTTTGGTTCCACTGAGTTTTCATATAAACTTTAGGAAATAGTGTTTGTCAGATCTCTCCATTGTAAAGTCACTCTTTTCCTCCTTTATATACTGTACTCTTTGAAGGAAGTAACTGTGTGTTGCCTACACTTAAGGAATGGAGAGCTACGGTTCCCCTTTTGTAGGGTGGAATACTTACAAAATTCATTTGTAATTCTTCAGCACAAGAGACTTGTCTCTGCTCCATTTTTAAAAATTTATTGAATCATTTATTTATATCAGTATGGACTGTTGTATATTTATTTTATACTTTGTATTTGTTATGAACCAAATAGTGTCTCCCCAAAATTTATATGTTGAAACCCTAACCCCAATACCTGCATTTGGAGATAGGGCCTTTAAAAAAGTAATTAAAATGAATGCATTACGGTGGGCTGTAAACCAATCTTTCTGATATACTTGTGAAAAGAAATTAGGACATACAGAGAGACAGCAGGGTATGCATATGCACAGAGCAAAGGCAGTCCTTGTGGGCACACAGCAAGAAAACAGCGATCTATAAATCAAAGAGTAAGGCCTCAGAAAAAACTGAACCTTCTAACACTTTGATCTTCATGTATAATTTCCAGAACCGTAAGAAAATACATTTTTGTTGTTTAAGTCACCTACTCTGTGGTTTTGTTATGGGACCCCTGGTAAAATAATACAGTATTAGAATCCAATGCTACTTCATTTATTTTGCTGCTCAAATTGTTCCAGCTTTGATCTTTGGTATCTCTTTCAGATGGCTTCTGTTTCACTTTGACATACTTCCTCTTCTTCATTTTTCCCAGTAGTTCTCTATGTTCTAGCAGTATAAAGAGTTATAAGCCCCAACTTGGATATATCTTGCCCCAATCCTAGGATCAGCCATTTCTCCAGAGTCATTTTATTGGAAAATGGTATTAGAAACCATGAACTGATTTCTAAGTATATTCTTCCTCTCTCATATCTTTTTTGTTTCCTATTCCTTTTTCATTGCATACTCTTACATTAGGTTAATATTTTATCATGTAGCATTTTAAATTCCTTAATGATTTTTTCACTATATGTTATTAAGTATACACCTACCAGAATATACTTCAGATTTGTACTAACTTAATTCCAGTGAGATACAAAAATGTTACTCCTATATAACCCTATTCCCCTTTCCCTCTTTCTGTGGTATTATTGTTATATGAATTACATAATATATGATACAAATACAACAATGCATTATTAAATTGTTGATATAAATTTTTATATCTTTTTAAAAATATGAGAGAAGAAAGGAGGGACAAGATATATTTATAACATTTGTTTTATTAGCGCCACCGCCCCCCCCAGTGAAACTTGTGACGTTGCTCCTATGAGGATGCAACCATAGGTATGCCCATTGTCATCCTCCCTGTGATGACAGTGGTTTCATTAGGTCTCTCTTTTATTGTCTTTCACTGACCGCTCCCAGATGTCAAGCTCCACTAATTGCTGGCGGACTGCCCTATTGTTTACAAACAATGTCCTGGACATAAATTGCTTCATCAACTGATCCAGTTACATTTAGACTCCTCCGTAGGGATAGTTTGTGTGGTCAGTGCTTGAGATTTGTTCTGACTCTAAGAGGGCTCTCTTTCCCCGGTTCTTTCTGGTAAATTAGATGGACTATGGTTTAACTTATATGTTTCATAAGTCTGCCAGTCTCCTAATTGCTTTCCTCCATAAACTCCATTGTTTTTTTAGAGTGTCTTCAGGCTTAAACTTCCTGATAATCTAGTATAAATGAAGTCAATTATTTTGGGGAGAGCTTTGGAGCTCTTTGTTTTAAGGGTTCCTTTTTTCCCAGAGCAAAGTCTCTGAGCCATGGTTTGTAACATGAGGACACAGAAAGGATACAGTTATCTTTGTATGACACTCCTCTTTTAAGAGCTGGACACTGGGAACAAGAGAGCAGTAGTCTTCAGTCTTGCTTGTCTTGGTATGAAATCACTACCTATGAGCTAGAGAGAAGGCAGTTTGGACCCTAGTATTTTCAGCATGCTGTACCCAAGGTAGAGCCTGCATTTCATGGCAGGAGAGTCAGCAGAAAAAAGGAGCCCCATTTCTCAACCCTATTTACCCAGAACATACCTTCAGCAAAAGGTCAGGGGAGGGATGAGAAATGCTAATGTCTTGCCTCTTCTGGGAGAATACCACAGCCCTCTGACTGGTTGCTAGGAGATGAGGAAACACTATGCACTTGACTATACCAGCCTGGAGAAAAGTTTCTATTTTGCTCTCTGGTAGCAGGGAGGGAGGGAACAGGTTGTGGTTCAAATACCACAGGCTCTTGCTGTGCTCACCAAATTTTAGTAATTTTCTTTAATAAATGTTTCTTTTTTGCTGTATGTCTTTTTATATTGCTTTTTGAGAGTTCTTTTTATATATTCTATATACAAATCCATTATCCTCTACTTTCTTTAGCATTGATTTCTTTTCCTACTTTTTTAAAATGGAGACTGAGGTCATTGTTTGAAAACTCGCTTCTTTTTTAATATAGATATTTAGTGCTATAACATTTTTTCTCTAAATACTATTTTAAGTTTCCCAGAAATTTTAATATGTTGTGTTTGCATTTTAATTTATTTCAAAATACCTTCTAATTTCCTTTTTGATTCCTATTTTTTGACTCAAGTTATTTAGAAATATGTTTTTTTTGTTGTGAAATACATTTAGGGATTTTATAAATAACTTAATTATTGATATTTAATTTACTTGCATTATGACCAAATAACATGCTTTGTATTATTTTGAATCTTTTAAAATGTAGCGATACCTGTTTTAGACTCAGAATATGGTATCTCAGTAAATTTTTCATGTGTACTTGTAAAGAACGTTTATTTTGATGTTATTGCGTTGAGTGTTTATAAATGCAAATTAGATCAACTTGGTCAGTAAATAGTGTTGTTCAATTTTTCAGTGTTACTGATTTTAGTTGTCCCTATCAATTATTAAGAAAGAGTTATTGGAATATCCTATTTTATTTATGAAATGTCCATTTCTTATTGCTATTCTATACATGTTTGCTTCATGTATTTGAAGCTTCATTATTAGTTGCATAAATGCTTATCATTGTTATGTTCTCTATATAAACTGATTGAATGATTATTAAGTGACCCTTTTTATTCCAGAAAACATGTTTGCATTGCTATGTATTTAGACTGATATTAATCTAGCTGCCAAGCTTTCTCTTCATTAGTTTTACCATAGTATATAGTTCTCCATCCTTTTTACTTATGACATTATATTTATCCTGAGTTCCTTGTATGCAGTACGTTGTTGAGTCTTGCCTTTTTATACAATATGACAATCTATGCTTTTAATTGGAGTATTTAGACAATTTACAATAACTGTGTACGGAGAAGGTGGCTTTAAATCTAGCTTTTTGTGTTTTTTCAAATTTGACTCATCTACTTGTTTTCCTTTTATCCTTTTTCTACCTTCTTTTTGACAAAATAAAATGTATTTTTATAGTTCCATTTTATCTCCTTTGTTGGCTTACTAGCTATAACCATTTTAAAAAATTTAGTGGTTGCTTTATGATTTATAGTGTATATCTTTATAATATCACAGTCTACTAAAAGTAATAATATACTTTACTTATTGTATAAGATCCTTACAATAATTTACTTCTCTTTCACACTTTCTTGGCCTTTGGGTTGCTGTCATACATTTTATTGTTAATTACCTTAAACCCTTTTCAATATTTTCAAATGTTTACATTTTTTAAAATATAATTTATAGTTATACATATTTACCATTTCTGGTCCTCCTTATACCTTTGTATAAAACCAGATTTTTTATTGAACTATAGTTAACATACAGTGCTATATTAGTGTCAGGTGTAAAATGCAGTGATTCAACAATTCTATACATTACTCAGTGCTCACCGTGATAAGTATAGTCACCATCTGCCACCAAACAATGTTATTACAGTATTATTGACTATATTCCCTGTGCTATACTTTTCATCCCTGTGACTTACTTATTTTATAACTGGAAGTTTATACTTCTTAATTCCCTTCACCTATTTTGCTCATCTCCTGCACCCATCTCCCCTCTGGCAACTACCAATTTGTTCTCTGTATTTATGAGTCCAAAACCAGATCTTCATCTCTATGGTTTTCCTTCTGCCTAAGAATCTCCCTTTAACCTTGCTAGGAGTGAAGTTCTGCTGGTAATGAATTCTTTCACCTTTTCTATGTTTAAGAAAGTCTTTATTTCATCTTTATTTTTAGAAGATATTTTTCCTGGTATAATATGTTGGGATGATAGCAATTTTTTTCTTTCTGTATTTTAAAGATGTTGCTGTACAGTCTTCTCTTTTCCATTGTTCTAGACATGGAACTGGCTGTTCTATTATATTTTTTCCTCTGAACATAATGTGACATTTCTTTCTGGCTACTTTTTAGATTTTCTCTTCATCACTAGTTTAAGTAGTTTGAATATCATGTTTCTTGGTGTAATTTTCTTCATGTATTTTTCTGTTTGAGTTTTGCTGAACATCTTGGATCTCTGGATTTATAGTTTTAATCAATTTTGGAATATTTTTGGCCTTCATTTCTTTAGATATTTTTCTTTCTCAATCTCTTCTTTGGCGACTATAATTACACATATATTGTCCCAGTGTTCACTGATGCTCTGTCAATTTTTAGGATTGTTTTTTTTCTCTACGTGTTTTATTTTGTATAGTTTCTATTGCTGTGTCTTTAAGTTAGCTATAATTTTTTTCTAGTTTTGAATCTGCTGTTAGTCATATCCAGTGTATTTTTTATCTCAAATATTGTATTTTTATTTTCTAGAAGTTTTATTTTGGCCATTTTTATATCTTCCATGACTCTACTTAATATCTATCTTTTTGGGTACATGGAAGATCATTACAACTGTTTTAATGTCACTGCCTACTAATTTTATCATCGGTTTTGTTTCTGGGTGTATTGATTAGTTTTTCTCCTCATTCTGGGTCCCATTTTCCTTCTTTGCATGCTCGGTAATTTTTGACTGAATGCTACATATTGTGGATTTTATCTAGCTGATTATTTTTGTATTCCTGTGAATATTCTTGAGTTTTTTCTGCAACACAGTTCATTTATTCAGGAATAATTTGGTCTTTTTGAGGTTTACTTTTAAGTTTTGTCAGGTAATATCAGTGCAACCTTTATTCTAGGTCTAACTTTGTCTCATTGAGGCAATAGCCTTCTGAATCTTATCCAAATTGCTATGAAGGACGAGACTTTTTTCCTCATTGTGGCTAGTGGAAACACAAACTATTTCCTGCTCCAGGAATTGGTGCCTCTAATTCTTTCAGGAGTGTGTGTGTGTGTGTGTGTGTGTGTGTGTGTGTGTGTGTTTTCTGGCCTTGGGTATTTTTTTCCTGACACATGTTCTGATTAGTACTTGTCTAAAGAATTGAGAAGACCCCTTTGGAGTTCTTGAGCCCTTTTTCCATCTGAATTTCTCCTCTATATACATTAACCTGAAATCTCTTTCCATCAAGTAAACTGGAATAGTCTTAGGACTCACTTGTTTGTTTCCCATTTCCCTGGAAACACTGTTCGGTGGTACCAGATATCTAATGTCTAAAAACTATTATTTTGTATATTTTTTTCTGATTTTTAAATTCTTTTGGTCAGGGAGATAAATCTAGTTCCTGAAAGTCAGTCTTGGACAGAAGCAGAAATTTGATCTTCTGAATTCTAAATTCATTTATTGTATTTCTTAAGTCTAAAATTATTATTTGATTTTTAGTTACCAGTTCTCTGATATTTTATATTTTAATTCATTTTTTGAACATTTCATGAGTCATCTAAAGTCTCTGTCACCTTTTTAACAATTTTTATACTTTTTGTATTATGAAGACTTTTAAACATCTACAAAGCAGATTGGATAGTATAATTAATTCTGATATACTCCTCAACAGTCCCCAGCAATCATTATAATGTAGTCTATCGGCTCATCCCCTTCCTTCATACTGTTTTGAAGCAAATCCTAGATGCTCTCTCATTTTTTAATAAATATTTCAAAATGTATCTCTTAAATATAAGGATACTTTAAAAAATAGTAATCACAGTGTGAGTATGGTACCTAAATATTAATTAAAATTACTGTATATCATAAAATATCCAGGCAGTATTTAAATTTCCATTTGTCATAAATATCATACTTTTTTTTACCATTTATTTATTTTAGAGTGGGGGGAGGGGCAGAGAACCATAAGCAGACTCCACACCCAGCATAGGGCCCAACAATGCCCTGGATCTCACAACCCTGAGATATGACCTGAGCTGAAATTGAGTCACTTAACCGACTGAGCCATCCAAGGCACCCCCATTTTTTTAACATTTAAAAATTAAAGTTGGGTCGCCTGGGTGGCTCAGTGGGTTAAAGCCTCTGCTTTTGGCTCAGGTCATGATCTCAGGGTCCTGGGATCAAGCCCCGCATCAGGCTCTCTGCTCAGCAGGGAGCCGGCTTCTCCCTCTCTCTCTGCCTGCCTCTCTGCCTACTTGTGATCTCTCTCTGTCAAATAAATAAATAAAAATCTTTAAAAAAAGAGAGTTTGGGATGAAAAAAAATTAAAATTAAAATTAATGTTAACATAATGTCCACATATTGCCACTGACAGATACGTATTTTAAATTATTTTTATCTGTAGATTCACTGTCCATTTTTTTATGCAGCTTATTTATAACAAGGAAAAAGAAATTTAGTCATTTGTTCTGGATAGTTTTCCAAACTAGCTTTTACAGATTGCTTCTGTGTAGTATAGATCAATATGTTTCCCTGTCTTTTATATTTTATGTGAATCAGAGCTGGTAAACTAGAGTCCTTGGACCAAATTTGACCAACCATGTGTTTTTGTATAGTGTGCAAGCTAAGAATGTTCTTTTCATTTTTAATGGTTGAAAATTAAAAAAAAAAAAAAAGAACATGCAGGAGAGACCATATCTAATCCACAAAATTTACAATATTTACTCTCTGGCCCTTTATAAAAATTTTTTGCAGTTCCCTGCTTTTAATTAAAAACTGAATCCAGAGATTTGGAGCTGATCTATGTTTATCCTTTTTTTTTTTTGGTAAGACTACTTCATAGGTTGTCTTGGCTTCTTCTATCACATGGCATACAATATCTGGTTGACATTTAACTGACTAGGTTTGATTGAAAGTCCAATATTGTAAATAGAAAGACAGAGATTTATAATCTGAATATTATCATCCCCTAGAAAAAGATTTAATGCTCATTTTACAAATTATTCAGATTAGCGGCAGATTACATTGATCTAATCAAGGAATATACTGATTCAAAGCTATGTTTTAGTCCTTGTAAGGGTTAATCTATTTTTATTTCACCAGTACTTCTAAGGTACATTCTTTTCAGGTCTGAAATAAAAGCTGGAAGTGTTTATCAGGTCTCATCCTCCTTTTGGGACCTTGAACTCCAATAAATTTCCTCAGCCATGTGTGATTGCTCAAATTTCTGTATGCAGCTCTCCTGGGGAAAAGTTGTACCAAATGTCAGGCCTTCCTTTGTTACATTTTCTCTGGGATATTGGCCCCCCAAGTGCTTTCTATATGTAAAGCTTTCCAATACCTTCAATTAGGTTTGTCTAGCTTTTCCTCATGTTCTTATCAGTAGGGTTGTTACACAACAAACTACTGCACTATTGCCATCAATGGTAATTACATATTTTATTTGAGATGCTTATACAACATCTAAAAGGGAAATGTCTAGAAGGCAATTAGATATAAGGATCTGGGACAATTCCTCTGCCTGTCTCCTAAATATTGGTGTCTTCCTAAATCTCTTCTCATCTCCGTGTCCTTGAGTGACCTATAAACCTCTATGGCTTCATTTACCATTTATATGCTTATGCCTCTTCTTTCTAATATATGTCGTACAGGGCTTTCTCCTAAAATCTACCTTTAATTTCTAAGTCTCTATAAGTTACCCACTTTGATGTTCTGCACACACTTCAAAATCAGATCTCTTGATTGCTCAACCCACCAACTAACTTACTCTTTGTTCTGAGTTCAAGTTCTTCTTTCTTAAAACTATCATCTAATTCTTCACCAAGTTCTGTTTGCCTCCTAAATACCTCTCAATTCGATTCATCTCCCTCCATCTTTATTGTTACCATATTGATCTTTTCAATGTCAGGGACCATAAATTATTATTCACCATTTTACCTCTAGCACCTAGTAGAATGTCAAATACTCAAAAACGTTAAATGACAGAGTATGCCTTTTACTGAAATTTTACAGAGTGTGCCTTTTACATACAATATATGAATTCAATTTAGCATCTTAAAATTGGAAAACCTGAGCCTTTGGAATCTGAGTTCTATTTTCTCACACATGGACAGGATAGGAGCATAGGTTCTAGACTCAGACTATGTAGATTCAAATCCTGTATTTCTGATTTACTATATGAAGTTGAGTATGAAAATGAAGTTGCTTGTTGTCTCAGTTTCTTCATCTGAAAAATGACCTAATTTTGATACATTCTTTCTAAGATTGTAAAGACAAAATTAAATAAAGGATGTAGAGAGCTTAAAGCATTGTCTGGGACATAGGGAGTATTTATTAAAGGTTAGCTATTACTAGTAGTAGTAATAGTATTATGTATCCTATTTCATTTTATTCAGTGTAAAAATTTGATGAGCACTCCTCGTATGCATCCATCCATGTACTGACCATGGTCTTAAATTGTCAAGATTTTATAAGTGCTACCAAGAATAAGAAAATGTATTCATACATTTTGGTGTTGATGATATTTAAAACTAATCATATTCTGATATAACTTATTTAGAAGCTTTAAAAAATCAAATTCATAGAACAGGTTATTAATCACTAAAAATATAAGACCTAAACTAATGTGTGATCACAAATTCATGGATTTGGAGAAACGTAAATTTACTTATGGTAAAGTTCTTCATTCTAGATAGCTTTGTACCTGACAGTTACTTTTTAAAAAACTATATTTTCTCTTTAATATTCCATCAATATTATGCCTCTTATATGTGTTAGATTTTCTGACACTTTGGAAAAATTTCCTGTTCTTTACATGAGCATCATATCAACCAGAAATATATATGACTCTAAGAGGAAACTGGAAAATTAATACTTCGAGCTCAGGCTTTTAAAACTTCATTTCAGTTTTTACCAGTGATTATAAGAAAAAGTTTTAAAAATTATATTAAAATTGTAATCTTAAGATTCACGCAATTACCCAACTGTTGCCGATAACTCTGCCATCTGAACAGTACAGCCGTCTGTATTTTACAGACTGCTTATAAATGACCAGGTCTTCAACAAATGGTTCTTAGTTATTCCTATGTTTATACTCACTTTGTCATGAAGTATTCAAATGAACACCATATATCTTGTATGAACCACTTTTCTAAGGTGAAATTATATATAGCCAATATATTTATTGCTTGTGGGCACTGTCTAATTTTTTTGAGAAATAAGATAGCAATATGAGTCACTGCAACCTAAGCTTTTAAAAACTGTGCATATCAGTCAACAGTAGGGGAAAAAACAATCTAGACATTCACTGAAGCTTGACCTAGAAATAAATGAGAGAGTTACACTGGAATATCAATGTCTAGCTTAACATTGCAACCCTTCAATAATACGTGGGAGGAGGCCTGTAAAATCTAAGCTGTTGGGGTGGTGACACCCCAATGGTTCTGATGGTTAGATGGTTTATTAATATTATTTAAATTATTTCTGTTGCTAATCCCTCTCCTTGGTTTGGTGTGAGTGTGGTGGTGATGGAAGTAAGGTGGAAACCATACACAAGGTGGAAACCACTGAATGAGGGTATCTGGGATGTAAGTGAAGTTGGTAACCTGAGGTGGAAGAAATTTGAACATTAATGTGCTCTGGGTATATTGATCACCTGAAAAACAGTGACATTCTTTATGTAAGAAATAGGCCAGGAAGTGGTTTGACTAAGGGTAGACTTTATAAAAAAGAAAACACAGAACTCATCTGCTGTCCACATTGAGGAATGACTGTGATGGGGAGATTCTTGAAGGTGTGGATCTTGTCTATCTTGTTTAATTGTGTATTCTTACTGCTTAGCACACAGCAGTGCTAAAACTTTTTGTTGTATAAGATATAAGACCATCCCAGATGTAGAGAGGTTTTATGCTAATATGGCTGCCTAAATGCTGAGAGTCCCGGGAATTAGAGATTTCAAACAGGGTGAGGAGATGGAAATTTGGAATATTAGACATGTATAGGGAAAATAGATCTGGATGCACTGAGGAGGATACTCAGTCAGCAAAACTGAAGAAAGACAGCACTGAGTACTTGGAAAAAAGACAGAGAGTTCAGGAAACAAGATAAGAAGCATCAAAAAGATTAAAAGTTCTTCAACTCAGTTGAAACTTTATCCAGACCCTGATGGCAATGAACTGTCACGCTAATGTTGAAAATCAGCAACATCTATTTAGTCTACCTATTAAACACCTTTCCAATCTAACCCCTCTTTGTCATCCATACCACTGCAAATCTAGTAGAGTTTCTCATGATCTCTCAGTAGGATATTTGCAAAAGTCCTCCATTAATGTAGGTTCCACAAAAGCAAAGGTTTTATAAGTATCGTCCACTGCTAAATCCTTAGAACTAGGAACAGTGCCAAACATATATCCCACTTTCAATTATTATCTCATCCATTTACTCAAAAAGTATTTGTTGAGCACCTACCATGTGCCAGGTAGGTGTGTGTCTAGACTTGCTGTGTCTAGAGCAGAGTGAAAAAGGCAAAGTGTTAAGACCTGTAGCTTTGTTGAATAAACGCTTGAATGACAGGCACATCAGCAGCTTATTTCATTCAGTTAGTCCTCTCTGTCAAGGCCACAATGGCTGCCAGATGTGAACATAGGAGAAGATGCTGGGATTCATTAAAGGAAAATGTCTCCCATGAATTTAATCAGACTACCAAAAAAAGAAAAAGAAAAGAAAAAAAGGGGGGGCAGCCTCTGTTCCTGCTAAGCAGTCCCAAACAAGTCAGTCTGTATCTCCTCCAGACCTCTCTATACTGACTTCAGGAAAAAAAAAAAAAAAGAAGTGTCAAGGGCAGATTAGCCAGCACATCGAAAGGGCCTCCAGAAGAACTGTACAGTTCAGCTGAAGCACTAAAGAAGAGGCTGCAGAACTCTGAAAGAAATTTAAAAAAATCTTAGGGCTAAGAAAGTCACAAACAATTGTCCTTGTTCGTCACATATCTGCTTGTCCTATAAAGTAATACTGAGCTCCACATCAAGGTACATGGTGGAGTTCGTGAGACTCCAAGGTTAAAGTAGATATTGTAAATTAGCTAGAAGTTTAACTTATATTCTCTATAAACTGGTAAGCTTATAGAAAGGAGTACAACCCGTAAGATATGATTATATTCCAAATCTTGTGAACCAAAGCAAGAACTGTATATTCAGGCAGGAAGTAATCAGTGTTCCACATTCTGTAATCATTCAAGCAAAACTCTTATTTTCAGGGGAAATTAAGCATATATATTTGAAGGAAGAATGTAGCTTTGCACTGTAGAATCAGGCTCAATACATGACAAAACAATATTACACTTAACCGCCCAGATTAGAATTTACTTATTAAAAAAAATAATAAAGTACTTACATTTTGAAAGCTTTCCACCCCCACCACTCCAAACCCAACAATTGAGAGAAATATTAGCAAATTCAGAAAATGTATATTGAGATAAAGCCAGTCTTGCTAATTCTAAAGCTTTATTGAACTGATTAAAGTAACATTAAAAAGACCTATTTTGAAGGAAATTTTCAAGTCACCTTTATGGTCTTTTAAATTCAAGAAGGGCACCTTTTCTTGAATTCATTTTGTGGAGGAGTTGAGTAGGCATAGAGAAAAAGCCATCCTTTTGTTTTTTAATCATGAGCAATGAAATGTACCGTCACCAACATCACTGTCATCAAGATTAACCAATTTTTTAGTACATGAAACTGCATAGCTATGATGAGTTATCCATAGGTTAAATTGAGAAGGGGGGTTTGATAATCTAGATTCTTTTACTGGCCTTTTTGAGATCACACCTATCGTATCATTCACTCATTTATCAAATATATAAGCCTCTGCTATATGCTAAGCATACTATTCATATAGTTTTGTTTCAGGGAGCTTGCCTTGACCTGGTTCTAGGTGTTCAAGATCTGGTATACAATAGTTTGCTAAGTAAGCATTATTGAATGAACAAGTGAAAGAAAAGGTTCTTCTCACTTAGGGGTTTACAATCTAAGATATCGCTCATCATTTAAGATGAAGACAAAGGTATGGAAGAGGACATAGATAGTAGAATAATAGTATCAATACTTCTATTTCTAAAACTCTATTATTCTCTGTCAAAATATTAGTAGCTAAGCATATATTTTATCTGCTGGTTGGGGGTAAATAAACTCTAAGAATGGAACAAGAATAAGTTCATACTAGGGACAAATTCTAAAAGTAAAGAAGGGGGCCCAAAGCTCTTTTCTGACAATTTCATTAATATAGGAGTTTATCCTGAAGGAAGTAGAATCCTAAGAACCATTGAAAAGATGAGAGTATGACATTGGTGTTGATTTTTCGTTGTGCCACCCTCTTCTTAGAGTAGTAGTGTTGGGGCATTAGAATTATCTATAATTTTAGGCGTGCGAGTCTAGCATTCAAAAATATTTTATTTCTTGGTACTTTGCCTCAAATAAGATACCCTGGAAAAAGATGGCAGATGGCAATATAGGGAGGCAGTAATCCTTTCTATGATCATGGGTAACAGAAAATACAATCAACTTAGCTTTACTTAGAGATTACTATTTAAAACAAAAAGATGATGCCACTAACTGTGTGACTGTAATCATTTAACTTGGGGGCTTTAGTTTCCTCATTGTTAAAATGAGGCTTTCTTATAAGGTGATGCCTGAGGTTCTTCCTTGATCTCGAATTTTACAGTTCTAACGTTTGCCAAGCTCAACCCTTTTACCTTTGTACATTAAAAGTAGACACTGTATGGTTTCCCAGTGATTTTGAGTTGCCTCCCCATAAACATCACCCTTACCCTGAAACTCCTTTTTGTTGTTGAGATAATAAATTACTTTTAATACAGAGATAAGATTTCAAAAATCAAGCTTACTGGAACATTACTTAGCCACTTCTAATCTTTTCTGGAAGAGAGTGATATATAAATAATAAATAAATGACATGAAAATAAAATAGCATATTTAAAAGCCCATTTAAACAAAAGTTTAACAGAGTTTCTAAGCACAGGAAGCGGAGACATCAAAATCTCTCACCCCAGGGAGTCCACTTAGTAGGTTAGGGCAAAGGGTATTCCAGGAATAAAACATTGCAGAAAAAATCTTAGAGGTGAGAAGACTTACACTCTGATATGAATATATAGCTTGACCCATATGGTAGGGATGTTTCGGGTCATAGAAGCTAATCAAGAAATAATGCAACTTAGGCTACCATGTAAACAAAGTAGAATGATGGCATGTGCTATAGTTAAAAGTTGGGAGGAAGACAACTAGACAGTCTCATAGTTATAGTCATGGTGAAAGTAATGATTACCATTTAATTCAACCATACTATGAGCCAAGCCCTGCACAAAGCATTTTACATACATTTACATATTTATTTCTCATATTAACCCTCTGGAGTTAGTAGTTCTACCCTTATTTTACAAACTGAAGAAACAGGCTTAGAAAGTTAATTAAAAATTCCAATATCCAACAGCCTATATGTATCAGAGTCTGTCTAAAACATCTGCCTCACTCTGGGGTTTATGTTCTTTTTTTTTTTCCTGAAAGAGAGGAAGAGAGGGGGGCAGAGAGAATCTCAAGCAAGCTCCACACTCAGCACAGAGCCTTACACAGGACTTGATCCTTTGACCTCGAGACCATGAGACCACTTCATCTTTATCCATTCATCAATCAGTGGACACTTGGGCTGCTTCCATAATTTGGCGTTTGTAGATAATGCTGTTATAAACATAGGGGTGTATGTATCCCTTCAAATTAGTGTTTTTGTATTTTTTGGATAAACCAAGTAGTGCGATTACTGGGTGATAGCATAGTTCTATTTTCAACTTGTTGAAGAACCTCCATACTGTTTTCCATAGTGGTTGCACTAATTTGCATTCCCACCAACAGTCCAAGAGGGTTCCTTTTTCTCCACATCCTCACCAACACTTGTTGTTTCTTGTGTTGTTTATTATAGCCATTCTGACAGGTGTGAGGTGATAGCTCATTGTGATTTTGATTTGTTTTTTCCTGATATGAGTGATTTTGAACATCTTTTCATGTGTCTGCTGGCCATCTGCATGTCTTCTCTGGAGAAATGTCTGTTTATGTTCTTTCTGTTTCTGTTTCCTTCCCCAGATTTGCTGTTTTCAGCTATCATTTCTTCAAATAAATTTTCTGTCCCTTTTTTTTCTCTTCTTCTGGGATCTCTAAAATGTGAATGCTATTACACTTGATGGTGTTGCTGAGTTCCCTAAATCTATTCTCAGTTTGCATAATTTTTTTCTCTCACCTTCTCAACTTGATTACTTTGCATTATTCTGTCCTCCAGGTCACTGTTTCATTCTTCTGCTTCATCTAGTCTACTATGTATTCTATCTAGTACATTTGTAATTTCATTTATTATGGTTTTCATCTCTCATTGGTTCTTTTTTATCTCATTATTAAGGGTCTCACTGACATCCTCCACTCTTTTCTCAAGTCCATTAAGTATCTTTGTGATCATTACTTTAAATTCTCTGTGAGGTATATTACTTATATCTGTTTCACTTAGGTCTCTTCCTGTGATTTTGTCTTCTTTCATTGGGACGTGTTCCTCTGTCTCCTCATTTTGTAGAGCTCTCTGTGTCTGCTTTTGTGTGTTAGGAAAGACAACTATGTCTTCTGCACTTCAAAGTAATGGCCTTGTAAGGAAGAGGTCCTGTAGTTCCCTGCCATGCCTTGTCCCTTCTTCATCAGAACCTGTCACTGCAGGGGCGTCTCCTATGTCTTATGCATGTGCCCTGCTTCGTGGCTGAGCCACTTTTTCCTTTAGTCTGGGCATCTGCAGTGGCTCTCTTTGCCTATTGTGGGCTGTGTTTGGTCCCGGTGGTGTTAGTGGGTCAATCTGGGGACATCTTGGTCTTGAGTTGAGTCAGACCACACATTTGACAGAGATGCAGTAGCACCAAACTGCAGGGCTCTTTCCTTGTATTTTCTACTGAGAAGCTTTAATTTGTGGGCAGGTTCTACAGGCAAACCAGTCGTCTGCCTCCAGCCTACTGCTGAGGCCTCTAACTGGTGTGTGGGGTTACGTTTCCCTCCCTCCATGGCAGGAGTCACTTTGGAGTGGTGCCTGCCACTGTAAGGGCTGAGTGCACACTGCCAGGCCTGCAGCACCACCCTGTATGGGCTCGGTCCAAGAGTGTATTTGAGAAGACGGATCTGCAGAAGCACAGAATGGTGGAAGGTGGTGAGGTAGTGCTAGCAAGCTTTTTGTGCCCTGTCCTCAGCGGGAGGGACCCTGAAGTGCTGGGTCTGAAATGGGAGGTCCAGAGGGCTGAATTGGCTGAGGCACAGTGCCCGAGGGTGGACTCGAAGTGCTAGCACATTAGGTAGTGAGTCTCTTAAGTGGCCAGTGTTTACGCAGGGGGGTAGGAGAGGGAAATGGTGCCTGTCAATTCCTTTGTTTCTGGAGGAGTTCCCCCAACAATTTTTATCTCTCCAGGATAGTGATGCGGGACAGCAACAAGGTTCCTGTCTCACAGAGTCAAAGAATGAATCTCGGGGACAAAGGAGAGTGAGTAAAGTGATAGAAGTTTATTAAGCAAGGATACAGATAAAGCTCTTAGGAGTGAGAGGGGCCCAGACAGGGTTGCCACTGAGGGCTTTTAGGGATGGTCTTTTATGGAAAGCTAACCAGGGAACTTACACCTGTTTAACATCTCTATTTATAGCACCACTGAGTAAGGACTAGTGATAACACCTTTAGTGGCTTCCTTCCTTTTTAGGGTCCAGTAATTCTTGGTTGGTCACAAGTAGCTGTTACAACAAGGTCCCACCTCTGACACCTAGAACAGGATGGTCTGGTTTGTTCCCTTACCTCTGGTTTCCTTTCATCTCCTGCATTTTTGAATTTTGTGAGCCTGATCCCACGGTCCCCCTACCTATCTCTCCCTACCTAGCCCTGCCTGTCCCTTATTCAATTGGCTTTGAGAATAGTAAGCACTGTTTCCTCCCTTATGCTCCAGGTGTTTTTCAAACTGCTCTTTCTATGCTGTGTCTCTGCAGGCTATTTGTAGTGCTGTCTCTTTAAGGAGAGGGACTCTCCTTCCTCTGGCCCTCCCTGCTCTCCCAGAGCTGAGCCCACTGACTTTAAAATTCCAGGTTTTGAGTCTTTCTGGTTGTAAGAAGTCAAGAAATTTGATCCCTCTTGTTTTCAAAACCAAATGTTATGGGGATTTGTCTAGCCCTTATGGGGCTAGCCCCATAAGGGCTTCCCAGTGTGGAAGTCTGTTTCTCTCCCCTCTCTGTGCCTGAGGCATTCCTCCCTCCCTCAGACAGTCCCAAAGGTCTGGCGTTTGTTTTTTTTTTTTCCCCAGCTGTGTCTCTGCCTTTCCTACCTTCTGCAGTGGGGCCTCTTTTCTACATTTAGTGGAGTTTATTCTTCCAGTCTTCAGGTTGTTTTCGGGGTTATTTATACTGTGAATGTTTTCTAGTTGTATTCACGCGAGGACGTGAGCCTAGGGCCCTCCCACTCTGCCATCTTCTCCTAGGAAAAACACAGACACACCTTAAAGGATTTTATCAGCCCTGTACTACCACTTTGAGGGTAGTTTTATATTCTTTGGCAAGAAGAAGGGTATTTGCACTATTCTAAACAGTTAAACAGTGAATACTTCTCCCATTGGTAGTTTAAATATAATTTCAACTTAAGATGAAATTCTCTACACAGAAGGTGCCATTGCATTTTTCCAATTATGATTTTTTTTCCAGTCCAAGTTACCAAAATGAGTTAACTATTTTGTATAAATCAACACTCCCTCAGGGGAATGTATAGTTTTAAAACCTCAGAAGGAAGAAAGTACCACAATTAATTACATTTTCAGAGATATCACATTACAAATTGATATTATATTCTGCTTTTTCTGGCAATGTTGTTCATAATTGTGTGGATCAATGATAAATTAGCATGAAATGGCAATTCTAATCATATTAGTAGGCATGTCCTCAAGGTCAGTTTAAATGATTTATGACTGAGAAAATTAGTATAGATTTTGTGATTTGTTTGTCTAGATGTCTTTTATGTGCAGGGACTAAGAATTCCTCAGGTTTTCCAGGGTACTCAGTATTCTAAAATATCATCTCTTGAAAGTGATTTACGATGAAAGGAAAACTTTCAGTGACATACTCTGTTCTCCTGTATCCTTTTGTTCATTTATTCATTCTATCAACATGTCCTGAGTTCCTACTTGGTACCAAGTGCTGAAGTAGAGAAGGGGATATAACATTAAATAGAGCACAGAACCTGATCCAACATTTAGTGGATAAGAAGAACCTATCATAGAAAAAAAAAAAGAATATCTTAGGCACTTTACTAGAGATAACAAAGTGCTATAGAAACGCTGAGGCAGAAGCAAAAATGAACTTGTATCAAAGTAGAGATAATTCTAGGAACTAGGCATCAACAAAGTTAAAGTAAAAAAAAAAAAGTTAGAGTTAGAGCATACTTTGGGAGCTGTATGGAGCAGAGAAATCATTATCTTTATTAGAGAATGCCAAATATCTAATATCTTCCCTTTACATGGAAGTCATTTCATCAATCTTATTAAGGCTGTGTTCAAAAAATGGAGTGCCTGGTGGCTCAGTCAATTAAGCATCCAACTCTTAATTTTGGCTCATGTCATGATCCCAGGTTCATGAGATAGAGCCCTGCCTGGAGTCCTGCCTCGGATCTGGATCTGCGTCCAGCAGGTAGTCTACTTGAGATTCCCTTTCTCCCTCTTCCTTTCCCCACCCCCACACGAGCTCTCTCTCTGTTTCTCTCTCTCTTTTTCTCTTTCTCTAAAATAAAAAAAGACTATGTTCAAAAAATGGAAATGGTAAGCATTGCTCAGTGTCACAAATACTTTGAGAGCCTCAGTCCCTACATTGTAAGAAAGTAAAATTATGTTGAATCAACATGGAAACTGACCCATAATAATGTTAGTTTTAACATTAGGTATGTTCAGATTTTATGATTATTGGAAAGTGTGGGAATTAACCCTATACACAGTAAAAGACATGAATTAATTTAAATTGAGTTCAATGAAATGCAGTTTGATTTAACTTTTAATTTCCCACATATATACCTAATTATATTCTATTAGAGAACCAGACTACCACTGGGTCAGGAATAACAGATGGAGCAAATTCTGGAATGCCCATTCTTCAATTGTTGTTTGAACACATTTAGGAAGAGTTTGTCTTTATAAACTATTTGACTGAATAGCAATGTATAATAAAAGCATTATAAAGTATAAATGCGTAGTTCTTTACTGCTGAAGTTAAGATAGACTTCACAATTAAAAGTCCATATGCACTTTTTAGTTGTCAGTTCTTTAAAAAATAAAATTTTATGTCAACTTAAAGAAAGAATCTAAATTAATTACTACAACATTTCCCTTATAAAATCCTAAATCTTCTATACAAATGCAAATGCTTTGGGTATTATACCTGACTGAACTGAGTGTGCTATGTGCATGTATATGATAATTGAATCCAGGAGTAATTGCTCAGGATTCTGTTCAATCATAATTGCAAGTAACCAAGAGCAGAGCCTTGGAGAATTCATAATCAGCAGGAGGTGTTTTGACATGGAATGACCAAATGAGATATTTTAGCAACAGAAAGAATGGTGCATTTCATACAAAACAGAGATGGTGATCCTGGCTTCAGGATCAATGGAGAGGAGGAAACAGAAACATAGCAAAGAAGTTGGAGGAAGAGAAGTTGAAAAGAAAGATAACATTGTGTGTATAGATTTTTTTTTTTTTTTTAGGGAAAGATAAACTTTTTGAGCTCAAATATTAAGAGCTAAACCAATTAGTATAAAAGGAACTCAGATGTGATAAGACTGTCATTCTGTCACTCTTTAGAATCTTTACTGATTAAAAGTAACAGTCACTGGCAGTTAGGGCAATGTGTCTTTATACGATAGCTTTGACCAGCCAGTTTGATATCTTTTAGGCCCTTTAGGGAGAAAATGGTGTGTTTCATTGAAGATTCTAGTTATTGGAGAATAGTAGGGATTTGATGCAGAATTAATACACATATGGCAGGTGCAGGGAGGAAGAAAGATTTCAAAAAAATTAAATGTTGCTCTTACTATGACCTTTTTACAACCCACCATCTTGTAGGGCCTCCAGGACATTAATATTATAAAGGACATTCACAAAGAACTGAAATTTAGGAAGGTCCTTAGAGAATGCCAAATATCTAATATAAAAATTTACTAGTATTCACTCAGTCTTGATACTTGCTATTCCTTCTGATTATAACTCTCTTCCATCCCATAACTCCCCCCTCATATCATTTAGGTTTCTACTCAAATACCATTAACTCAGGGAGAGGCCTCCCTGAGATCCCCCCATAATAACAATTATTCTCTATTTCTTTATTCTGTTTTCTTTTCATTTCACTTGACATTATATTGCATGTTTGTTTATTTTTTTTATTTCCTATCTCCCCCACTAACATGTAATTTCCTTAGAGACATAGAATTTGTTTTGTTCATTGCTATAGCCTCATTTCCTAGAATATGTCTTGTGTAAAGTAAGTCCTCAATAACTATTAGTGCAAAGAATTAATCCAGAATTTAGTATATTAGTTGACCAGTTTCTTTCAATGTGACGTGCTACATTTGGTCTTTGTTTGGATGAGACACAGAACAGTTAAAATTTGATGGGTGGGGAGTGGAGAAAAAAACCCTAACCGTAGGGTTAATGTTCAAATCGGGATAATCAAGGTGGAAAACCACAGTATGGAGCCTGGATACCTAGGAGCCTGTGTGAAGATATTCGGGGATATCCCTTCCAAATAGAGAATGATAATCAGGAGATAGGTTATAGTGCAGATAATGACAAGGACATTTTTTGAAGGAAGGAGTTTAGAGGCAGATAATCATAATGAACACAGATAAATGAAACAAAAAGAAAACAGCAGGGCCAAGCACAGATAAACAGAGCACCCCAGGTTTATATTTGGGTTCTCACAAAGGTCCAGCCTACTCAGTGCCTAGCACTGTCATAGCTTGGAAAATGCTGTCCTCAATAGTTCTCTATTTTGATCATGTTGTCTAACTCCCAGCAGCATTATGTGAGCCCTGACAAAGAGATTAAAGCTTATCATATTAGACAGAGCTCTCTCTTCACTTATAAGGGCCTGTCTCACAATAGTATTGATTGCATTAAACCAGAAAATGGGTTTCCCATGGCCACTGTGGCTGATTGTCACTTGCCTAAACAGTGTTTAGGTCAGAAATATAGCTGGTAAGGAAAGAAATTTCTTGAGGAGCTCTATTAACTCACAGTAACAACATGCCATGCCATCCATCACTCTTTTTCTGGAACTGTGACCCGTGCCTACAGACTTGAGTGCACGCAGCCTGGCGCCCAGCTGCCCTAGTGTCCAGGAACTTTCTTATTCTGGTGTTGTTTTTTAAGATATGAGTTTCAGAATTTATCTTTTATTTAGTGAGGTGGCTCCTTGGTATTCTGTCATACTCAGCTCTTTAAATATTAAATTCCAATCTCAGTTCAATAAAAGCTAATACAACTGCTTTTAAATAAAAAAGTGAATTAGGTACCAAAGAGCACAGGCTTATGCTGTGCAATGCTATCTTTTTAACTTTTATCTTGAGATAATAATGATTTACATGAAGTCACCTCCTCCCACCAAATATACAGGGGAGTCCCATGCATCATGTGCTTGGTTTTTCTCAATGGTAACAATTCGAATAACTAGGATACAATATCAAAACCACAAAAATGTGTAATGCTATTTTCAGATGATTTTGCTCCCCTATCCCTGCTGTTTTAGCATAAGAAACTAAGACAAATTGGGTCTTGGATGTGGAATCTCATTGTTATTTATAAGCCTTACCTCAGAGTGTCAACCATAATACTTTCATTCCTTCCTCTGGATTGCATTTTAACATGACCCATCTGTCATGGAATGACCTGAGATTCAGCCAAGTTATGCATGCTTGGTGGACAACTGGCAGTAGGAACTTCAAATCTTCCAAGTTCAAAACTTTGAATCGGTTTTGGAATTTTTAGAGCTCTCTCTTTGTCTGCATCAACTCAGTTTTAGCTAATTATCCCCTATAATGTGGCTGAATCACTTGACTTATCTGTGGCTCAATTTCCTCGTTATTTATCCATTTGCTTCAGAATTTTTGTTAAATATAGATGAAGCAATCTAAGAAAGGGTACTTTGAAAAGTATAAAAGCACTACTTGGGGGCACCTGGGTGGCTCAGTCGTTAAGCGTCTGCCTTCGGCTCAGGTCATGATCCCAGGGTCCTGGGATCGAGCCCCACATCGGGCTCCCTGCTCAGCGGGAAGCCCTCTCCCACTCCCCCTGCTTGGGTTCCTTCTCTCGCTGTGTTTCTCTCTGTCAAATAAATAAAAATTAAAAAAAAAAAAAAAAAGAATAAAAGTCAAGATTCAAACTAAGTCTGTCTTCTTTCAGAGCCTATTTTATCTTCTTCCAGAGCCATGCTACTTTATTAGGAACAACTAAGCTCTCTTTAGGTCAGGCCCTCATAAAGACATCACCTCTCAAAGGCCCCACCTCCTAATACCATCACCGTAGACTTTAGCGTTTCAACATAGGAATTAGGGGGCAATGAAAACATGCACTTATAAAATGGAAAATATCAAATATAGGTTTAAAGCCTAAATTAAAGGTCATTTTCGATATCGGGTGTGGGATGTGGAAGGAGAGAATATGTTTTTGTCTATAGTAAGCAGTTAGTAAATTTCGTAGAAATGAATTTGAAGCATTTGTTTCGTAAATTAGCATATATGCAAATATAGATAGCATATGTATATATACACTAATCATTTCTGTTCGCAGCTGTATTTTATTTATAAGCCCACTCTGTTTCCTGAGAGCCTGAGCAACAATGTGTTAGAAGAACATACAGTTCTAATCTCAAAGTTCTGGTTCTTTGATTTTGTTTTTATGTCAAAAAGAGAGACTTTTTATATAATTTGAATATATGGAAAAAACATTTATTCAATAAAATAATACACAGAGCAACATTTCAGCTGAATTTACATTCAGACATTCTTTGCTCACCAGATCTACCTGACCATAAGCAGGATGTTACAGAGAGCCCTTCAGGCAGGAAGTAGAACCTGGGAAGCCCTGAGCTAAGGCACAGGGTGGGGGAAGTAAAGGTAGATGGGAGAAAAACAGAAGACATAAATGAGCTGCAATAAATGATGACTTTCAAGTCACCATGAGGATCAGATCTCAGAAACACTGTTTTATTGTCTTAGTCTATTCAGGCAGCTATAATAAAATACCACAGACAAGCTACCTTATAAACAACAGAAATTTATTTCTCATCTTTCTAGATTCTGGGAAGTACAAGATCATGGTAATAGTGGTGTTGTGTTCTGGTGAAGACCCTCTCCCAGGTTGCAGACTGCTGATCTTTGGGGTCTCTTTTATAAGGGAATTAATTCCATTCATGAGGGCTCTGCTGTCATGACCTAAAAACCTCCCTAAGACCTCACCTCCTGATACCATCACCTTAGACATTGGGTTTTCAATATATGAGTTTTGGGGGGACACAAACATTCAGACTATACTACTTATGAAATAGGAAACATCATAGTATAGGTTGAAAGTCTAAACCTAAGGTCATTTTGATCATGGGGAGTGGAATGTGGTAGAAGAATATGTGTTAAAGTGAGCATCCAAATTTTGAAGTGAGATCGTACTCCATGTGTTGGGTTAAACCAAGCAAGAACGAGCAGAAGAGAGAAGTTTAAGCACTTGAGAACAGAGATGGAAAAGCAGGTTAGGTAGATCATTGAAATGATAAAAGGATAGGTTTTGGATGCAAACAAATATGTCTAAGTTCTGATTCTCCAACTTACTGGCTGTGAGAACTTAAAAAAGTACTTAATATTGTGCCTCGAGTTTTTTCAACCTCAAATGAAGCTAAAAGATAATTCCAATTTCACAAGATTGTTGTGAAGCTTAAATTGAGACAGCCAATGTTACCTATGTAACACAGTGCTAGTACACAATAAGCATTGATAAATGTTAGGTGGTTGCATTGTCTTCTGATGACTAATGTAGAGGTCAGCCTGGTTTTTACTCCTTTAAGACAGTTTGATTTGGAGCAAGCATTCCTTTTGGAATGCTTTCTTTGTTCATAAAATTTAAACTCTCAAATAGATTACTTTAGATTTTAATTAATTTTCTTCATTTTTCTATTCTCTGATAAGTCCTTTCAACTTGTAGATTTAATTCCCCATTCAACTCATTAAACTTTAATTCTGTAGTGTCTTTGCTCATTATTATTTTACATATGTCCTGGTCTATTTTTACCACCTGTATGATATTGGGCAAATTACCTACCCTCTCTCAACTTCAGTTTACTTATCTGTAAGATGTATATACAGTTGACCCTTGTACTTTGAACAACACAGGTTTGACTGCGTGGGTCCACTTATATGTGGGGCTTTTTTTGATAAATATATTGGAAGACTTTTTGGAGACTGTGGCCATTTAAAAAAAAACTTGCAGATGAACCACATAGCCTAAAAACATTGAAAAAATTAAGAAAGATTTATGTATGTGATGAATGCATAAAATATGTGTAGATACTAGCCTATCATTTACTACCATAAAATGTACACAAATCTATTATAAAAAGTAAAAATTTACCAAAACTTTTGCATACACACACTATACACAGCACCATTCACAGTCAAGAGAAATATAAACAAACATAAAGATACAGTATTAAATCATAACTGCACAAAACTAACTGTAGTACATACTCTGCTATGATAGTTTCATAGGCACCTCCTCTTTCACATTATCTTTTCATTTTTTTATCTTTTCATTTTTGATATCTAGTGTTAATAATGCTTATAACAATAGTGTTCTGTATCATATAAGATAATATTGATGTACTAACAGATAATTCATCTTATAAACAGGTGATGTAAACTTACAGTATCAATATAGTCCTGTAAATGTATTTTCTCTTCCTTATGATTTTCTTAATAATGTTTTCTTTTCTCTAGGTTACATTTTGTAAGAATACAATATATAATACATATCACATACAAAATTATGTGTTAATTGACTGTTTATGTTATTGGTAAGCTATCCAGTCAACAGTAGGCTACTAGTAGTGAAGTATTTGGGGATTCAAAAGTTATATGCAGATTTTCTTTTTTTTTTTTTTTTTAGAAGAGAGAGGGTCAGAGGGAGAGGGAGAGAGAGAAAGGGAGATGTTAAACAGCTCCACATCCAATGCAGATGCCTCAGAACCCTGAGATCATGACCTGAGCTGATATCAAGAGTCAGTCACTTGGGCGCCTGGGTGGCTCAGTTGGTTAAGCATCTACCTTCAGCTCAGGTCATGATCCCAGAGTCCTGGGATCAAGTCCTGTATTGGGCTCCCTGCTCAGCTGGGAGTTTGCTTCTCCCTCTGCCCCTCCCCCCTGTTCATGCTCCTGCTTACTCTCTTTCTCTCTCAAATGAATAAATAAATAATCTTTAAGAAAAAAAAGAGTTGGAAGCTTAACTGACTGAACTACCCAGGCACCTCATCCCAAGAGTTATATGCAGATTTTCGACTGCATGGGACGTTGGTGCCCCTAACCCTCACATTGTTCAAATGTCATCTGTATTGGTGATACTAACTTCATGTGGATATTGTGACAGGTCAGTGAAAATATGTGTGTAAAGCACTTGTCACAATGTCCGGTGTATCAATAAATACTGCTATTTATATTGTGATTGGCATAATAGCTTCCTTATGTGTGCTGTGAAGAGTTGTGATATAATACATAAAGTTCCTAATATATAACTTGGCATTCAATAAGCGAGACTGCAAGGGGCTACAAAAGGTTTAGTAATTACAATGATTAACCACAATCATAATAAAACACAGAAAATAACCACACAGTGGACCACGAACTTCCTCCAATCTGGTCAATAAAGAGCTAGCCTATTTTGCTGGGCCATGCCACCAAAACAAACATGGAATAGAGCAAGTACTGACATTTGACCAAATATACTAGCAGAAAGCAATGGAGAGGGAGATGGAAATAAACAGTAGCTCAAGAAACAGCTATTGCTACGTGCTCACTGTTAGCCAAGACACGTCGCTCAATAAAAATTACCTGTCACTTTATGAAATACTTTCTGTATTCACGACACTGTGCTATATACTGAGAAATGACTAGGATGTCGTCCTAGCAAATCACAGAGATCTGGAACACTTAGCTGGACTCTTACATATGAAAATAATGCAAAGCAGACTGTGGTTAGTGCTAAGATAGAGGAGCAGATGACATTGGGAACATAAAAGAATGAGATAAGAACAATTTGTTTCCACAATACGGCTGGGAAAAACACAAATGCAAATCTGGTTCCAAAGAATTGAAATCAACTAACAAGTAATAATTTAGTTAAGGATGATGATTTCACATAAGGTAAGTCAAAACAGAAGGTATATAAAAATATAAAAACATCAACATGTTTCAATCAATTTAGTTTGTAGAAAAGATGATATTAAGGACGGCACGTATTGCATGGAGCATTGGGTGTTATATGTAAACAATGAATCTTGGAACACTACATCAAAAACTAATGATGTACTGTATGGTGACTAACATAAAAAAATAATAATAATAAAAGAAAAGATGATAAAGATCAGGAAGGTTTATGTGTGCAGGTCAAATTTGGAAAGGGGACGTGATTTGTCAAATACCACATAGATGTTTTCTGAAGTGATTTTGGATCCAAATCAGAGGGATGGCCAATTGAGTAAACTTTATTGGTTTTCTGAAAATCAGGGCAAAGAATGGAGAACGCAATTATACCACTGAAATTGAGAAATACGAGTAGCATCTTTGTAATAAGCGATCTGTGAGAGAAAGAATATGAGTGCACCATCAGAGAGTAATTATTCAGAGCCATCTGGGGGTAGGGAAAGCAGAGTTCTCTTTAACAGAGGGACAGATTTTATACTTTATGATTTCAGTCTTTGAGAAGGATCATGGAAATGGGAAATAGCTCTGATAGGTCTCCAAATATCATTCAGGTCATTGATATTAAGTAAAATCTATTGTGGATAATGTTATTTAGGGAATATCTATAATAACTTAACTATTGAAGAAGGGAACCTGTGATACTGAAACCCTTTTGAGTTTACATTAAGAAGTAAGGCCACCTCACAAACATGCTCTCTGCCATAGATAGACACAATTACAACATTACAAAAGATTGAGTGCACTGGCACCTGATAATATGTAGATGAGTGTGCAAAGAGAATGGACATTCCCTCAGCAGGAAATTAATCTGAAAGAAGAGAACAACAGTCAACTAACTGAAGAACTGAAGTCTACTTGCAAGATATGATTACCACTTGAAACTAGGATAGAAGAGCCAAGGTTCCTACAATTATCCAGTGAAGTGGAAAATGAAATCAAAGTTACTGGACTAAATTAGTGACCTGAAGTATAAAATGAGAACAGTAAAGCTTGATACCTATGACCTTTGCAATGCACCAACATCATGCTTTCTGAAATAAACTATACTTGTTCTCCTGCTGATGTTGTATTTTGAATCTACTGTGTAGGCATGATGTTTAAGACTGAGTTATATAATATTGAAATAATAATAATGGTGTGAATTCAGAGAAATGTTGTAATGCCTGAATGGTTATGAATGTGTAAGTGCTTAGAATAATGTCTGGCACAATAAGGGATCAAGAATAGTATCCTGTGGTCATGGGATCCAGAGCTACTTTATCCCTACCACAACCTTCATGGATAAGCTCCCCATGGATAACCTGCAAGTATATTCTACAACTCTTCAAGGGAAACAGCAACTTCTGTATATCTTTCAAAACACAGGGAAGCTCTCAGGGAAACTCTGGTATAAGGGCAACCTCTGAGGCCTTCTTTCAGAAATTTCCAGAATCCCAAACAAGAGGCAAGCCAGGTAGGGAAAGTAGGCAGGCAGACATATACCTATCTCTCCTTTCAATCCCTGTATTCCACTGGGGCTACTAGGATCAGACTTTTCCTTCCCCTTTTTGTCTGACCATGATTACTTCTTTTATGTAAAACTCTAGATCAAGTGCCTTTGCTTCTTGCTATGTTAATTGTGAATAACGAGAATTTAGGAAATTAATTCCTCTCTCTCACTTTCACCCCCCCACACACACACAAATGCTTGGATTTCATAAGTGCTGTTTTGCAAGAGGAAACACAGGCTTTGTCAGAAGAAGAGAAACTGCTTCTGCTATGCAGAATATAAAGACGGATGCACATTTAGGGATAGGGAAGAAGTGAGGAGAAAGTGGCAATGGGTGTTCCCTTATGAACACATCTAAGAAGGCAGGGTCTGAGGGCAGAGGCAGGAGAGTAGTAGGCTTAAGGAGAATGTCCATAAGAATAACTAACATTGGGAGTGAGAACACTGTTGACAAGACACTTGTAACAAGGATATTTTCAAAATATATAACTGATCCATTTTATTTGTTTGTTTATTTATTTTTCTAGTTTCAAGTTTTTATTTCAATTTCAGTTAGTTACTATACAGCGTAATATTAGCTTCAGGAGTAGAATTTAGTGATTCATCACTTACATATAACACCCAGTGCTCATCCCAACAAGTGCCCTCCTTACTGCCCATCACCCATTTAACCCATCCTCCCACCCATCTTTCCCCCAGCAGCCCTCAGTTTGTTCTCTATAGTTAAGAGTCTCTTACAGTTTGCCTTTCTCTTTCTTTCCCCTATGTTCATCTGTTCTGTTTCTTAAATTCCACATATGAGTGAAAGCATATGGTATTTGTTTTTCTCTGACTTATTTCACTTAGCATAATACTCTCTAGCTTCATCCACATCATTGCAAATGGCAAAATTTCATTCTTTTGCTCACCAAATAATATTCCATTGTATATATATCCCAACTCTTCTTTACCCATTCATCAATCAGTGGACATTTGAGCTCTTTCCGTAATTTGATTATTGTTGATAATGCTGCCATAAACATTGGGGTACATGTATCCCTTTGAATCAGTATTTTTGTATCCTTTGGGAAAATAGCTAGCAGTGCTATTGCTGGATCATAGGGTCATTCTACTTTTAACTTTTTGAGGAGCATTTGTACTCTTTTCCAGAGTGGCTACACCAGTTTGCATTCCCACCAAGAGTGTAAGAGGGTTCCCCTTTCTCTGCATTCTCACCAGCATCTGTTGTTTCCTGTGTTGTTGATTTTAGCCATTCTGACAGGTGTGAGGGGGTATCTCATTGTAGTTTTGATTTGTATTGCTCTGATGATGAGTGATGCTGAGTATCTTTTCATGTGTCTGTTAGCCATCTGGATGTCTTCTTTGAAAAAATATCTATTCATGTCTTCAGCCCATTTTTTAACTGGATTGTTTTTTGGGGTGTGGAGTTTGATAAGTCTTTATACATTTTGGATAACCTTCCCTGCCTTCCCCTTCTTCTCCCCATAAACCACCAAGAATAAATTAAATGTCTTCTTTCTTTCTCTTTCTGTCTAACCTGGACCTCCTTTATATAAAACATCATCATTAAGTCCTCTAGCTCTACTTTTTGACAGTGTCGATAACAATGAAAAGTTTGCTTCTTCATTTTAGCCTACAGATTTGGACATGGTTCTTTAAATAATGAAATTGTCAGTTTGGGAGTTTACTTGGCTCAACTATCATGCAAAAACTAGCTTTTCTCCTCCCTTCCATTTCTACCCCAAGCAATGAATGTTCAAGCTAAGAGCCATTAGAGAAAGCATTCCTGAGTGAGACAGAGAAGTGACTGAAGCTCTGCCTTGCATGGTGATTTGAAAGACATGTGAAGAGGAAAAGCATATTCTGGGCAAAGTAGGAATACTGAATTACCTACTGGGTATAAAATATCAGCTTAGGAGATACAAAGAGTAAAGTTGCCCAAAACTCAAACTAAGTGTATATTTATGTTTTGCTTTCAGTAGAGGTTCTCAAGGCATTAACCTGTGAAATAAAAATGCCCTTTGGAAAATGACATGTTGCTCTTATGTGAGATATTCTCAACTGAAAAGATTTGAGGACAGTGGCATAGTCAGTACTGCTGACTGTCAATGAAGAGACAGCTGAAAGTCTGAAAAAGGGTACAAAACCAGGAATAGTAGACAACAAAGGAAGAATTTGCCAACTGGATAGCACTGCCAAGCACTGGCCTTCCATGTAGATGATCAAAGAAACTATTGCTGAATGTTGAAAAGCATTGCTTGGACTGTCCACACAGGGGTCATTGCCATCTGTTTTACTGGCATTTGTATTCTGCCGAGTTTAGCCAAGAGTTTGCATAGAATGTGTAAGTTTAGTCTTTACAAAATTTTACTTATTGAGTTTTGAAAATCTAAGCAAAAAAAAAAAAAGAAATTCCAAGGCAAAAGTTCTTTTTTAATTTTTAGTTCTTTGACCTAAAACTTTATTAGGATATATATTTCACCCAAAATTTACTCTCTCTTATTTTGTAACAGCAAAGAATATTTTAGATGCATATTGTTTTCCAATGTTTTTTCATTTATTATAATATAAATAATATTGAAATGAGGAAGAATATAGGTTATTAACTGCTGACAAACATCTTAAGCAAATTATATGGTATGGGAATAAAGTAATGCAGTTGGGTTTTCTTTTTTATAATATTTGGTACATTTCTGGGTTCATAAAAGATCTTAAAAGGGCTATAGTAAAATGGCCTGCAGTGGATTCTAGTGAAATTTAATAAGATACTCAGTTACTAGTTTCATTAAAACACAGTAAGTTGATTATAACCCAATCTGGCAAAAACTTTGATATTACTTCATGTGCTGCTTTCCCCCCTTCCTCCAAACCCCATCACTCCCTTGGTGCTAAATTACAACCAATTAACACATCTTAAGTGCTTGTTTGCAATACATCATTTTTTCATTATTCTAAAGGAGTTTGCTTTTTCTTCGCTGGATGATTGAAGTAAGTCTCCAAAGGCTTTAAATGTTTTACTTGATTATACTCAGAGTTTTGAAGGAATGCTGTTCTTGGACTATGAGATACTAACATTTTGAATCATTATACATTCTTTTTGATAAGAATGATACAGTACTGCTCTTTTTTCTGAACCGATAATAAAAAAGATATGGGACAAAAAGAAGGAAAACCGTGAAAACAAATTAAAGATTTAAAATTAAAAAAAAAGAGATATGGGAGGCTCATATAGAAAATATATATATATAATGGACTGTAAGCTTCCTGAGAGGATAATTATGATTTTATTTCATAGCAGCTACCATTTATCAAGTGTTTATAATGTATCAGCTACTGTGCTAAGTTGGATTTGTTAGTTCACTTAACATGACAGCCGAATGATGCATGTATTATGCAATTATCCAATTTTCCCAATTTTACATGTGGAAAATAATGAGGATCTCAGGGGCTAACCACTAACCCAGGGTCACAAACCTGCTAGGTGGAACAAGAGATACACTCTGGTTCTAATTCCAAAATCAGCATATTCTTCATTCTAACAGGCTGCCTCTCTAAGTCTTTGTATCCTGAAGGCCCAGGACAGCATTTAGCACTGAGTTGGCCCTGAAGTATTTGTTGACTATAATGTTGATGATGCTAACAAATCACCAAATAGTTACAATTCAATGCTGTTTTATTTCAATGTTGTTATTTTTAATGGTCATTTTTGGCTGAATTCAACTATTTAATTTTGTTTATTGTCAAAATGATTTATGAGCACACATAGCTCAAAGAAGGCTGAAAAGTAAGTGTTTACCATAGCTACAGGGAAGGCAGTCAGGGGGTCAAGGTGTTAAGATGGAATTTGGCAGTCAAAGGAAGCTGACTAGAAAGTAAGGAAGAGAAAACAAAAATCAAGATACAAAACAAAAAAAAAGCACCTGCACCTGCTCTTGTAATCTCGATTTCATTTGGTGCCACCATCCTTCCTCCAGTAATATAAGCTAGAAACCTAGGATGCATCTATGATCATCCCTTCTTTACTCCCCTCATCCTACTTAACAACATGCTTATTCTAAATACTGCATATATTTTTGTAATATGTCCCCTCATCTTCTGCCCTACAATTGCTTTCTGTCTTATTTCTTACCTGGGTTAAATCTTTCAAATTAATCTGCCTGCTTTCATATTCTTTCCCTTCTTGAGTTCTTTGTCCACACAGTAAGAACAATGAGATCAAAATTTCAAATCTTATTAGTTCACTCACGTCTTTTAAGCTCTTAAGTGGCTTCTCTCCAACTTAAGATAAGTCTAAACCTACCCTACCTGTCTTTTTAAGCCCATGCCTATGTGTTGCAAATGAGTGAAATTAATTTGGACAATATAGCAAATGCCAAGTGTGTGTGTGTGTGTGTGTGTGTGTTGTTGTTGTCGTTGCTGTTGTTTTGTAAATATTGGTAGCCTCTGGGGGTGAGAGGTAGTTGGGAGCTGTATGTCCTCTCTCACACATCCTGGGTAGTAGGTATTATATTACAATGAAAGAAAATCTCAAATTAAATTAAATCCAACATATAAAACATGCATTAGAAATGAAACCAAACAAATATACTTCAACCTGTTCTACAGTTCTGGGAGATCCCACTTTCTGACCTAAACCCAAAGTTTGGCACTTTGCATGTAAATCACATTTTGAGGAAGGTGCAAGGAAGTAGCAGTGGTAGGACTAGAAAGCTTTGCAATCAAGTTAGGCGGGAGAAGACTGAGAAACGGAGGTACATAAGACCAAAGGCGCTCTAGACCTGTAGCTCTTTGTTGCATTCTAAACCTTCTCCATGAAAGTGTAAGCAGGTCTGATACATTACTTCTAACAACAACCTACCTTAAACACCATTAATTTTGTCAATTAAAATTCATTTCTCTCTTTTTTAAGAGATGTTATTTATTTATTTATTTATTTATTTATTTATTTATTTATCAGAGAGAGAGAGAGAATACAAGCAGAGGGAGTGGCAGAGGGAGAGGGAGAAGCAGGCTCCCTGCTTAGCAGGGAGCTCGATCCCAGGACCCTGGGATCATGACCTGAGCCGAAAGCAAACGCTTAACCGACTAAGCCAGGCACCCCTAAAATTCATTTCTTATATTTCTGAAAATAAGGAGTAGACCCTATGGTATAGTTTTTGTTAAAGATGATCAATGTTAAGTAACCAGTCCTTATGGAAATAATTCCTGATTGTGGTATTTCAGGTGTTGACCACCCCAGGAGAGATTATTGCAATTAGGTTACTTCTACAACTATTTAACTGCCCTTACAACATACAACACACTCACTTTCATACACTTTTAGCTCTAGTGACATGCAACTGCTTGTAGTTTCTTCACTGGTTCATCCACAAATGTTTATATAATACCTCCTATATGCCAATCACTGTTCTGGACCATGGATATATAGTACTGAACATGACAGGCTTTCTCTGTTCTCACGGCACTTACACTGCAGTGGGGACACAGAAGATACACACACACACCCACACATATGATAATGATTATCTCTGTGTGCTAATATTCCAGATCTCTTCCTGTTTGCAAGTGAGAGAAATCCAAGTAAACTGATTTACCCCCAAAAAGGAAAAATTTTAACAGAAAGATAAAGTAAAAGAAAAGGTATTTTGCAAGCACTAGTAGGGTTTAAATTTAGGGACTAGAACTGAAGATATAGTATATAATGAAGGATTCATTCTGTCTAAATCTCCCCATTTCTCATTTATGTTTTTCTTCACATATTTACTTCCTTCTTTCCTATGGTAAATAGTCTTTCTCTAGTCGAAAGGTGAAATGGCTGCAGTGGTTCTCACTCTGAGGCAATTTTGTCCCCAATGAAACATTTGGAAATTTCTGGAGACATTTTTGTCATAACTGGGGTGACGCTATAGACATATAATAGGAAGAGGCCAAGAATGATGCTAAATAGCCTATAACGTGCAATACAACTGCTGCCAAAAAAAAAAAATTAGCTTACTCAAGTGTTAATAGTACCAATGTTGAGAAACTTTGCTCTAGTGGTGATTCAAATCATATATCATCCCAAAGTAAGAATCCCATAGTAATCAGTAGTTAGTATATAACAAATATAATAATACTGTATAAAAATACAATATATCAATAATATTTACTAAGTACTTACTGTGTGTCAAGAAATATTCTAAGTGCTTTATGTGTATTAACACATTAATCCTCACAATACTATAATGTAGGTACTACTGTGGTCTCCATTTTACAAATGACAAAGGTAAGATACAACAAGAGTGAGTACTTTAAGTTTACACAGCTATTAAGTGGTAGAACTTATATTTGAACCTAGGCAGCCTTATACTAGAGTATATCACCCTAGCATTTGTGACACATTCTTTTTCATTCACAACTTTGGTATATTAAAACCTTAGTGAAAGAATCTGATTGATCTGGCTTGGTTAATATTCCATCCCTTGTATGAACAGCTATGCCCAGGGTAATGATATCTTATGATTGGCTGTATCTGGGACACATGCCCACCCCTATATCCACAGGGGCAGTATAACATGCTTAACAGTCCCACCACATAACTGGAGTGAGAGAGAAATATATGGCTAAACTAAGAAAGGGAAAAAGAGTAGGAACAGACAAACATAATAGAGGCCTACATTTTTCATAATGCTATTTCTCACCTCCATTCATTAGCTCATATTGTTCTCTTTGGTTGCATGCTCTGCCCAACGTTCTCCCACAAGAACACACCTTGGCTTGATGAATGACATAAGGTAAAATCTCTACTTAGAGACCTTCTATTATCACCTCTCTCAATTTGATTTACATACTCTTATCCTCTGTGCCTGTAATATTCTACATATATCTCTATCAAGATATTGTGCTCATGGCATATGTTTCTATCTCCCCCACTATACTGTGATTGTCTTTAAGACCATGACTCTGTATTATTCATCTTTCTCTTCCTAAGGTCTAACCCAGTGTCCACACATTGTAGAAATTCAGTAAACTGTTGGATGACTGAATGGCAGATTTGGAAGCCCTTTGGGAAAAGTCAAATCGAGTCCTAAGATTACTTGAGTTCTTGTAGTAGGATAAGAAAAAAATCCTAGGTGACACCATCTATCTGATAATAATTCAATTTTTCAACCAAGCAGCCTGCCAAAAACTATGCTTTTTTAATTGGTTGTATTGTATAGTTCAAAGAAGTCAGAATTCTAATTTTTTTTGTAAATTTATGGATCACAAAATCATAGAAGGATTGAGCTGGAAGAGTATTTAGAGATTGTTCAGTCCAGTACTTGTCATTTAATAAGAACAGGAAGTAAGATATTTTATGATAACATATGCAGAGTAATGACGTTTTCAGCAGAGCCAGAAATGATAGCTGGATCTTAACTACTACTCTAATCTCTGGTGTTTTACCACTTTAGCTTTTTTTGACTGATTTTATCTTTGGCTCTCAGCTACACAGTGTTATGCGATATTACTGCCTGGTTGCTTAGACCCTTCTAGAAGCTTTTAGCATTCTATCATCTCCAAACATGAATCTTGACTTGACCCTTTTTTTCCCTTTCCTTTCTCCCTTCCTAAAACCTCAGACATCAAAACTTAGTTGCCCTCAGAAAAACCCACATTTCTATCTTCCCAAGTCACAGCTTCTGACAAACCAATTCTGTGTCATTAGTAGTTGTTAGGAGGCTCTCTTAATCTGTGTGCCCTGTTTCACTATACTCATCACAAGTATTGTCTCCAACATTATTAATTCCCTAATAAGGTTGCCAAACCTCCAATATGAAGTGTAACCACCAAATTCTGAGGAAATCAGTCTTAGTAGCTAACCTTCACATTAGGAAGCTGACAAAGCAGAAACAAAGTCTTGTTCTAGGTCCAAGGTTTAAAGAATCAGGTTTGTACATCATAGCTGAGTTTGTGTATTGTGTGATTCTGTGTAATTAATTTCTCATTCATCATTTTCAAGGAAACAAGTCCAGTGAGAGCTATGACTGAATACACATATCATGCCATCCATTTCCCCCCTCTTCTATGTCAGTAGGAGAAATGTAAAATCTATAGTAATAAGGCCTGTGTTCATTTGGGGTTGATCATGTAAGCTTTTTCTTTTGGGGAATATGAGGTAATGTAGCATCAGTGGTAAAGCACATGGAATCCGGAGCTAGACTGCCCAGATTCAAGTTCTAGCTCTACAGGTGATGTCTGTGCAATCTTGGCCAAGTCACTTAAACTTGTGCCTCAGCTGCCTTTTTCGTAAAATGGAGATAATGGAAATAGCTGTCTTATAAGGTGAGTCTGGAGGTGAAATTTGTTAATACCTTTAAAATACATGTAACAATACTTCACCCACAGGAAGTGTTATATCATTTTTGTCTGGACTCAGTGACAGAAATCATGTAATCAGTTAGCAATATTAGAAACCATATAATCAGTTTGCTACACATGTCATAAATGTGTCATCCCTCATAGAGGAAAGGAACATTTAAGCTCAAAGAGTTATTCATGTAGAATGAATAACTTAGCTGTGGTCCCATAAAGACCAGACAATTCAAAGTTAACTGAAATAGGTGTAGTTCCTTCAAGATCCTGCACTAGCATTGCAAGCACCAAAGAAGAGAAAGACAATGACCTAATTATTTCAAAGATGGGGAAAAGTAACCATAGGAGAGCAAATTCTACAATCTACAATGTAGATTGTAGATCTAGCAAATCTATAATCTACAATCCAAAATTTATAATGACTTAATTAAGAAGGTCTAAAAATCACCTGGGCACCATAAGAAAGGAAAAATATGGAATCTTAGAGTGCAGTGACAAAGTTAAATGGAGTTAAGAACCAAAACGTAAACAATTACCTGTCCTTAAGTTCATGTGACCTGAAAAAATTATAGTGTATATCAACTAATATCTGCTGGTAAATTTAGAATAATGTAAGTACAACTTAGAACAATACCTCTGCTTGACCTTATGAATTTGGCCTGTTTCTAATTGGAGTCCTTCCCAGAAATCTGAATTCTTTCTGCTTCCACATGCTTCTACTGTCAATGCAACCTGAACTTTCTCCGAGCTCTTGCCATCACCGATGAAGCAGTAACTCCTATTTGATTCCCCTGGGTGGATTCTGGCATATGCATAAATGCTTCTATGTCCCTAGTTGTTGGCCTTTCTTGGTCTCCACACCTCTTAAAGTTGACTGACCAGTGCATACTTTTTTTTTTCTTTTATTAGCTACTCTATTCTCCCGACTTAGCATCATTTTGAGACCTGGCTCTTTATCTACCAGTGGTGCAGGGAGTTGATTCTTCTGAAACCCAGAGATCATATCTCTAAACAATTATCTCTATTTGTTAGTATATGTAAGCACAGTCCCACACAGCATTGAACATATGTACAAAAACATGCCCTCCTTTCTGGTCAAAGATCCCAAATGTATTTTGTATGTAATGTTGGGCAATTTTTCTATACTCTCTAAGCCTCATTTGCTCTATTTGTGAAATAGCACATGTGGAGAAAATATATGGGATTTAAAGCAATGTAATCTTTTCAGAAGAAAGCAGTTCTATATAAAACCTAAAGAAACCTCTTCCTTACTCTGTACCATGAGTAATTAAGTTGGAATACATTTCTGGCTCAGACCTTAGTTCATGGAAAGAAAAAATAATAAAGTAAGACAATATGATTTAATTGGAAGTATCTGGAGTAGAACATCAGTTTACAATCTTTGTATATCTTTATATAATCTTTATAATCTTTTAATTCTTATAATCTTTGAGTAGCTGCATGACCTTAGGCAAGTCACAGAATTTGCCAATCAGCGAAAATACTACTGGTCTGCCTATTTCTCAGAGTGTTACTTTTGCAAAAGTGTAGAAAAATACTACACAGCTCTGTAAGACTCTTCTCTTCCATAAATAAATTTATTTTAATAAAATTTAATAACAAAATACTAATATAATACAAATACTGATTTAATAATTAAAAATTTTAAATTCTAAATTTATTAGGACAAATTCTTACTGTTATTAGGGAATATATTATTGGTTTTAGTATTAGCATAGACATGAGTCTTGCTGATGAATTAGAAACCTATCGATAGCCTTTTTTTTCATCCAAGTTTTTATTTAAATTCCAGTTAGTTAACATACAGTGTAATGTTAGTATCAGGTATAGGATTTAGTGATTCAACACTTCCATACAACACCCAGTGCTCATCATAAGTGCCCTTCTTAATCCCTATCACCATTTCACTCATCCCCCACCAACCTCCCCTCTGGTAACCATCAATTTGTTCTCTATAGTTCAGAGTCTGTTTCTTGGTTTGCCTCTCTTTTGTTCCCCCATGTCTATTTGTTTTGTTTCATAAATATGTGCAGTGGAATATTACTCAGCCACAAAAAAGAATGAAATCTTGCCACTTGCAACAACGTGGATAGAACTAGAGTGTATTATAATAAGCAAAGTAAGTCAGTCAGAGAAAGACAAAAGCATATGATTTCACTCATATGTGGAATTTAAGAAACCTATCAATAGTCTTATAGGCCTTTGATGATATTATTTTATATAATAAATATTTGGTCATTGCATTTAAAATCATATTAACATTGTGTAATGAAAAACGATTCGATTTTCTTATTTTATATCTTATACTGAGGCAAAAATTATACTTGAGGATTCCACATTAGTTTTCATGAATAGTCAGTGGATGCTGCTTTCTAATCAGATGCATCAGAAGGAAAACCAGTTGCATGTTTCGGATGACTATGCTTATTTTATGTCTCAATTGTGTTATTTTATATTGCCAAAAGATTGCAGATACTCATGGATGACCCATGTAGTTGAGCACCAGAGGCCCCAGCCCAAGTTTTAAGCACATGCTGTTATTTGCCATTTGGTCCTCAGTGCTTTCGCAATTCTCCTTCTCACAAAGGTAGCTCCCCTATCTGGATCTTTCATCTCAGGAACCACTTCATAATCGAAATCTTGCCCTTTCTGGTTCTTTCTGTAAGGATTTGCCTATCTCTTGCCTCACTGAATCAGGGACTATTTGCTGTTTTTAAGTTAACATCTATCTAATTCGATAAAGAATCACAAGGAAAATGCTAGGATATAGCATCCTTGAGGGTGATCTATGGAATACCAATTCATTGAGTTACTCTGAAAAAAAAATCTGTAGTTAAATAAAATTGGGGAATGCTGTATATTCTATCATCTTCTTGGTAATTCAAAATGTGTATTAGCATACTTAAAGGTCCTGAGAAGTTCCACAGTCAAGAATCTGGTTTCACCTTATTTAACACCATGCTTCCCACACTTGTTTGAACATGTAACCTTATTTTCAAGTCACACCTATTAATGTCTCTCAGAACACTAATCTTCCAGAGAACACACTTTCTGTATTAGAATACACACTGTCTTAGAAATATTAATGACATGGTATGTCATTCCTTTTTTATAGCGTGTTTACATTTAACAGACTTTACAGAGAACTTTTAACTCAGAGATTGCCACATTTTCACAGAGAAGAGCAATACTTTTTTATTCCACTTTCTTTGTTATTCCTTTGTTACTGCATTCAAGATTTCTTATGATTATTATTGTACCCAGATTCCTTTTATGCTGCCTAACGAACGTCCATTCTTTAGAGTTTTCTCTAAAGAGTAGAGTGAACGTCTACTTACTGTCTGAAAAGGTCATTATTTTTCACTAATCATTGGAAGATGAGTATATTTCAATGGGAATGGAATTCTAAGTTTGCAGTTATTGATTTAGCACTTTGAAAATATTATTCTACGGTCTTCTAACTTCCATTTTAGCCCATGAAAAGTCAACTATTATTTAACTGTAACTGTTTTTTAAAATCTTCTCTTTACCATTGATCTACAGTTTCACCATGATATGCCTTAGGATGGAGATACACACACACACACACACACACACAATATACCCCACTTAGGCTTCATTGAATTCATGAATCAGTAGATTGTTTTTTTTAATCATTTCTGGAAAGTACACCACCATGGAAGAGATAGTCTTTGTTTCTCTTATGCCTAGTGATCACCTGAAAATCTGGTTGGGTGTGTATTGAGTGTAGGGGGGTGGTGGAGAGAGTTGCTAGTAGTGAAAGAATTGGTCCTCTGAAGGTCCAAGAACATTATTGAGTATAGCTTCCACAGGGAAGAATCATGCCATCCCAGGATTAATTAGTTAATTAAGTAAGTAATTTGCCATGTTAGTGCCAAAAAGGCTCTAATGATGAGAATTCATATGCTGTGGAAGATGGATACGTGGTAGGGAAGTTTGTTGCTTGTTCATGAAGAGGAGAGTTCCCACAACTCATAACATTTTTGGTAGGAGACTGCCTATTTTATTTAGGTTGAGACCTCACCATACACCTGGAATTGAGTAGTAAATAGCTCTTAGATCCTCTCAGAAACTTTTATTGCTACAATTCACCCAATTTCTGAATTTCTTAAATGTCGCTTGGTGATACTAAGTTTTTCAACTTTTAAAGCAGAAGAAACTTGGAAAATAAGTTGACCTTTTGGAGATTATATTTGATCTCACCTTCATGCCCTCCTTAATTATGGATCACCCCTTCTAGGCCACTAGCTCTAGCTGGCAGGGTATTCAATGATAGTTCTCTTCAAATTTAGCCTTTAATACTGCTTTCAGGGGAACCAACTGGATGTCTTTCAAAACATTATGGTCTATTAGTGATCATCATTGAATTACAGCAGTATCTGCAAGCCAAGGGAGTAAAAAACAGCCCCTGAATATTTAAATGTTACAAAAAATTTCCAGTAAATAACTTTAGAGTAAAATGGGACATTATGAGGGAGGATAATATCACATTATCAAAATATTCCTGTCACATCTCCTTGAGACAGATGGTTCTGGGTAAAATAGAAAAATCAGTATGAGGAAAGACCAGACATAAGCAGAGGTTGCATTTTAATACTTGGCATTAAGTGATCATAGTTGTCATTTATTCAATATACTTTTATTTACTTTTTAACTTTGTACCAGGCACTGAGCTAGACTCTCTGAAGTTATTTTTAAAGGGCCCTTGAAAGATATCTGTACTGGGAGATATGTTTCACCACTGTAAAAGCTCAATTCAATTAATAAAGAGGATGGATGCAGTAGAGGTTAGGAAATGTTCAAAGAAACAGGTGAAAAATAATTTCTAGAATGGAAGGCTATCAGCTCCTTGATTGAAAGTAGCTATTAGTTGTCTAGTACAAAAAAAAAATATTAAAAGACACAAAGGCAAACAATATAAAATTTAGGACTCTGGGGACAAAGAGAAACTTTCAAAGAGAAAAATAAATAGGTTACATTCAAGGGTTCTGGAATCAGAATAGCTTCAAAATTCTTAATACCAATGCCAGAAAGCTAAAAACCAATGTTCAAGATCTTCGGGCAAAATTATTTTAATCTAAAATTTCATAGGCAGGGGTGCCTGGGTGGCTCAGTCAGTTAAAGCTGACTTTAAAGCTGAAGATAATGCCTTCAGCTCATGTCATGATCTCAGGGTCCTGGGACAGAACCCTTGTCAGGCTCCCTGCTCAGCGGGGAGTCTGCTTCTCCCTCTCCCTCTGTTCCTCCCTCTTGCTCTTTCTCTCTCTCTCTCTCTCTTGCTCACTCACTCTCAAATAAATAAATTTAAAAAAATAATAATAAAATAAAATTCCATACACAGTCAAATTATCAATCAGGGTTTATTTTCGTACATGCATTCACACGTGAAAAGCCTCAAAAATTTAAAGCTACTGAAGAAAGTATTCTACTAAAACAAGAAAAGAAGCCAATAGAGTGGTATCTAAGAAGCAGGTTAATCAATGCTTGAGAGAGTGACAGAGAGATGAAGGGCATCTCACTAATGGTCAGTGGAAGTCCCAGATTAGCAGTTATTCAGCAGAGCCGATGGGCAACAAGTCCAGACTATACTAGAAGATAGAACCCTCCAGAAAGGATGGAACCTACAGATTACTACACTGGTTTAAGCATATGTGTGGCTGTAAAAAAAACTTAAATATAATTCAAAGGAAACGTGACAAACAAAAAATATATACAATTATTAAATCTAAGGGAAAATACCGTACATAAAAGGAAATATTACCTGGAGTGCTCGGTTCTTTATCTCATGCATCATCTTAGCAAGACCCTGAACCTATTCACCCAAATTTAGAGTTGGCAATGCTCTTTGATGATCAAGTCATCAGTAGGGTGATTATAAAATTAATTGTCCAAATTTGGAAACTTTTGAGAGTGAAAAGGAGGTGTTATTAATAGTTCATATGAGACAATAAGCGTAATTTAAATCTCTCCTAAGCCAATTGGGACATATGGTGGTGATCCTAGCTGTTATGAAAATATCACCTTCCACCTGGTGGCAGCTTTTAATTGCAGTCAAAGTACTCAGGAGAAAATAAACTGTTTGCTGATCTTGGAATCTCCCTCCTAAAACATGAATAAAAATATCACAATCTACTTCTGAAACAGAAGTTGGATGCTTTATTTGCAGGTGTTCAGGCATACATAGCTTTACTTGTAAAAACAAGTAAAGCAAAGAATACTCATTCATGAAAAGTAATTTGAAAATCATGTTTTTGGAATAGGCATTATTTGTTTATAATAAACAAGTATTTCATAAATTACTGATGTTAGCAAACATGGATTTTAAGAGAGTTTCTCAATAAGGCTCCAAATGTGTATATCCAATTAAGCCTAATCTTAGAGCTCTAACTTGATTTCATTAACTAATGAATAACTCCCATCTTCCTACTTTTTTCAGTCCTCCAGTCCTTAGCTAGTTTGATTCATTAATTATATTAATTACATGAAAAACTGTTCTTCCAACCCATTAATCACTCAAAATCCCCACTGTGTACATGCAACATTTAAAAAAATATATAACTAAACCATTATCATGGGGGCCAAAATAAAAATATTCCCTAGTATAACAACATGATCTAAGCTCTGTGCCAACTCTTCGATATTGAAGCCAGATTTTTTTTCCAAGCAGCATTGTGAATATATTCATAAGGATTTGAATTGTGATTTTTCTGAATTAAGACATTATCACTGTTCTTGTCATTCAAAGCTTTTCCCAGGAAGTGTGCATGAGCGGAGGATGGGCTATTACCTTAATCTTCACATTTCCACTTGATAAATTCACATGTGACTATTTTGATGCGTTTTATGCTAAACATAAAGCAGACTCACTAAGGGAGATTCATGGCTTCAGAGGTTTTCAAGTTGTCTATAATGTTTATTATTAATTATAAGTGAATTCATGCAAAAGAATGAACATAACTATGAAACAAAACCACACAGCACTACTAATAGAAAAAAATTTTCCAAACTTAAGTAGATATTCACAGTATAAGAAAATTGCTCACCTCAAAAGAAGCTTTTATTTGGTTTTAAGCTTATTATTCTTTTATTTCCTTTAATTTTTTTTTCCTTTTTTCATTTTTATGGAATAAGCTATAAAAAGGGAGACACATTGATGATAAATGTTTTTGGAATTTTACTTTTTATAAGAACATGTAAACTCTGAGCAACAGACTGAGGGTTTTGGAGGGGTGGGGGTGGGGGGTTGGGCGAGCCTGGTGGTAGGTATTGAGAAGGGCAAGTATTGCATGGAGCACTGGGTGTGGTACATGAACAATGAATCTTGGAACACCGAAAAAATAAAATAAAAGTATTTGGGAAAAAAAATAAAAGAACATGTAATGAATTGAGCATTTTAACAATATTGTTATCTCTGAAAACCCATAGTTGTTGCTTTAGTTAGTGCTTATAAAAGTAAAGCAATTTTAAAACATTTCTCCACATTCCTGGACAATTCTGGGTATTGTCCAAAAAATAGCCCTATTTTTCTAGATTGAGGTGAAAGAAAAGGACTATAAGTGATCTAATGAACTTTTCTTCCCATACATGCATACATCTAACACCTTGCCCATGTCCAAGAATGCCAACCTAAATAACTAAGCCATCAACATGTTAGAAAAGAATGAGCAAGCTTGAAAGAAGCTATTTGGAAGTAGAAAGTAACAATAAACAAAATAAAATAAATTGGCTCAACCAAAATTCAAGTAGATATCAAGGATGTATTTTAAAGTGCTAAGGTTTTCATAATTTCAGTGTGTGCGTGTGTGTATGTGTGTGTGTGTGTGTGTGTGTGTGTGTATCTGTACTTCTATACATCTGTAAACATGTGATTGTTGAATAGTGGAAAGTTTCTGGGAACTGATTCCAGTTCCTGAGTTCTAATTTTAGTTGAGTCTGAGGTCAGTTGAGGCAGGGTCACTATTTTGTGCAATTGTCAATTTCTTTCCATAATCCCAGAAAGATCTACGCTCATATGGGTACACAGGAGTGTTAATCAATGTAGTGAAGAGGTAAAATCCTTGTTTTTGTCTTTCATAAGCTTGAACTATTCTCTACCTCCTAAAGAGAAACTCTTAAATACAATGGCCTTTATCGCACAGTAATTGAAATCTGTTAACATGCAATTAACATCCATTTCAAATTGGCTATATGCAGCCTTAACTCTACTATATGAAAATGGGATTATACAGACAAAGCCTAAATCACCTGAAAGAAAAAATCAACTAGAGATGCCTATCCATTTGGGTACTTACACGTCAAAGGCAACGTGGTATTTTAGCTAACTTTTGTTAATGCATCAGGCTTAAATACCAATTAGCATCCAAGGAAACAAAATTGTGAGGGTTTGAGAGATACTCTTTCCAAAGAGAAAAGGCCTTTCAAGGATGCCTGAGGGCCTTCGGTCCCTGAACAATGGGCAGTCAGCTTCAGCTAGGAAATCTGTCAGGTGCCTGCACAGCACAGAGGCAGGAGGCAGGCAGCTCTTCTAAAGGCTCTTCAGAACAGACCCCTGAAGCAATCAATCAGAGATCGACCAACTAGTCTTTCCCAAGCTGCCGTTCCGTGTCAAGCTCTAACAGAAAGTGAGCTGAAATTTGGAAGTTAGAAACTGAATAGTTTTTATACTAACTCAAAGTTCAGCTTTGGCAAGATGACTTGGAAATGGCCCGTCCTCCTTCGTGCTACCTTTGCTCCAAGGCCCTCTTCCAGAACATACCCCATTCAGTGATTAGTCACACAGATAGTGGTGTCATCAACAAAATAATTTTTGTTGGGATTAGATTAAGATCTTAAACTTTGAAAGAGTATGATCAATACATTGATATGCAATTAAAAATAAAACTTTATTTTTCAAAATGACGTAAAACTTGAATATAAGCTAAGATTAAATAATTTAGAAATTTTTTCTAGATATTTCTCTTCGAGATATTTTTTATTACAAAATCTGGGTAGATGAATCAAAACTGAACTTCGCTGCTGTTCTAGACATGAGTTTAGTTTGAGTTTTTGATAACTCATTACTGGATCTTGGTTAAGATTTCTGTTATCAATCAGAACCATCCTTCCAAACTGGGTTTACTAAAGTGCACACCGCAGACAAATTCTGGGAAACTGACTTCACAATTGCAAAACTTCTGAAATCTTTTGGAAGCCCCAATAGTTTCTTGCTTATAAAGGGAGTTTCACAATTATTTCACTGAACTTTATTTTTAACTCTTGAAAATATAAGATTTGTTGGTCTGTAGTCAGGTGCCAGGAAAGCATGTTTGGCTAAAGTGGTTAACGTAGTAGAGGTTTAGGATTTTAAAATTTCTCCATTCAGGGTATTTGTCTGTAATCTAAACAAACTAAGGTGGATGATCATATTCATTTCTCAGAGGTGGACACTAATCATATAGTGCCTTTTAACAGTGCTAGTTTAGTCTATACACGAGACCAAATCTAGCAGCCTCTTAAGGAATTTTAGTTTAAAATCAAATTACTCGAGATAAACAAAAATTTGGTAAATCAGTAACTCATTCAGGTAAATCAATTAATCATTTAGTTGACTAATTCTTTTTTGCCAAGTCACCCAACTACTTCTAGATAGTGAAAATGTAATTCTTTGGAATACAAGAGGCACAGATGAGATCGTGGTACAAATATAAACTTATGATAACCTCCAAATTCAGATATAGAATTCTCATGAGGCAGTACTCAAATTGTCATTAAAAAGAGGGAGAATTGAGGCACCTGGGTTGCTCAGTCACTGAAAAGGCTGCCCTCAGCTCAGGTCTTGGTTGTGGGGCCTGGGATCAAGCCCCATGCTGGGCTTCCTGCTCAGTTGGGAGTCTGCTTTCCCTCTCCCTCTGGCCCTCCCCCCACTCTTCTCTCTCTCTCACTTTCTCTTTTTTTCTCTCTCTCACAAATAAATAAAATCTTTAAAAGAAAAAAGAGGGAGAATTAACAGTCATTAACAACCAGTTTCCAGGGACCTTGCTATGTTTTATTTAATCTGTTTTGTATCCTCTTTACATTAACCCTATGAGGTTGATATGATCATACTATTACAGATGTAGAAACTAAGGTCTAGAGATATTAAATAACTTACCTATGACTAGTCAAGGATAGATCCAGGACTGGAACCCAAATAAGCACACCCCAGAAACTTCTTTATTTTTTTAGGCAGCATCCATAATAGTTAAGAGTTGTGACTCTGGAGCTGGACTGCCTGGATTTGAATCCCTTAATTTTAATTGTTTCAATTACTAGACATGTGACCTGAAAAAATATGTTAATTTTCTGTGCCTCAGTTTCCATGCCTATAAAATGGAACAATAATAGTGTTGTCTCATAGAGTCGCTAAGGAGAATTAATGAGTTAAAATTAGTAAAAATTTTAAAGCTTTAGAATAATGCTTGGTACAAGTACTAAATAAGTGGTAGCTATTGTTGTTATTTTTATTACATCATTCAGTTGATAGTTGTCAATAATGAGAAGCTATTGGTATTTCAAATAGAGTAATTCATTTAAAAAAGTCCTTGTCTACAAGGACTTTACAAATAAATGGGGAAAAAAACAAGTAAAGCTAGAATTTCCCTGCCAATTTCATCTAACAGTAATTTTGCCTTAAGCATTTTTTAATATCAAAACATATCAGAATATTTAGAATATTATTTCCCTACCTTTTATAAGCCATGCCTCTTTGGTATATGTAAACAATTTTAAATTACCCTTAACGTTATCTGTAATTTTAAGATAAACTAAATATAAAGATTGAAAACAGATAAAGTTAATGCAACAAAGGGTAGCTCTATTTTCAAAATACACTTTCCGTCTATTCTTACGTTTGAGAAACACTGACTTATCAGATATGACATGCGCTGAGTAATTAGACGAGTAATACAGTCTCTGAGAAAGAACCTCAGTCACTTAATGTAAAACAGGGATAAATTCACGGGTTTGATCTGTGCCAGGATGCACTGGGAATCAAATGAAACACCAGACAGAGAGGCCTTTTCTATTCCATAAAGCGTGATCCATAAAAGAGACATGGTTATTGGTGTGGATGGCGGCAAACTTGTCATTTTGCTGTTAGTTGCTCATTCATCTTTAGCTAAAAGCATCCACATGTATTTCATTGTTCTCCAAGTCAAAGAAATCCAAACCTTTTCTTGTCAAAGAAGGTAAGGAATATTTCAGTTTGATGAAGAACAGCTCCATGAAGAAAAACAAACCATTCATGAACCATTCACAAAATGTTAGTTTTCCAAATGCTTTCTGATCGAAATCAACTTGGCAATTTATAATTTAATGATACGAGTGTTAAGCATATCCAATGCAGATGCAGTCCCTATAATTCGTGACATTGTGAGGAAAATGTACTGTGAGTCACTGCCATTTAATCTCAAGTGATATACACATCTTAGGACATATTTTATGGTAATAACGAAAATGAATCAGAGAATCATTCAGAATGAATATATTCGTGGTCACTGAGTGTGGGAAGATTGGCTGATATACCATGTTCCTTATTTGTGCAACCTCTCCTTATTGCTATATTTGCATGCAAATGACTTAGTTTTTCTTTCAATTTAAATAGAATTTTCCATTACAAACAAAGAGCTAAATGCAAAACCATAAGAGAAAATTTGTGGGCTGCTTTTATTAAAAATGGTCCTGATAAAATAGAAGGAAACAGCTGCTGGCAGAGGAATCCCATTTTGACATTCTAACTGGAATTTTAGCAAGTTTTAAGCAAAATAGGCACTATTTCATCTCATCTAGATTTACCTTTTTCTCAATAGTGATGAATGCAAGAAATTAAGTTATGGGATAGAACTTAACTCTGGTTACAGAGCGAGAGCTGTGGAAGAGAAGGAAAGAAAGATAAGGGGTAAAACAAAACGAACTTGGGTGGGGAAGACAGGGAAGGAATTTTGGAAAGGTTTGCAGGTGCACAAATAAGGAAGAGTGGGTTGTGAGACACACACATACCAAAAAGAGCTTGAGTCTCATTCTTGTGAGCTTACTCCTCCTCCTTTTGTCTGTCCCCTATCCTTCCCACACACATTTCAGACTAGATCAGTCCTGCTAATCCCTGCTGTCATTCAGTTGAAAGCACAGAGCAGATTTTGACTGACAGCAAAACGACTGCATTGCATCATTTTTATATAAAGAACAATTTTAATGCTTTGCTAAGATGAAAACAGGTGGAAATACTGACGTATTCCTTTGTCGTGTTTCCCATTAGTGAGTTAACTTTATTTAATTGCTTCAATTGACATTTATCTGTAAATGTAAACTACAGGAAGCTGTCAGAATACCAGAAAAATAATTCCAATTTAAAACAACAACAACAAGCCTTGTGAGACACTCACTTGTTTTTGGACTATGTCTAGAAAAGGGGATTGCTAAACAAATTAATATTTTCCAGAGGATTATAGGAGGAATGCCTAAATCACTGATTCAAGCTCTTGAGTTCCGTAATCACTGTAGCAACCTCTATTTACTGATAAATAAATACTTCAAGCATTGTAGAGCTTCAAAAATCTCAGCTAATATCCATTCTAATCCTCTCATTTTATAGATGAGGAGACAGAGTGTGCTTAGCGGCAGATAGGGGAATAGGGTACATATGACTTGACTCCCAGTCCATTGGGTATTTCCACTGTTTTTCATGCTGTCCATTTAGAACCTAATCACAATCATATTTTTACTAAAACAAGTCTCATCAATTTTTTTGCTAAAAATTGGTTAGCTTTTTAAAATTCCATCTCAGGAAACTATGTGAAAGTAACTCTGCTATATTCCTTTTCAAACTTTGTGATTTAGACTTTTTGCTACACCAGAATTGCCTTCCTCTCAATTATTCTTAATTATTGAATTTTTGTCTATAGTTGCATCTTGAAGCTTTATTGTTTTTCAAAGTGGGAATTTAGTAAACAGTCGTAAAGTTTTGTTTCTATTTGCTGTCCTTATATTTTTATCACCTTAAGATAGTTAATAAATCAGTGTCCCTACCATGGATATAAAAAGAAAGGAAATTAACTATGAAAAATGGTTTTTAGAAAAGTGTACTTGAAGACTTTTTTATGTGAGATTGTGAAATCATTTTATACCCGTTATCTGATTTATGGTGCATGATTCGACTTCTTAAATTAATCACTCCCTGAAACACAGTCATTGCTGTGCAATTCAAAATGTCAAAATAGATAAACACATGTAGACAGTAAACCCAGTTTATGTTTATAAAAATGGAAAACTTCCTTCAAGATTTATTGAAGGGTTCCTTTTTTTAAATGAGCATAAGATTATTTACATTGTATATGCTGGTCATCTCAGTTTTCATTTTGGGACACAGACATGTAGTGTCTTCATGCCTCATTTTCACTACTCACCATAGACTGTGCCTTTGTTTTTGTTCTACTTCTCCTGTCAAAGCTTACCATGTATAGATTCCATTCTTTAGAGACTCATCAGATGACTTGCTGGGAGATTGGTGGATTATTCCTTTGTACACGAGTATCTCATTGATTCTAAGATACTTGTTGTTTTCCTACATCCAACATCTTTAATATAGGGCTGCATCCTAAAAATCTATGGTGTTTTACCATCAGTCAGGTATAAGTTGGTTGTCATCGTCTGCATGGTAAAATTTGATCAGAGTTGTTTATGTAGTAACCCCTACAATGTGTTGTATACTTTCTTGTTACTATATGTGTTATTTTTTTAAATGTCTCCAAGAAAGACTGTAATGTGATTTCTCTTTGCAGCCAAAGTTACTGAGCATGGGGACAGAAAAAGAACGGGGGGCCTGAGTTTGATATTAGTGATATTAGTTTGATATTATTGATATCAATATTGATATTGATATTAGTGATCATGGTCAGCAGAATAATGCCATCCTCACTCCCCAAGATGTCAACATCTGAATCCTAGGAAACTTGGAATGTTACCCTGTATCTTATATAACAAAAGGTAACTAATGTGGCTAATCAGAAGACCTTAAAATAGGGAGATTATCCTAATAGATTATCAGTGTAAACCCAGTGTGATCACAAGGGCACTTACAAGTGGGAGAGAGAGGCAGGAGATGAGTCAAAATCAGAAGGAGATGTGACTGCAAGAGAGAATCAGAGTTATGGCAGTGTGAGAATTTAGTCTGACATTGTCAGCTTCAAATGGAACCATGAGCCAAGGAATGTGTGCAGCCTCTAGAAGCTGGAAAAGGCAAGGAAACAGGTTCTTCAGTAGAGCCTTCAGAAGGAATATAGCCCTGCTGACAACCTGATTTTAGCCCTTTGAGACCCATTTAAGACTTCTGACCTCCATAACTGTAAGATAATAAATTAGTGTTACTTAGCCACAGTTTGTTACAGCAGCAATAGGAAGCCAGTGGTACTAGTGATTAGCAGAAAAATGGCAAGTTTTTAAGTTTCTTTCAAAGAACAAACCAAAAGTTTTACGAAACTTAAGAAATAATGATGCCTACATGTAGATGAACCTGCATTACATTCTTTTTCATATATGTGAAAAATGATTATTTACCATATATCAAGTAATGTAACTGAAGGCAGAAGACAGAAAAAAAATCACCAAATCCTTTGGAGCTGATGAAAGAAATTGTAAAGCAACAAGAGACTGATGTGACCAATTCAAATAGTATATAGACCTATCATTAAAATCATTAAGTCATAGTTTAATTTTTTTAAAGGTTTTATTTATTTATTAGAGAGAGAGAGAGAGATCACAAGCAGGGGGTAAGTGCAGAGGAGAAGTAGGCTCCCTGCTGAGTAGGGAGCCTGACGCAGGGATTGATCTCAGGATCCTGAAGCAGATGCTTCACCTACTGAACCACCCAGCTACCCCAAGTCATAGTTTAATTTACACTTGTTTTTTCCTAGGAGTACATAAAGTAATAGTGTTTCTTATAATAGATGTCATCTTTCATTCAGTGAAATAAGTTAATAGTAAAGGATTATATCACAAGATTGATTCAAGCTCGTTGTGTATATATTGTAAAATAGAGAAATGTATAAAAAGAAAAATGAAATCTTCCATAATCCCTCGGTATGAGTCGGGATAGTCCAGTCCATGTAATAACAAGCAACCCCAAATCTCAGTTGCTAAAACAAAGATTTATTGCTCACTTATTCTACCTGTCAATTGTGATTTGGCAATGAGAATTTCTACTCATGATGGTCATTCAAGGACTGAGCTTAATGGAGCAGCAACTGAGTTGAACATTACTGTGAGTCATGTCAGAGGGCAGAGGGATTTTAGAGAGTCTAATAATACCAAGTAAATGCTGCATCCCAGAAGTAATGTGTTATTATTTCTGTGTACAGCACACTAGCCAGAAGTAGTTCTGGAAGGAAGCCAGAAAATGCAAACCCATCATGTGCTGGGAAGGCTGAAATTTTAACAAACAATAGTTAATGATTATGGCATTTAACATTCAAAGATAATCAGTGTTATTATTAAGAAGATAATGCATTTTCATCTAATTTTAAAGTGTGTATTTATGTGTTACTAATGAAATTAACATTTAACTATATATATAATTTTATTTAACATACATAGTAATATTTCCTAATGTAAATAAATATTTTTGAGACCTGTTATTTAATGGCTGTATAATATTCCACTTTATGTATTTATCTTAACATTCTGATTATTGGAGGTATGTGGTGTATTTTTTTTTAATTTCTGCAATTATAAGCAATGCTCTGGTGAATATTCATATAAATTAATGATAATATCAAGTACTAACTTTCAGTACCTTAAGTTATAAAATAAGCAAAATGAGGATTTTACTAGCTATAGCTACTAAAGTACTTTAGTACTATAGCTATTATAGTCTTTAGTAAAGACTAAAATATTCAATTAGTCTCTTGAGTGCCATCTAAATGAGTTTTCACAAAACAGAACTAAAATTTCTAAGTTGTTGAAAGACATCTCAAAAAGAAGGATGTCTTCTTACATTTATTTTTTTTTAAGATTTTATTTATTTATTTGACAGAGACACAGTGAGAGAGGAAACACAAACAGAGGGAGTGGGAGAGGGAGAAGCAGGCTTCCCCAAGCAGGGAGCTGGATGCAGCGCTCCATCTCAGGACCCTGGGACCATGACCTGAGCCGAAGGCAGATGCTTAACAGCTGAGCCACTCAGGTACCCCGTCTTCTTACATTTAAATGTAAAGTTAAACAGGTGGAGAATGCCAGTTCTGGCAAAAAGTTGAGTCATGGGGACCGGATTTAACTTCCTTCCCAAAACAAACACACAAACAAAAAATAACAAAGTAATTGAAACCATGTTATCACTGGACATCAGGTAATCAAGAATAGTGAACCCTGAAATCCGGTTAAATAAGGTGAGCCATATAATTTTCCAAGTTTACTGCTTTAAGAGAATTTTGAGGCCATAGCACAGGTAGGGAGAGGCCAGGCAGAGTCCTATGGAGTCCCTGTGTTGAGGGGCTGGAGGTCTTGAGAAACCAAGCTAACTAAAATATATAGGGCAGGTATTGGAGAGAGAGTTCAGGAAGTTGTAAAGAATGCCAGGAACATAAGATGTAGGAACTGACAAGGAAATACATGAGTACTAAAGACATTTATGAGTACCAAAAGAAGCCACGCTTGTATAAGCCAACTCTCAGGCCTGGCTTCTTTTCTTCGCACACACAAAAGAGAACTTAGAGTACTGAAAATTCTGAGTGGTTGACTGGATTAAGTGTATGCAGAAACTATCTGAGTCAGAGAACACTGTCAGAGAAGATCAGAGAGTACAGTGTCTGGCACTCACACAGGACTGGAAATCATGCCTTTTTCTATAGGAAAGACTGGAAAACCTCATAGTTCCTGGGGCATTGGGCAGAGTGCTCAGAAGGGTCTTGACTCATTAGTGGGGAATAAATAGTGCTAAACTAATCACAGCTCTGGTCTTGCCTAACAATTCTTGAAAGCAAGATCTGAAAGGATCAAACCATTTCCAAGTAATTTTACTGCATCCCAGAACAAAACACAAGAATATATATACAATGTGCATATATATAGAAATATTTATTTATAAAAATATATATGTTACCTCAACAAGGTAAAATTCACAAATTCTGTCATCAAATAAAGAATTACCAGGCATGGAAAGAAGCAGGAAAATATAATTTATAATGAAGAGAAAAATCACATAATTGAAATTGACCTAGATATTAGATGGTAGCAGATAAGCACATTAAACCAGTTGTTATAATTGTATTATATATGTACAGAAAGATAGGCAGAGACATGAAAGACATTTAAATAGGTTCAAATAAAACATCTAGGGATGAAAACTACAATATGGGCTGAAAAATTCACTGGTTGGGTTTAAGGACAGAATAAGCACTGGAGATGAAAGGATTAATGAACTCAAGGGCATACCAATAGGAACTTTCCAAAATGAAGCAAAGAGTGAAAAATAATCCAGTGTAAGAAACAGATCATTCCTGAACTCTGGGATCACTTCGAGGAGTCTAATATGTATATAATTCATGCCCTTAGAGAAGAGGAGACAGAGGGCAGAACAGGAAATATATTTCAAGAAATAATGGCCAAAAAATTTCCAAAATTGATATAAACCATAAACCCAGGGATCCAGAAACGTCAAAGAACCTCAAGGACAAGAGCTCAAGGAAAAGTACAAGGCATGCCAGTATTGGATTTCTTGAAACCAGCAATGAAGAGAAAAATCTTAAAACTAGGCAGAGAATAATGAACAAACTTGGAGGGCTAACACTATCTGATTTCAAGATTCATTATATAATTATAAGACATAGAAAACTGTATGATTTTAGCCTTCAGGATAGACAACTCAATGGAACTGTGGAAAGAGCTGAGAAAGAAATCCACAAGTATATGGGCAACTGATTTTGACAAAGCTATAAGAGAAAGCTAGTGGACAAAAGGATTTTTAACAAATGTTACTGACCAATTAGATATCATTTTGCAAGAAAATGAACTTTGATCCGTATCTTGTACCATATACAAAAGTTAACTCAAAATGGATCATAGACCTAAATATAAAACCTGAAATTATAACACTTGTAGAGAAGGGTTCAACTATCTGTGGCCTGCGTGCTAGTCATCAGTATTTATAAATTGAGTTTTACTGGGAAAGAACTCCACCCATGTGTTTGCATGTTTTCTATAGATGTAATGCTACAACAGCAGAGCTGAGAGCTGTATTTCTAAAGATGGGCAATTTTTTATTGCTACCTAAATATGACCTTTATTTGTTCTAATAGAACTGAGAGAGACAAGGCAACTTCCCAATGAAGTTTATTTAGTATTTGGGTATTAAGGTAAAAGAGAAGGCAGTGCATTTCTTTGCCATTCAAACAATGGATTCCAGGTGCCTAAAAAAAAATATTGGATCTTAAAATTTATCTTTTTTAAATTTTTTTTTAATCTCTACAAACAATTTTGAGAGCAAGGGACAGGGAGAGAGAGATTGACACACACAGAAATTAACAGGTTATGTTTTCTTGTAACTGGTACCTGTGTAGCCTTTTCAGAGGGTCTTCAATTACAGCCTTTGGAAGGCAGTAGCATAGCAAAATTTGCTTGCTGAAATTTTCAAGAAATTTTTCTGGTCTAAGCCACTACCATGTGTAGTCTTTGTGTTCTCCATCCATTTAACTTACATAATTAGTACCTAATCAGTCAGTTTATCACTGCATTTTTCCTATACAGGAATTTCAAGACTTGCAGGTCTTGGAATCATATAATCCAATGGCTTTTTAGAGGGCTTGTAAGGTCCTCATGATTGGATTGTCCTTAAAAGTACGCTGTTACAAAGCTGTAATCATCAAGACAGTGTGGTACTGGCACAAAAACAGACACATAGATCAATGGAACAGAATAGAGAGCCCAGAAGTAGACCCCCAACTCTACGGCCAACTAATCTTTGACAAGGCAGGAAAGAATATTCAATGGA